>CM051473.1:13987982-14440647 GCA_028015225.1 Carex myosuroides | reverse complement strand
AAACCCTAAACCCTAAACCCTAAACCCCAAACCCCAAACCCCAAACCCCAAACCCCAAACCCCAAACCCCAAACCCCAAACCCCAAACCCCAAACCCCAAACCCCAAACCCCAAACCCCAAACCCCAAACCCCAAACCCCAAACCCCAAACCCCAAACCCCAAACCCCAAACCCCAAACCCCAAACCCCAAACCCCAAACCCCTAAACCCTAAACCCTAAACCCTAAACCCTAAACCCTAAACCCTAAACCCTAAACCCTAAACCCTAAACCCTAAACCCTAAACCCTAAACCCTAAACCCTAAACCCTAAACCCTAAACCCTAAACCCTAAACCCTAAACCCTAAACCCTAAACCCTAAACCCTAAACCCTAAACCCTAAACCCTAAACCCTAAACCCTAAACCCTAAACCCTAAACCCTAAACCCTAAACCCTAAACCCTAAACCCTAAACCCTAAACCCTAAACCCTAAACCCTAAACCCTAAACCCTAAACCCTAAACCCTAAACCCTAAACCCTAAACCCTAAACCCTAAACCCTAAACCCTAAACCCTAAACCCTAAACCCTAAACCCTAAACCCTAAACCCTAAACCCTAAACCCTAAACCCTAAACCCTAAACCCTAAACCCTAAACCCTAAACCCTAAACCCTAAACCCTAAACCCTAAACCCTAAACCCTAAACCCTAAACCCTAAACCCTAAACCCTAAACCCTAAACCCTAAACCCTAAACCCTAAACCCTAAACCCTAAACCCTAAACCCTAAACCCTAAACCCTAAACCCTAAACCCTAAACCCTAAACCCTAAACCCTAAACCCTAAACCCTAAACCCTAAACCCTAAACCCTAAACCCTAAACCCTAAACCCTAAACCCTAAACCCTAAACCCTAAACCCTAAACCCTAAACCCTAAACCCTAAACCCTAAACCCTAAACCCTAAACCCTAAACCCTAAACCCTAAACCCTAAACCCTAAACCCTAAACCCTAAACCCTAAACCCTAAACCCTAAACCCTAAACCCTAAACCCTAAACCCTAAACCCTAAACCCTAAACCCTAAACCCTAAACCCTAAACCCTAAACCCTAAACCCTAAACCCTAAACCCTAAACCCTAAACCCTAAACCCTAAACCCTAAACCCTAAACCCTAAACCCTAAACCCTAAACCCTAAACCCTAAACCCTAAACCCTAAACCCTAAACCCTAAACCCTAAACCCTAAACCCTAAACCCTAAACCCTAAACCCTAAACCCTAAACCCTAAACCCTAAACCCTAAACCCTAAACCCTAAACCCTAAACCCTAAACCCTAAACCCTAAACCCTAAACCCTAAACCCTAAACCCTAAACCCTAAACCCTAAACCCTAAACCCTAAACCCTAAACCCTAAACCCTAAACCCTAAACCCTAAACCCTAAACCCTAAACCCTAAACCCTAAACCCTAAACCCTAAACCCTAAACCCTAAACCCTAAACCCTAAACCCTAAACCCTAAACCCTAAACCCTAAACCCTAAACCCTAAACCCTAAACCCTAAACCCTAAACCCTAAACCCTAAACCCTAAACCCTAAACCCTAAACCCTAAACCCTAAACCCTAAACCCTAAACCCTAAACCCTAAACCCTAAACCCTAAACCCTAAACCCTAAACCCTAAACCCTAAACCCTAAACCCTAAACCCTAAACCCTAAACCCTAAACCCTAAACCCTAAACCCTAAACCCTAAACCCTAAACCCTAAACCCTAAACCCTAAACCCTAAACCCTAAACCCTAAACCCTAAACCCTAAACCCTAAACCCTAAACCCTAAACCCTAAACCCTAAACCCTAAACCCTAAACCCTAAACCCTAAACCCTAAACCCTAAACCCTAAACCCTAAACCCTAAACCCTAAACCCTAAACCCTAAACCCTAAACCCTAAACCCTAAACCCTAAACCCTAAACCCTAAACCCTAAACCCTAAACCCTAAACCCTAAACCCTAAACCCTAAACCCTAAACCCTAAACCCTAAACCCTAAACCCTAAACCCTAAACCCTAAACCCTAAACCCTAAACCCTAAACCCTAAACCCTAAACCCTAAACCCTAAACCCTAAACCCTAAACCCTAAACCCTAAACCCTAAACCCTAAACCCTAAACCCTAAACCCTAAACCCTAAACCCTAAACCCTAAACCCTAAACCCTAAACCCTAAACCCTAAACCCTAAACCCTAAACCCTAAACCCTAAACCCTAAACCCTAAACCCTAAACCCTAAACCCTAAACCCTAAACCCTAAACCCTAAACCCTAAACCCTAAACCCTAAACCCTAAACCCTAAACCCTAAACCCTAAACCCTAAACCCTAAACCCTAAACCCTAAACCCTAAACCCTAAACCCTAAACCCTAAACCCTAAACCCTAAACCCTAAACCCTAAACCCTAAACCCTAAACCCTAAACCCTAAAACCAATTTAAAAAAAATAGGGCTTTAAAAATAGGACAAATAACCAATTTTCATTGTATCAGAATAAGAAAAATTAAAACAATAACATCAAAGGAAAGATTTAAAAAAAGATGAAGAAGCTCAGAAAGTATGTTATAGTAAGACTACTCTCAAAGTGTGCTAATTAGATTGCACAATTTTCAGTTTACATTCAAAAGCCCTATTTTTTTTTTCTCAAGATTATTTGTCTTTGATCTCTATTCAGATTCTTTAATGAGACTAATGCACCTTCTTTTGTTGTTAATGTAGGAATTGTAAATGGTATTGATGTCACTGACTGGGACCCGGCAACTGACAAGCATATCCCTTTCCACAATTCCATTGATGATATTTCTGGGAAGGTAGAAATTATTTTGTGTTGTTTTCGACTTTTCTTTATTTTTGTCACTAATATACAGTATATTTGTTTTCTCAGGCCCTGTGTAAAGCTGATTTACAAAGGGAGTTGGGTTTGCCCATGAAGCCGGAGACCCTCCTGGTCAGCAGTTATTGCTCTACATATTTGTATTTTATTCTGGAATTTCATAATGGGCGTATGAATTAAGGCATCTGTTTATTTTTTTGGCAGATTGGATTTATAGGAAGGTTGGATTATCAGAAAGGCACTGATCTGGTTCTTTCAGCACTACTTGAGATTATGAAAATGGATGTTCAATTTGTAAGTTTTCTTACTCTTATGATTTTCTGTTTCCTGATTAGCCTCAGATATTGAAATATTTTCCCCTTCCCTGATTGTCAGTTAACCTGAAATAGTAAAGCAGAATATGTTTGTCATGATCATCTTATTTAGCCTCATTGAATCCAAATATCTGTACTTTTGCTAACTCAATTGGAAGGAACTATTTTTTTTCCCCTTTGAAAATAAGCAGCAATGGAGAGGTTGAAGTTCCCTTGAAAGAACAGTTTTGTTTTTTACCTTGATCAAAGCAATAATTAGAGCAGCTAGAGTTCTTGCAGTTCTAGATTTACCTTGATTGAGGAACAGTTTTTTTTTTTTAAACCACTCGAATGGTCCAATCTCCAAAACTATGCTAGAAAGTAAGATATCTATGGCTTTATTGTTCTCACAGCATTAAGTACCTTATTAACATTTGCGCATTGGAACAATATACCACCATTATAAGAAGTTAGATTAGTTTAATTTGTGTGGCTTCCTATTTTTGGATACTTACTTTTCTTTTACGTACTACAATAGGTGATGCTTGGATCTGGGAATATAGCATATGAAGAGTGGATGAGATCTGCTGAAAACACCTACAAAGACAAGTTTCGTGGCTGGGTTGGTTTTAACGTACCAATATCTCATCGGATGACTGCTGGGTAAGTGCTTACCAGTGCCTCTATGTTGGTAGGAAATTTTGCTCTGGTTGGTAATAAATTTGTTTGATAGAAATTTGCTAGAAACACCAAGCCAGAATGTTCTTCTTTGTCAATTTCTCTTTGTTCTTTGTTGTTCATTTCCTGAATTACCATCTATTTGGAAATAATGGTTTATTGTATATGGGCACAATTGGTCATCTAGCTCAACCATCTCTCTCTCTGACAGATATGCACACTAAATTTGAAACTGTGCAGGTGTGATATAATTATAATGCCTTCAAGATTCGAGCCATGTGGTCTGAACCAGTTGTATGCAATGCGGTATGGGACCGTACTTGTTGTCCATTGCACTGGAGGGCTAAGAGTAAGATCTTAAAAATATTCACTAGAACTTAATATTACTGTTTTGAACTACTTTCCTCTGTTCATAGTCCGGTCTATTAGTATAACAATTTATTCACATATTGCAGGATACTGTTGAGACCTTTAATCCATTTGCGGACGAAGGTAGAGGTAGTGGTACTGGGTATGTAACTATTTACAATATGTATTATAATATATATATATATATATATATATATATATATATATATATATTTTGGGAATTTGCATCTCAATTTTCAAATGAAATCCAATATATAAGTTTCTACTGGCAATTCTGTAGTCGGATTTGTTTCAAAGAACACTAAGTTTAATGTAAACTCAAAAGCAAAAAATAACCAAATGGCACTTAGTCCATTTATGTTAATTCAACAACCTTCTTTTATTGGTATATAGTTCATGTGAACTTGGGAGTTCAATAATAGGGTATGAAATTGTAATGAACACCTTTGGAATTACATTCTTAGCGCAGCGGCGCGAGCCCCGTCTCTACAAAGATATGGATGTTCAATTCTCGCAAAAAGCATCTAAAAAGATGCTGGAGGTGTACCAAGGCCCTTTAATAAAAAATAAAAATAAAAATAAAAATAAAAATAAAGAACACCTTTGTCCTCACATCATTCTACAATCTTGTTAACATGATGAAATGATTGTGCAGTAATGCAAAACCTACTTGTTTATTTGCCTTATGAGACAGGTCTATCCAAAGGCAATCTGAGTTTTGTATTTCTTTTCGGGGAATCTTTTTGGTTAGAATAACTTAATGCTGAAGTGTTTTATATTTCTATTTTCAGGTGGGCCTTCTCACCACTAACAAAGGAGAGGTTGTTGTGGGTAAGCATGTTTTGCAATACTTAATTAATTATTGAATACCTTTTAAAGATGGCTTCATCTTTTGATTTATCTTAGATTTTCTCTGCACGGCAAGAAGATTTTCATGTTTTCTTAAAATAGCTCAGGCACATATTTAGGGTAACTTCAAGTCTACCATCAGAACCTCAAAATACCATATCCACCCTAACAATATGAGATTTGTCTTTTATCATAGTGACTCCTTGTATACATCATCAAATAACAGTTGTTACTACTGTTCCTCCCAAGAGTATAAACACAGTCTCACTTCACTCAGCACTGAACTCTCGAAAATTGAAATATCCCATATTTTTTGGGTATATATGATAATACTTTTCTTTAAAGTCAATTCAAAGAAGGCATACTACAAAATAATTGTACAGCCATACATTTATCATACAGTATAATGAGTAGGCATATTAGAGCATCAATGATATACCCCTTAATCTTTTTTCTTATCAACATAGCAACTATAAGAAAGAAAATATAATATTATTCAGTTATTTCAGGCTCTAGGGCTAGCAGCAAGTACATACAGAGACCACAAGCCCTCATGGGAGGGGCTAATGAAACGAGGCATGTCGAAGGATTTCACATGGGACACTGCTGCCTCACACTACGAACAAATTTTTGAATGGGCCTCTATTGACAAACCCTATGTACAGTAGAGAAATTTCACCTGACGAGAGTTTTCACTGATGATCGAGTTTCATTTCATTTTGGCATAATCAGTTGGTACGAAACGAGGGTAAAGAAAGATGGTTTATGCGAGTCTTTCTTTAGAGTTTAGATCAATCTGCTTCGGAGGACTTACTTTAATTAGCTTATTTAGTTCTAGTATGCTTTTGTTAGCTTGTTGGCTATTTTGTGCATGGAATATTATGCTTGGCGTGATAGAGTTAATAAAACATACGTGCTTTTACAATTAGAAACACGTAATCCAGAATCCGTAAATCCAAAATAAAATAGCAAATGAGTTTAAATCTTACAGTTCTGAATTGAAGACATCTTTAAGCGGAAGCGTTAATACTGAGATCTTCGATGATTTTCCTGATAACTGATGATGGACACAGCGTTTTCTCTTAATAGCGTTTTCTCTTAATTCAGTAGTAAGAAATAGAGAGACGTTATTCTGATTGGTTTTCTGTATCTTATCAGGCAATCAATTGGGACCAGTATCTATTAATAGCAACAGATTTTTCCATCAAAAATGCTGAAGCCCTTTCGTTCATTTCTTTGAATGAACCGGGTGCATATTAATAACATAGGCCATAACATAATAAAATAAAACTAACATTCTCCCACTTGGCCGTAATGTTATAACATAATAAAGCACATATTAAAAATTGGCCAATATAATTTTCATTAATCATGAACCTGTTCAGTTAGAAATACCAAACCAAACTAATGTAATCAGAATAACAAATGTCGTTATTCGATCCCCATTAATTATAACAATGGTACTCTTTCCAACAATGGTTAGTAATTTTCATTCGGTCCTCATAAGTAATTTGCTTAGATTAAATAAAATTATGCGCATCGTAATAAGCAAACTTATAAATTCAAAGTCAATACATAATTAAATATTCAGTACATAACTAATATATATATATATATATATATATATATAGTTTACAACAACAAAATTATAATACATTAACTAAACCCATGCCGGCAACATGCTCTTTGTAAAGAGTGGGTGGTAGCGCTTTTGTTAGAGAATCAGCTAACATAGCTCTTGTATTAATATGTTGTATCATAATAGTACCATCTTTGACTTTGTCTCTAACAACAAGATATTTGATGTCAATCCACTTAGACGCACCACTTGATTTGTTATTCTTAGAGAAGAAAACAGCAGCCTCGTTATCACAAAATAAGGTGAGTGGCCTCGCAATACTGTCAATTACTTGAAGTCCTGGTATAAAATTCTTCAACCAAACTGCTTGACCAGTAGCATGAAAACACGCCACAAATTCTGCTTGCATAGTGGAAGATGCCCTTAAAGACTGCTTAGCACTCTTCCATGAAATTGGTCCCCCTGCAAGCATAAATATGTAACCTGATGTGGATTTCTTACTGTCGACACATCCAGAAAAATCTGAATCAGAATAACCAATAACTTCAAGGTTATTTGACTTCTTGTAAGTAAGCATATTATCTTTTGTCCCTTGCAAATAGCGTAAAACTTTCTTGGCAGCTTTCCAATGTTCCATTCCTGGATCAGTTTGATATCGGCCAAGCATACCAACTGCAAATGCAATATCAGGACGTGTACAAACTTGAGCATACATTAGACTCCCTACTACCGAAGCGTATGGAATTTGCTTCATTTGAGCACGTTCTATTTCATTTTTAGGACATTAAAACTTGCTGAATTTGTCACCCTTGACAATAGGAGCAACACTAGGGGAGCAATTGTGCATATTATATCTTTTAAGCACTTTCTCAATATATGCTTTTTGGGATAAACCTAAGATCCCACGAGACCTATCTCGGTAAATTTCAATTCCTATAACATAAGAGGCTTCACCAAGATCCTTCATTTCAAACTTAGTTGATAGAAAACGTTTTGTCTCATATAACATGTCTAAATCACTGCTTGCTAATAAAATATCATCCACGTACAAAACGAGAAAGATAAATTTACTCCCACTAACCTTGAGATATATGCATTGATCTATTGTATTTTCTTTAAATCCAAATTCGGTTATGACCTCATCAAACTTGAGATACCACTGTCGTGAAGCTTGTTTTAACCCATATATTGAACGTTTTAACCGACATGCCATATGTTCCTTGCCTTGTACAACAAACCCTTCAGGTTGTTTCATAAAAATTTCTTCATGCAAGTTACAATTAAGAAATGCAGTTTTCACATCCATTTGATGTAGTTCTAAATCATAATGAGCTACAAGAGCTAAAATAATTCTTAATGAATCTTTCTTTGAGACAGGAGAAAATGTATTATCAAAATGTACACCTTCTTGTTGCGTAAACCCTTTAGCGACTAATCTGGCCTTAAATCTGTCAATGCTACCTTTTGAGTCTGTTTTTGTTTTATAGACCCATTTACAACCTACAGGCTTAACCCCGACAGGTAACTCAACAAGATCCCAAACTTCGTTAATTTCCATTGATTTCATTTTGTCATTCATGGCTTCTAGCCATTGAGATGATTTATCGCTCATAATTGCTTGCTTGGATGAGTTAGGATCTTCTCCATGACCTATATCACATCCTTCTTCTGTAAGGTATACGATATAATCATCAGGTATGGCAGATCTTCTCTCTCTTTGCGATCTACGTAAGGGTTCTTGTGGCAGAATAGGAGTTTCATCAACATTAGGAATATCATGAACATGAGTTTCTTCATTAGTCTCTTGCACATGAGGTATAGAATTTGTAACCTCTCGAATTATCGAAATTGGAACATAAATACGATTTTCCTCGAGGTTTACAGTTCTATTTACATTACTCCCACTAACGGTGCCATTTTCAAAAAATACAGCATGTCTAGTCTCAACTATTCTAGTGGTATGTGACGGGCAATAAAATCTAAAACCTTTGGATCTCTCTGGATAACCAATAAAATAACAACTAATGGTTCTGGAATCAAGTTTCTTTAGTTGCGGATTATAGACTTTTGCTTCAGCAGGACAGCCCCACACACGTAAGTATCCTAATTGCGAATTTCTGCCAGTCCACAGTTCGTAAGGTGTTTTTGGAACATATTTACTAGGAACCCGATTTAGAATATGTGTGGCTGTTTTTAAGGCTTCTGTCCACAAAAAATCCGGCAATGTGGTATTGCAAATCATACTTCGTACCATATCCATTAGTGTACGGTTATGTCTTTCAGCAACTCCATTCTGTCGAGGATCTCCCGGTATTGAGTACTGATGAACAATACCATTTTCTTGAAGAAATATAGCGAATGGGCCTGGACTTTGACCAAGGTCGGTGTGTCTACCATAATATTCACCGCCTCTATCTGATCGCACTACTTTAATTTTAAGGTTATGTTGATTTTCAACTTCAGCCTTAAAATTTTTGAATTTATCTAGTGCTTCAGATTTTTCATTAATCAGATACACATAACCATAACGAGAATAATCGTCAATGAAAGTAATAAACGATTTATGCCCGTTAATACCCGGAGTAGGAAAAGGACCACATATATCAGTATGAATAATTTCTAATAGTCCCCCACTTCGAGTGGCTCCTTTCTTATTTCCCTTGACAAATTTTCCTTTAACACATTCTACGCAGTTGTCGAAATCAGAAAAATCTAATGCCGGGAGAATTTCATTTCTAATGAGACGTTGCATTCTATCTCTTGAAATATGACCCAACCTGCGATGCCATAATTTGTAAGAATTTCCAACATCACGATTTCTCTTAACTCCACGTTTATGATTAACACTAGTAATATTCATAGATAACAGAGATTTACAAAAGGAAGAATCCAAAAATAATTTATATAGATTATCACATAATAATCCAGAACCAACAAACTTAGAGTTATGATATAGTTTCAACTCATTATTTCCAAACTGAAACATAAGTCTAGAAACAGAAATTAAATTCCTAATCACACTAAGAATATAAACTACATCATGTAAATCAAGAATAAAGCCACTCTTCAAAACCAAACGAAGAGTTCCAACAGCCTCTACTTCAGCCTCTAGTCCGTTAGCAACCTTAAGTTTCCTTTCTCCCCTTTGAAGCATCCTCACGGAATGGAATCCCTGCAATGAGTTCGTAATGTGCACAGAGGCACCAGTGTCAACCCACCACGTATTTAAGGGAAGATCAACTAAAAAGGTTTCACAAATCATGAAATTTAAATCATTACCCTTTTTAGCGAGCCAATCTTTAAACTTCACACAGTCCTTCCTCATGTGTCCACGTTTCTTACAGTGGTGACACTTAGGAGTATGCACGGGTTTTGTACCAGATGTACTTGCCTTGTTAATTCCAGTAGCCGAATTCACTTTATTTTTACCTTTACCATTGTCTTTCATTTTTGGTTTTGGACTTTGAACAGCAATATGTGCATAATCAGGTTTCTCAGCCTTAATCCTTTCTTCTTCTTCAACACACATGGCAATTAATTCGCTCATTTTCCACTTTTCTTTCTGCGTATTATAATTGATCTTGAAAGGACCAAATTGTGCAGGAAGAGAAGTCATAATGAAATGAACTAAAAAGCCTTCAGAAATTGCCATATCCATGCCGTTTAATTTTGCGGCCATATCATTCATCATCATGATATGTTCACGTACACCGCTTGTCCCGTTATACTTGGTGGTGAGCATTTTCATTATGAGAGTACTTGCATTAGCCTTAGAAGTACTTTTAAACTGCTCTTCAACAGAAGCCAAATACTGTTTAGCAGTGAATACAATATTTGCATTATCCTTCTCAGGAATACCTCCTCTGATAGCAGATGTAATAGTACTTTTCATAATCATGAGAGACATGCGGTTTGAGCGCTCCCATTTTTCTAAATTATTTTTATCATCATCAGTACTTTTATCTGTAGTAGCAGGTTTGTCCATTCGTAATGCCTGGTCAATATCCAGAACACCAAGACAAATCTCAATTTGCTCTTTCCAAGTGGAAAAATTAGTTCCGTTCAATGGTATTATTCCAGAGATTTGAGCATGAACATTATTCAATGCTGCATTAGATTCAGAAAAAAAAAATGCTTACTATTATCAAAGATAAATCCACAAATAACATAATAACATTAAATCAACTGTATATATAGAGGGACTAACAATAATTATACTGAAATAAATAATAAAACGCCAAATTATATTTCAGTTCTATCATAACAATTGTTGCATAAAATTCAATTTATATCACCGTTGGGCAGAAATAAATTGAATTGCTAAAATAAAGAAATTCATTTAATAAATTATAATGGCAATTAAAGTTGATAAAATTAACCTTTATAATTTATTACATGAAGAAAACGTAATTTTATTAAAATTAATTTGTATCACCGTTGGGCAGAAACAAATTAAAACAAATAAATTCATTTAATAAATCATAATGGCAATTAAAGTTGGTAAAATTTACCGTCATAATTTATTAAATGTATAACATAATTGTGACTTAAATCACAAAATTAATTTTATCATAATAATAACGTTAAATAATAATGTCTAAAATTATTTATATGAAATATATATAATAAATTTCTGCAACAGAAAATTAATTAGACCAAAATTATATATTAATTCATATAAAACCATAGAAAATACCAATATAATACGGACTGTGCAACATATATACACATATAGGTTTTTGTACATGCAATCCCATCTTATCCTATCATATAACATATAGTCTAGATCCAATACAACACATATAACACATAGTTCGGTCCTTCCACTTTTGCCAAAACGCATGGCTGTCATCGAGGTTGGACCGAAGTTTTGTTCATCATAAGTTGCATCAGATCCAATATAGCAAAATAGAGATGTGCATGTGAGGCCTCTTGGGAGGTTAAAGGTCTCCAACTTTTGCATCTCCCATGAATTTTAATAATAGAGAATAATGATGAATTGTTTCAAGAATAATAAATTCATAAAATTAATAATTCTCAAAATTTATATGAACCAGAGAATTTTTAAAACAAAAACAAAATTAATAATTCTCCGATTAAAATTAGTAATTAATCCCAAAAAAAATTTTACTCTCGGATTAATCCAAAATTCATCCAAAATGAATTTGTCAGTTTAAATTCGTCGTTCATAATATTTATACGAAAAAAAAAATTATTGCATCTTATATGAATTTACGGTGGCTCTGATACCAAATGATAGAGTTAATAAAACATGACGTGCTTTTACAATTAGAAACACGTAATCCAGAATCCGTAAATCCAAAATAAAATAGCAAATGAGTTTAAATCTTACAGTTCTGAATTGAAGACATTTTTAAGCGGAAGCGTTAATACTGAGATCTTCAATGATTTTCCTGATAACTGATGATGGACACAGCGTTTTCTCTTAATAGCGTTTTCTCTTAATTCAGTAGTAAGAAATAGAGAGACGTTATTTTGATTGGTTTTCTGTATCTTATCAGGCAATCAATTGGGACCAGTATCTATTAATAGCAACAGATTTTTCCATCAAAAATGCTGAAGCCCTTTCGTTCATTTCTTTGAATGAACCGGGTGCATATTAATAACATAGGCCATAACATAATAAAATAAAACTAACATGGCGTTCTTGTTGATGACTTGCTTTAGCTTAGGAGTACTTTAGTATGCTTTTCTTTTGATGTATGAACTTCTGGTTTCTTAAATGAAACGGGCTAAAAGCCTTTTATCAAAAAAGAAAAGAAAAAAGAGTTTAGATCAATCAGCGTTTTGTTTTGTTTGTAAGAAAGGCGCGCAAACAAAATAAAAATAGATAAATAGATAGTATGATAGTATGATAGTATGATAGTATGATTGATGAATGAATTATGAAGATGATGCACGCAAGGGAATAAAGCAATTCAATTCCTTATTCCTCCTCAATCCTCATCATTGCCTCACCATGTTACCTCACTCAATTCTATCTACAATCAGATTTGGTTTTCGTGTGCTCTCTTTCTCTTTCTCTTCTCTGCTCTTTTTTAGGGCTGTAAATGAGCCGAGTTTGAGCGAGTTACCTCCAACTCGAACTCAGCTCATTAAATAAATGAGCGAGTCAACTCGAGTTGGGATGGTAATAACGAGCTGTAGAGCCAACTCGAACTCAGCTCGTTATCAACTCGAGTTGGCTCACAACTCGTTTAACCAGTTAAATCAATACAACACAAGTTATAAACGAGTTTGAGCTGAGTTTGAGCCGAGTTTGGGTTTGGTTTTGGTTATTCGGAATTTTTTGTGTCCAAACTGTGTAACTTTATGTAACTCGAGTTATAAATGAGCGAGTTGGGGTCAGCTCAAACTCAGCTCATTTATTAAACGAGTCAGCCAACTCGAGTTGGAACTAACTCGAGTTGTAAATGAGCGAGTTAAAGCGAGCTGTAAATAAGCGAGTTACGAGTTCGAGCAATTTTGTCCAGCCCTACTCTTTTTAACCAACTTAGTTTTCTTCAATCTTTTGCTTTAAATTAATACCTCTCTCCTCTTATAATTACATCCGAATCCCAAGGTGTGCATGTAAACTTTTGCATAAATCTTGGCGAGCGAGCGAAATTATTATTTGATTTTTACGGATCCCAATTAAGGGGAAATGCTTTATATTTTTCCTTTTTTTTTCTTTTTCTGTTCTTTTATTTTTTTCTAGCAAGTTCGAGCACAAAATGTTGAAAACAAATATTGCCATTGAAGATTTCCTTTCGATGAAAATTTTCACAAGTTCTTGGTATCATTAATTTTAGGAAATGATCTTAATCTTTTCATCACAAAAAAAATAGTGTCATTAACTGCCACAAACTTACTTTTTATTTATATTTCAAATTTTAAATTCAATTGTCACTACTAGAATTTCCGCAATTTTCATGGGGAGCAATGTTATTTCCAAGGGTAGGAAGGGCTCTTGGAAATGAAATTGACTTTTCTGACACACTTAACATTTCCAACAGCATGTCCATGGAAATAGTAGCGCATGAAAATCCCTGATGTCAGCCTTTGGAAATGTTGTGGTTAGTTTGTTTAGAAATAACATGGAAATCCCTTATGTCTCCATTAGAAATAACATGGAAGTAGTGAGACCTATTATTTCCATGAGCTACCCTTGGAAATGTTGTGGTTAGTTTATAGTGGAGGTTCATGGAAATACTAGAGCATTATGCTCTTGGAAATGTTTTATGGGTTCAGTTTATATTATTTTATAGTTGGACTTGTTATTTCCATGAGTCTACCGTTGAAAAATGTAAGTTCCTGGAGACAACAATGTTTCTGTTTATTTGACATGTCCCTTTGAATGTTCAACAAAATTAAATCACAGCAGCATACAAATATTCAATTGTGATATTTAAAATGAAGTATACAAATGAAGCATGCAAATGAAAACATCTTTAAACATAAATTTGAGGTCTTTGCCAATAATAAGACATATTTAAGTTTAATTTAGATACAAAAATTTATGACAAACCAAAAAAAGAGAACAATATTTGAGGTCTTGTGTAGACACCTGTTACAAACCAAAAAAAGAGAACAAGATTAAGAAGGCATTTGACAAAAATGAAGCATGCTGAATTAGTAAAATGTATAGCAATTTTAAATGAAAATCCTAATACATGTATGTTGATTTACCAATTAATACTCTTCATCGGAATCATCGGAGCCTAAGCAATCTTCTTCACCATCTCACTCCATGTCATGCTCATTCTCACCCTCCTCTATGTTGTTTTCGTCTCTCGCCAAACTCGACGGTTCATTTGATGTTGCCGGCGGAAGGTTCGTCATATCGATCACTAGCTCGAACTTGTCTTCTCGAAGGACCATGCCATCCTAATCAATGTCTTGTCCAATTGTTGGTTCAATTGGATTATCCGGTCTTTCCTCTTGGTAAAATTCGATGTTTGTATCGTCGACCTCGGCACGAACCTCGACTTCGGACTTGTTTTTATTGCCACCCACCATGGGCGTCTTTCAGCCTTTTGCGATGCATAAGGTAGGTAGCATACTTATGTTGCTTGAGCTGCTAATATGAACAGCTCGTAATTTGTAAAGCGAGAAGTATGCTTAACCTCAACAATACCATGTTTGCGGTCCACCTTTACACCGTTTATTATGTCAAACCAATCACACCTAAAGATAATTACCTTGTGGGCATCATATTGTAGCTCAATGACCTCTTGGAGAATTCTATAGTAGTCGATTTGTGTTGTTGTTTGCATCCCACTCTCCTTTAATGCAAACACCACTACTTTTAGTTGACATGTTTTGCTCATATTTTTGTGTGTGAAATCGATACCCGTTGACTTCGCACCTTTCGTAGAAGTATGCTTCTTTGCTAGGCTTGATTTCTGTCATTCGTATGTAGTAATCGCCTTCATCACAAGAATTTATTACCTTTTTACGTAACCAAGTTGCAAAACCAGATTTAGTGGGCTTGTGGCTACTCCAGAGTTGAGCATGCATGTATCAAACTCTCTGCATATTAGAATATGTCAAAATATTAGATTTTGATAGGTTCTATAATAGATAATTTTGAGATCATCAAAGTAAAATTTATAAGATTGTACCCGTGTACTTCTCACAGATCTCTGGACAATTGAGTATGATATAGGTGTGTGAAGCATCAAAATCTATTTCAGAGAGAGGCATTCGTCTTCTCCTGCCAATACAACGGGTCAGAGTATCGAATATCGAGAGTTGTCCCGCAGAATGATTACTTGTTTCAACTCCTTCTTGGCCAATGTTAGATTTTTCGGCAAAGTAGTGTGCGGAAAATGTACCAATTTCTTTAGCAATTGTGGCCTCTACAATTGAACCCTCAACACGTGCCTCTCATTCTCTGTTCTTTGTTACGCCTGTAATTGCAACAATGGTTAAATGTTAGTTGTTATATATACTATGATGGTGTAGAAATAGAAGACATAGTTAAGCTTACTGTTCCTTTATGTAAAATAAAAACAAATTCCAAACCACAACGAACCTTTCACATGGAAACATCCATCAGGACCCTACTGGCCCACCCATTTTAGCCTTGTATGCCACATGCAACGCAAGATGCTCCATTGAATCGAAGAAACCAGGAGGAAATTTTTTTCTGCCTTGAACATTGTGACAACAAAATCATTTTCTAATATCGCAATACGATTTGGATCAATTTTCTTGGCACAAATCTCTCTAAAGAAGGCTGTAATCTCACATAAAATATCCCATACGAAATCCGGGACAAAGTCTCAAAAAGCGATGGGGAGGAGGCGCTCCATGAACACATGTAAATCATGACTTTAAGTCCAATGAAGGTGCTAGTGGTTAGGTTAACCAACCTTGACCAATTAGATGCGTAGCCATATGGAAACCTTACTACATCCTTGAGCCATGTTAAAACAATCTTCTTATCATCTGGAGATAGTGCGAATGAGACATTTGGTTTTTTCATCTTTCCCGGGTTGTTGTTACCCACTGAAATTAGGTGTTTGTTGGACGATCACAATAAAGAGCCAAATCTTTCCTTGCTTTTTCATTATCCTTGGTTTTGCCACCTATGCTTAAAAGCGTGTATAGCAAATTTTCGGTGAAATTCTTCTTAAAATGCATCATATCTAAATTGTGTTGCAACATATTGTCTTTTCAATAGGGTAAACTCCAAAATATACTCTTCTTTTGCCAATGGTGGGTGTCACCATAACCTGGAATCTGTTGTAATCCTCCTTCTTTATCCCATTTAATATCTGGGATCAAACTCACTATATCGAGCAGCTGCTCTCCCGTCAATCTCGGTGGTGGCAGATCATTCTCGACTTTACCTTTTTTGAAATTCTTCCTATCTCGACGGAATGGGTGATCCGGAGGTAGGAAACACCTTGTACGATCGAACCAACTTGCTTTTCCACCAAACTGAAGTTGAAAGGCCTTTGTCTTCTCCATGCAAAAGCTGTACCCGATTTGCACATAAAAAGTAAAGATGAAAATACCCGAAATTTTTATTGTTGACACTAAAAAAATTCAAATTAAATGAATACCATCTCCAGAGACTTATTTTCAATCATACCACTCATACTAACTGGGTTCGCTCACCTAATAGGCAGGTCCCGTGAACTGGGTTAGCGCACCAGGTGTGCGGACTGGATTGACGCACCAGGTGTGCAGACTGAGTTGGCGCACAAGCAGGGGTGGACTAAACTGCCGAAAATTTGAAAAATTACTTGGTTAAACTTTGTGGGACCCCCATGTGCATAAAGCCTCTCTCCTAAACAGAGTATGGTATTCATTTGCTTTGCCTTGGAAAGCTAACCTCTTCTCCATTTGAAGCAAAGTTTGACCAAGCTTTGCCTTGGTCACAAAAACCTTAACATAGCATGGTGCGCCAACCCAGTCCGCGCACCAACTAATTTGGTGCGAACTCAGTTGTCGTGGGTGGTAGAATTGAAATTAAACCCAAACGGATGGTAATCATTTAATTTCGTTTTTTTAGGGTGTCAACTAAAAAAATTTCGGTGAAAATACTTGCTAGGAGAAACCACATCACAGGGCGCATGATACACACAAAAAAGGTCTGTGACTGTGAGTCCAGTAAAAGCAGCAACATCACATGGCAGTACACAAAAGGCTGTTCAATACCAATACAAGAGTATCTTGTACCGATACATCTAGGTTCCACTGTAGGAATTTATACTCTCGTACCAGTATTTTTTTTTAACCAAAAAAGGACCGGTACAAGATCCAGTAGAAACTTCTACGGTGGAACCATGGGAGGAACGGAAGGGTAGAGGATGCCCTTATACCGAGCCTCATCGACGGACATGCGCAGTTCGAGCAAGATGGTCTGCCTCATGATTAGCAACTCGGTTGATATGGGTAAATGCAAACTGTGGATGCTATGTAAGGAGGTCCCGGATCTGCATAATTACCAAACAAGCTCTCCTGCCATGACAGCAAGATGCTGGTGGCGTGAAGAGAGACTGTACCAGCTGCAAGGAATCGGTGTGGAATGTGCAGACCTGGAATCCTAGATGTAAGTCATATAACACCTTCTTCATGCCATATATATATAGAGCATGGCAAAAGCCTCAGCATGGAAGGCGGAGATGGCGTCGGCTGGTTTAGAGCCGGAACACAGCAAAGTGGTCATAGTCTTGATGACATAGCCTAAACCTCCATGAGATGGACCTTGAAAAGAACCGTTAGTCCAAGCTGAGCTAGGACCTAGCTCGGACCGAGCCACGAGCTACAAGCTTTTTTGCCACCCCTACAGTCAATATATGTGTTTGTGATGTGCTGTGTGTTGAAACGTGGGATTTGGTTCTGTAGGGTCTGTGTATGAGGTACCATATATATTGGAGGGAGGTCCCAGTCTGGGCCGGGATATATAATGTTCTAAATCACAAAAGGCATGAAGAAAACAAACTTAATATAACTATATTATAGGTCGAGTTAATTTATTAATTGGTTATTACACTACAACAAAACTGATTTTCAGCGACCAGTATCAGAGACCGGTAAGGCCGCCGGTTGCTGAAGACTTCAAAAAAAAAAATAAAAAAAATGAAAATTAATTGTTTCGGTGACGAATCCTTCAGCGACCGGCGCTCATATCCTTCAGAGACCGATTTTGACCGGTCGCTGAAGGGTGCCCCCCAAAAACTCGCCAAGCCCAGGTCTTTCTTCTCTGCTGCCCGACCCGTCATTTCTAGGTTTAGCCAAAAAAGAAAAAAAACGAGCGACCCCCTCTGCCCGCGCTGCGCGAAGCCTTCGCCCGACCCTCTGCCAAGTCCGCGCCGCGCAACCCCGCTCTCGCTCGCTCTCTCACCTCGCTCTCCTCTGACCTCGCACTCTTGCTCTCTCGCTCGGTCTCTCTTCTCTTGCTCTGGTGCACTCTCTTTCTCTCTCTCTCAATTGCGATGTTGTTTGTATTTAAAGGCCAATTTGCAATTTGGTTTCATCATCATTCCAAGCAAAAGAACTAGAGTGAAGGAGGAGGAAATTTAGTACTCAAATCTGTAAAAACTGTACCAAAAAGACAAACATCGTTACACAGTAGAGATGTTTATACTCGTTTTCTCTATGCTTAATTAGCTGTTATTGAAGGGATAACATCGTTGCATTAATTGGGTAGGTAACTGATTTTTACCAAGTTGTATAATTGAAGCCTTTTGGGGTAACTAATGGTGATAAATTATGTTTTGTTGGTCAGTTTATCTAGTAGGTTTTCACTTTTCATTAATCTAGCTCAACTCATGAGGTTGTGTTGTAACTAATTAATAAAGGAAGGCAATTTTAATATAACCTACTAGGTTTTGTTGGTTATCTAGTAGGTTTTCGGGATTGTTGAAATTCTATTTAAATTATTTCATATAATCTACTAATAATTATTTAGATATTGAGAGTAGCGCAAGCTAGCATTTACTGTACTGCACATTTTACTGATAATATGTTTCTAATTAATGTTCTATAGCTCACAATGTAAATAATTAATTGATTCAGATCTTTTGACAATCTTGACAATATATTTTCAAACTAATTTATAAAGGTTCCAATTTTTTTTGTGTCTAATTTGTATTTTTTATTGTGTTATCTCTTGTGTGGATAACTATTTCATATTCAACTCATTGTGAGATGTTGCAATGAAAACATAAATTGAATTTGACCTAGACCTAGTCTTTTAATTGGTAGTTTTTATAATTTTATTTTCTTTGTTTGTGTAGGAAAAATGAGATACATTTGAAGCATAAGTGTTATTTTTCAATCCTCGTCTTGCCTTTTCTCTTGGACCTCTTTAAGGTATAATTCTTCTTTATTGGTTCATGTGTAATTATTTTATTTTTCCTCAGGTGTTTGACTTGTTTGATGTTACTGTTTGTATGAATTGTCGACTACAATGCATTGTGTCTTAAATTAGCATCAGTATAACTTTAGAGGCTAGTCCAGTTACATGTCCTTTGTAATCAAAATACTTGAGGTTACTAGTCCAGTTACATGTTCCACCAAATTGATTTATGTCTACCTGGCACAATGTAAAAATTTCATGATTTTCCATTCAAGCACGAAATTGCTAAGGGATCCTGACAAACATGCTAAGGTTCATATATATCCTTGCCATATTTATCTCCAAAAATATTCTAATTAGCCTCATTCTTATTTTATCTACAAATTGAGTATTTTTGGGATCTTTGGAGAAGCTATAAATTGTTTAGAGAATGACTGAGATTTCTCAATTTGCCAGGTTATACATGATATAGATTGCGACGCAAATGAGAATTCCAAAAATGGAACAAGTTAAAACTTTGGAGAAGTTATAAATTTTTTTTCGTTGCTGTATCTTTATTATGAATTCCCTGAGGGTTCAATTAACAAACTTTTTTGTTGCCTGTAAGGTTAGTGTTAATTTTCTTAAATTTCATTATTTAATTCTTCTAGTAGCAACTTGTGGCTTTTGAGAGTGTAGGAATATACGCTCCAGTTGTTGTGTTCTTTTGCTTCTTTTTTGATTCAGGATTAGTTACTCAATTTTTAGTTATTTTGATTGTTTTGATGCAAAGTTACTCCTTGAGTAAAGGGTAAGAAAGAAGCATGTTAAAGACATTGCTTTTGCAAAACAGCATACATCATGCTGAGATGTGTTGTAAATCAAATGGGATTACTGAATTATTTAGTTAAGAAAACCTATAAATTACTCTGTTATGGAATTTTTCTCATTTGCATAACCGTTTTAAAATAGGAGTTTGAATGGTAGGGGTTTAATTATGTATTTGCTTGTGAATTCATTTTAAATGGCTTGGTGCTTGGTACGTTTCGTACCAATTGGGGAAAAGAAAAGTTAAAAAAATACCAAAAAAAAATCATCCAATCGGTCTTTGATGGTGTTCTGTCACGTCAGCATACAACATCAGTGACAGATTACATCGGTCGCTATAGGGTCTGTGAACGGCGCTTTACCCTTCAGAGACCGGTGACGTCAGCAGGGTGGTCATCAGCGACGGAGCAACTGCGACCGGCTCTTTTGCGACCGATTTTGGTCATCTGCGACCGGTGCTACCCTTCTGTGACCGGCGCCCATACCCTTCAGAGACCGATTTGGCCGGTCGCAGAAGCGTCCCTGCTGTAGTGCTATCTTTTGGGGAAGAGAATCTGCTGCGATCCTTCACCTGTGAACAGTACTCTGAAACCCCTGCTTTTCCAAATCCAGCTGTCGAATTATTTCGAGATGCGTGCACAGAAAACCAGCTGTTTGGAGATGCGTGCACTAAAAAGTTGGACAACTGAATTTATAAAAGCAGAGATTTCAGAGTTACTGTGCTCAATGTTCAGATCGCAGCAGATCCTAATCCATCTTTTGGTGGCTTCATGCATGCATGCTTCACACGTACGGGAGAGACAAGTGTACCAAGCTTGGTGCACCGTGGCATGTGGGATCCGTCCCTTGGTGGTACTTAATTTGGCGCCACATAATCAGCTGTTTCCTGTTGCTAAACATGAAAAGATAAAACCTACAATTTAATAAATGAAATGAGTAAGGCTATGGTGCTATGCATAGCTCGGATGGCTAGTGTACTACGGCTCAATATGGTACTTTTTAAAATCCTAACGGTCGATCCGAACCGTTCAATGTGATAACCATATGAATATGTACTTGCAAACTAAATTTTATATTTTTTCGAATTTGTTTACTATTTTTTTACATAGGTAGAATTTTGATGGTCCAGAATTTTCAGAAAACACTGATTTTTCTACCTATCTAAAAAAATAGTAAAAAAATTCAAAAAAATATAAAATTTATTTTGCAAGTACATATTCATATGGATATCACATTGAACAGTTCTGATCGACTGTTAGAATTTTAAAAAGTACCATATTGAGCCGCAGTACACTAGCCATTGGTGCTATGCATAGCAACATAGCCTCACTCAAATGAAATATCTATATGAAAGTAATGAAACCACGTCTTACGAAAATATATATTTCAACAAAAAACAAGTACTCTACAAGTTCCTGTATCATCTCCGTTATTATATAATATATAGTAAAAGGGCAATGGGGTGTTACTGTAGCTATGAACAGTGACACCCCATTTCAATTACGTCTGATGCTATAAATGGAGGACTCAGATCATCTCTGCTGATGTCATCTATCATCAGCAGGCAAAATCCACCTCTCTTCCTCGTCCGATCAGATATGTGCGCACCTGCCTTTTCCCTATCGTATGCCATCTGTCATTCTAAAAAAATTACGTTCCTGATCCTCACCAACTCACCTGTTCTGCCAGGCGTCCCCCTCTCCTCATCGACGCTCGCCACGTGCTACTCTCCTCCTCTGTTACGTGTTTCTCGCTGCGTTCTTGGCGACAAAGACCAGATCAGATTCAATCTTACCAACCTCCTCCCGTTTCCAATAGCTTCGCCATCCAGTTCTTTCTTTCGCTTTCTCCTTTTCAACTATCTTCAATTTTAATTTCATTATTCATGTTTTTTGCTTTTCTTCGCTGAATTAGTTAAAACCTTGAATATGGTTCTATACCAATCATGATAGCGTCCTGGTTCTCCTTCTTTCCCTCCCAGCCGCATCCCCCCATTGAACCCCCCCTCCCCCTCTCCAATCGCTTCTCCGACAGAAAGTGTTCAGGTGTCGGAGTTGCAAGGTCGATTCTTCTTCGCATGATTCAGTGGGAGATATGGTCCTGCTTACCTTATCAGCCGTGTGTGAGTTCTCTTTCAAGATCAATTATTCTCGCGACAACGCAAGACGAGATGGCGAGGTTTCCCAAGCGACGCAATCGTGTGATTTTTGCTCCTCTCTTCTTCAGGTATTTCCCCTTCTTCCTATTTCTCTCCTTTGTCGCTTGATTTAGGGTTTTGTTTATCCAAGTTGAAATTTTTTGACTTTTACCTCATACTAAAAAAAAGTCATGTGTATTTAGTTATTACCTCTTATGTTAGGAAATTGTGGGCTTCTAAGCTCAGTTTGATTATATGCTTATTAGTTGTCAGATTCAAAATGTTAATGGATCTTTGATCTTTCTATTATTTCGTTTTCAATTGAGAAGCAATTTTTTTTATTAAATAAGGTAAACTCCACTCTTACTAAGGTAAACTCCTCGTTGTTGGAAAGATTGCTACATGAAAAGTTTACAATAGGAATAATTTATAATTCCCCAAATAAAAATTGAAATGGGATACCAATCCTCTTCCTCCAGATTTACAATTCCGCTTTACTAGACTTCGTAACCTTCCATTTACCATTAGTCTCCACTCATGCATTGGAAGAAATTAATGATTTTTGGATTCACTGCCTTCTCTGCACTGTGCTATTTCACTAAAGTAGGCCATCAAGAGCAACTCTTAACATTATTTCCACCTATCTGTAATAGGAAATTTTCATTTGAAATTCCAAATTGTATGAATATTACGATTTCAATATTTCCATAAGGTGTAATTTGTTTCCCATCACCATTGAAAATTTCTATGGATTACATTTCAAAATAATGTTTGGGACTACAGGCTTGGTGGTTGTTGTTGTTGTTGTTGTTGTTGTACATGTCAAAATAATGTAGTAATTGTCCCAAACAATATTTAACTCACTGCTCAACATTACTCCTGCTAACTTCGATCAGCATAGGACCTTCCTCATATGGGGTTCATATTTTCCTCCTTTTCTAGTCTTTGTTTGCAATAAAGAGATCGACACTTCCCACTACTGGTGTTTTCTTATTAATTGGTTTGGTAAGATTTCTGAAATTTAATCACTGCATTCTTCTTACTCTTAACTCAGATTTTCATGAAGTTAACATTTCAATTCTTCTGACTTCCGTTTGGTAAGACTTCCTCAATTTATACAGTACATTTCTATTGTTGAAGTCAGTTTTTGATGAAGTGAATATTTCACTTATTTGCTGCATCTCTTTTCATTTGGTTAATTCCCTCTCTATCTTTTTGCTGACTAATTCCCATTAATTACACCAATGAATATATCCTTCCAGTTTATAGCTGCTTTCCTCAATTTATTCCCCAATGTTATGTACGTCTTAGGATGATTTTCATTGCACAATGATAGAAGACGGAGCTTATTGCCTGCTAGGTTGTGGGGTAATTTCCTCAACTTGTATTTCAGTTGGCCACCGAGGCGCTGTTACAGCCATCCAAAAACAAGTTTGTTTCAATAAGCCAATACTAGAACAAGGCAAAAAATTAAATACAATAAGAACATATGTGATTTTCTAGTATGAGTTGGTAGTTCAAGAAAAAAGTATCAGTTGTTTTCTACTTATTTCTTTCTCTTTTTTTGTTGGTTTTTCCTGGTAGTGATGATACAATTTTTCCTGGTTTGGCTGATAAGAGCAAAAATTTCTGCTATGGCTGACAAGAGTTTTTCTGATATTAATTGCTAATTTTCTGGTATAGCTATCAAGAATTTTTCTGGTATTAATTGCTGATTTTCTGCTATGGATGATAAAATAGACAATTATGATGGAAATGCCTTGTAAGCACAACTGGAGAGCGCAACAGACAGTTCATTGGAACACCAGTATAAGAACAAAAAAAATTCAAAATCAGATTTTTTTTTCCTTAGGCCAATTTTACAATTTATAAGAGATAAAAATTAATTTCCATTAATTTTGCTGATGGGACTGTAGAATTATTTTTCTGTACCATGGGGCATTGGTGATGCACATGAAGGAAAAATACAACCACCACCCGATGTACATAGTCGAAAATGGTAAATTTTCATATTGCAAAAACGAATACGGTTAGATAAGTGTGATCAGTTAATAGTAAAATATCAAATTGAGCATTTCTTACTATGTGATGAAGTTTCTAACTTGGAGCGTACCACTGGGAAGTTTATCTTTCATTTTATTTTATTTTCCTTTTGAGATGATGGTTATTATGGATTTTGGATTAGTAGTTCTATGTTTTTTTTTTCAGGTAATGATTCGAAAATGGATGTTGGATCAGTTGTAGTAGTGTTTTGGTATGTATTATACCTACTAGAAAATAATTAAACTTAATGAATGATTAAATTCTCAATTTGAAAGAAGTGGAGTTAATACAAAATAATCAAGCATTGCAGTATGGGAGAAGAATGCCCCCATATATGTACACCAACGTACACCCAAAAAGAATATACAACAAGATTTATTTCCATATATAAAAGTCACTACCATATTTACTTAATCAATGTAGTTGCCGAAAAAAATATATGCCGAACGAGGAAACCAAAAAAGCCACCCATAAAAATCAACAACAAAAATAACAGTTGCGGCAGAGCCGCAACAAGGTTACTAGTTATGAAGACAAAATATAATTGGGCCCAAAATTATCTAAAGTACAAAAGAAGTCCGTTAGTTGAACTACTGGCCCATATTAAGCAAAGATACTAGCAGGCCTTGTACTTAAAAAGAGGACCGTATCTTTTTAAATTATTTTTCAATTTTGAACAAAACAATAATTAATTTTCTATATTTTTTGTAAAATTTATGAAGCTTTTACTTATTTTGGGTAAATATTAATATTTTATGTATAATTTAAATTTATGTTCGTGTTATAATTTAATTACGAGTTCCAGATCTTGTCAGATTATTTTTAAATTCTGAACTTGTCACCGTACTTGTACTACATCGCACATCTCTTAAAATATTCAAATTCGATCTATAAACACCTTTATTATAGTTGTGGACTTATGGTTAATACATCTCTCTACAAAAATTACGATCCTTCGTTCCGATTTTTTTAGTTATCATTTCATGAATAAACAGAAGTGTCATTATTTTTAGAGAAATTTTATTTTTACTATTTACGCACATAACATCTACCCGACATTTTTATTAATATCCAAAGTTTAATACAAATTATTATTTATGCTCAGATTCTGAGCTAATTTGGAAAAATGCCCAAGCCGGCCACAAAATAGCCGGCTTACTCCCCCTAAGCCGGCCATTTTGTGGCCGGCTTACTTTTTTTTTTTTTTACACAAATAATTTTCTATTTAAACTTTGGATATTAATAAAAATGTCGGTTTAATCTTTAAAACTTATTTTTGTTGTTTAACACACTTTTGTAATTGTTTTAAATATTTTTCTGTTTATTTTTTCTGTTGTACTATTATTTTAATGTTGTAATATTTTCTGTTTAGCATTATCATGATAATTTATTTTATCTGTAAAATATAAAAATAGTACCATAAAAACATACATACAGAAGAACCGAAATATAGGATAATCCAAATATACCAAACATAAATAGTATATCAAATATAAATAGTACAAAACTAGTAAAAATACAACTAAAACTGAGAGGGGGTATATCGCTGAGGCGGTACTCCGGCGTTCCCCCGGCGCCAGCGCGGCCAGGCTCTATCTCTCTCCGGCTCCACACTAGCATCGGCAAACTTGAGTATCTGCTCGGCAGTATCCCATCTAGCATCACACGTGGAGACTGGCTGTACTAGCGGAGGTGTACTGAAGATAAATGCGGCGAACTCAGTCCCAAAGGCAGGCTGAGTATGAGATCCGCTACCACTAGCCTCTCCATCATGCGACATCTCTGTGCCACACGGGGGTACTGCTGGTGTCGTAATGAAATCCTCATCGAATACCCCCGAAGTCCTGGAGACTGCACGAGAGGGACTCGTACTCAGAAGTATCGGTCTCCGTAGGTGGTGGCTGTGGCGGCATCTCTGCTGGACCCTACAATCATACACATAAATCAGTAAATTTGATCTGAATGAAGAAATTTATTAAAACCTGACAGATACTGAAGTATGACATACCTGAGTCTGCACCGGACGTCCATGCTCATCGTACCATGACTGCCACCCAACGTTGGACAATACCCAACGATGGTAGTTCCACTCTAGATGCGAATTGGGGGAATGTGGCATATCACCTAGCAAAACCGGGATCGCGTCAGGCTCGGTCGGATCTACCTTACGTCAGTTGATGTTCTCTCTGGCGTCTCTTAGCATACTGATGATCTTTCCACCGTGTCCGGCATCCTCAACCACATTCGCATTCTTCTTGAAGACACGGTACCCAATCCGTCTCCAGTTCTTCTTTCCCAGCATGACGATCCATGCCCGCACTCCTTGATCGCGGCCAGAAGCTGAAAAACATTTGGCATGTCAGATCAAATCTTGATGAACTACTAAGTTAGAGGAAAACTATGTAATTCTATTGCATTACCTGGCGAGCGAATGAACGGCCGTTGGGATGGTAACCATCATCAGTTTTGATCCTGTCGCGGAGATGGACACCGTAATCGCCCTGCAGATAGACACTCGCCATGCAGACCTGCGTGTACCACACATCATACCTCAACTGGGGATCTCCCTGGGTCTGAACGATCGCATTTAGCTCATGATAGAAGTCTTGATACTGAGGATCCTGCGCTGTACCGTATTAGTCTGAAAAATAGGTGCTCCAGTCCTTCTCCGTTCGTCCTCGGTGGTTCATCCTGTAAGGAAGACGTTAGTTACAATACAAAGCTATCAACTAATATGAGATATTTGACAATAGACTACGACTTGTGCAGGTCCATGATCGTGGACCTCGGCAAAGATGGTCTGCGTGAATCAACGCTGCTTGACCAAACTGGCGAAGCATCCGATCTAGGTAGTGGTGCTCCACTACCCAGAAGTGTACGAGTGGACCTTGGTAGAACCACATGTCCCGCTCCTGCTCGTCACCCACATTGTCCGGCAAGAGGTCCTCCGCGTACAATTGATTGTACGGCGTCCACTCAATAAGAGCTTCAGGCAAACTCTAAAGCTCTGACCGGACTGGCCTGATCCCAACAGTAGCACCATGGGTCTGATCTAAGTAGTGGTGGAAACTGTGCCACTTCTTGCCATATGCCGGACATCTCCACATATCTGGCTCTCCCCAATCCGGCGCCTCATTCGGGATAGGCGGTCCCACCGGTAGCCGTGACCACGACCAGTGCTGAAGCAGGAGTACCGGCCAGTACATCTGCTTCGCATCCTTCTGCATTTTCAAGAACATTAGACGTCAATGTATTTTGATGGATTGATTGATTAAATAATTTACTAAGAAAAGAGTTAGAGACTTACCTCACTACTACAGCAGAGGTGGGAGTACAGATACGCTAGGACAGCCCCACCCCAGTTGTACGGCGACGGCCGCTCAAGGTCTGTCAGTAGCTGGAGATACATCATCGGAATCTGGTCACCGCTGGAATCAGGAAACATGACAGAACCAAAAAGGTCCATCACGTAGCCCCGTGTATATCTGCAATACAAAACATATAAAACTTCTAATAGAATCCTCGTATTGGAAATTGATTAATAGAAACAAGTTATAGAATTTACCTCTGAATCTCCAGCTCGGTGGAATTTGCCGAGAGACCCACGCTGAAGTGCTCCCGTAACCTCGTCATCCGTAAATGAAACTTTGACCTCCCATTATCCCCAATAATATGGAAAGGATCAGCTCCCAACAGCTCGCTGAAATCACCTATGAATCTAGTGCTATCAGATATGCCGCCAACGGGTGTGCCACGGATAGGCAAACCCCAAAGGGCACTCACATCCTGGAGAGTCACTGTCATCTCTCTGAATGGCATGTAAAACGTGTGCGTCTCGGGGTGTCATCGCTCCACCAGTCCTGCGATTAGAGATGCATTGATGATGCTTCTCTCAGCCCGCACAATGTCCACAACCTAGTAGAGACCCAAGTTAATGAGGTACGGGTCCATCATCTCGTAGTACTGCATGTGAACGCACCGCAATTTCACATTTAAAAGACCCGTGTCCTGCGTTGAAAAAAGTAATCCACATGGGGTTAACATAATAAAATTTAAACTCAACAAAATTTAAAGAAAATCTAAAAAAAGATAGGTACCTCACGAGATGCCAGTGAGACTCGGTGCTCGTCATGGGGAATCCACAGGAGAGGACTGATGTGCTCCGTGCTGCTGGTACTAATCGGCTCATCCACTACTGACGACAGGTAGACCGTGCTCTAGGCATCATGATGTCAAAAATAACCTAAAATAGGCCAATTGCCGTTAAAACATGCTAAAATAGGCTTCAATAACCTAATTTCAGTAAAACATGCTAACAATGGACAAAAATGTTACAATAGCGCTTAAAAATGCTAAAATGGGTCAAATTGCGCCTAAAATAACCTTAAATATGCTACAATAGCCTAATTTCGGTAAAATATGATCAAATGGTCTAATTTTCCTAATTATGCTACATTCTGCTAAATTACGCTTAATTAGCCTAATTATGGTAAAAAAGGCTAAAATACCCTAAATATTTGTCAACTGTGCTAATTACACTAAATTACACTTAATTAGCCTAATTATGGTAAAAAAGGCCAAAATACTCTAAATATTGGGCAACTATGCTAATTATACTAAATTACGCTTAATTAACCTAATTATGGTAAAAAAGGCCAAAATACCCTAAATATTGGTCAACTGTGCTAATTACACTAAATTACACTTAATTAGCCTAATTATGGTAAAAAAAGCCAAAATATCCTAAATATTGGTCAACTGTACTAATTACACTAAATTACGCTTAATTAGCCTAATTATGGTAAAAAAGGCCAACATACCCTAAATATTGGTCAACTGTGCTAATTACACTAACTTACACTAAATTACTCTAAATCCTAACCCCTAACCCCTAAACCCCAAATCCTAAACCCTAAAATAAATAAATTTAAATTTAAATTAGATAAAAAAAAATTACCTCAAAGAAGAGAGCAAATTCGGTTGAGAGATGAGAGAATTGTGAGGAGGAGAGAGAAAAGGGGGGCATATATAGGATGAAATTCGAGTTTAAAAAAAAAAAAGGTAAGCCGACCACAAAATGGCCGGCTTAGGGGGGAGTAAGCCGGCCATTTTGTGGCCGGCTTGGGCATTTTTCGAAATTGGCTCAAATTCTGGGCATAAATAATAATTATCTGCATAAAAAATTAGTCTGCAATTAATACATGCAGTTAATACCATTTGGTTGCGCACCTCAAGGGGATTCAGATCATTCCGGCACCGTGCATAGAATTATCAAATTTAGACCGTTATTTAACTCTGGCACGGACCCCTACTTCTAATTTTTTTTTTTTGAAAACTTGGTAGTGACTACCAAGGAACTTCTAAATCGACACAGAATTCTTTTTGGTCCAATTGGGATTAAATTCAAATCATTATTTTCCCTACAATTAGGTACGGTATACAAATTCTCTCAGAAGTCGCAGCTATTATCTGCGTAGGTAAAAAATATTTTTTTTTTACCATAACACTTGGTCTACTCATTTGTGGGTGATGAAGGAATAGCTGGGTTAGCAAAAAAGTTGACCCAAAGATAATGATAAAGGCATGGGGGGTCGACCCAAAGACCGATATCTCTATGGTGGCAAAGAACACCTTCAAAATCCTTTTCATGTTAGAAAAAGATCTACTATATGTGTTACATCGGGGAATGTGGAACTACCGCGAAGATGCGATTGCCATCAAAAGAGTTCACGGACTGGGTGATCTGGACCAGCCTAGTGTCGATCATATAGAGATAACAACTCAGTGGCACCGTTTACCGATGGAGTCGGTAAAGAAGGAGGGAGTCGAACTATTGGCGTCGGACTTAGGGACAATACTATTTGAGGTAACTGAACATTATATCACTGGAAATAGATGTTACAAAGTCAGATTATCAATACCAACAGATAAACCCCTCAAAGACAAACTAGAGGTCACTAATCCAGTACTGGGCAATTTCACCACTTATATTGTGTATGAGAGGCTCAACAGGATATGCATGTTCTGCTCAAAACTTAGGCACGACATAGAGGGATGTGTAGATAAAGTTCGGGTCCAGAGACTTAAATTGGACCCAAGATTCAAGGACAATGAGATGTACCGGCAGATACCACTTACTAGGGTCGGCCGATGGATAAATGACCAATCCCTGATACCTGAGAAAGTTGCCCCGGGTACCGAACCGCAACAGCCCCCGCCCACCCAAGGAGAATCAATCACCAGGGATCGACGGCCCAAAGGAGGTTTAAGGACAGGGTCAGGGGGAGTTGTTATCGGGCTAAAAGAAAATAAGGGATTGCAGCTGGGCCTGCAAATGGACCGAAATCTCTCGGGCCACCAAATGGAGCAACAAGAGTTAGACAAAGGCAAGGGACAACAGAATTCGAGTCCAGGAGAGAGGAGCATGGCGCATAAGAGGCTGGGCTTGAATTTGGAACTAGGCCGAATAGAGTATTTGGAGATTGGCAGTGGGGAAAATTCAGGAATTTTTGGGGAAAATGAAGAACATGAGTCAAGCAGTGGCCATGTGAGTAAAAAACGTGCAGTGGAGGCGAGTCTCGAACCGCCTCCACAAAATCAATGAGTATTATTTCTTAGAACTGTCGGGGGGTTGAGGCCCTCGAAAAATTCAGTTCCTTAAATCTTTACTCCAATCGGTGCGCGCGAACATTTGTTTTATTTCGGAAACAAAATGTTCTAGTTTTAAATCAAATCAAATTTTCCAAGACATGCCTTTGGAGAATTTTTCCTTTGTCCCGGCTAGAGGCCGGTCTGGAGGAGTGTGTTTATTGTGGGATAGAAACACCACTGTCGATGTTAAATCAAAGAGTAAGTCGATTATACATGCTACGGTAACGCAGGTAGATGGAAAGCAATGGGAATTAGTCTGTGTGTACGGAGATCCGGGCCACACGCGAAATCCAAAAATTTGGAAGAGAATTCTGGACATCATTGCAATCAGTGGCCCGGTTTGTGTTCTAGGAGATTTTAATACGACAGTGGATGCGGAGGAAAAGGTGGGGGGGACCCGGTGTTGGATAAAAATAGCCAGGATTTAAAAAAAAAATTGTTTGAAGGGGGCCTAGTGGATCTCGGGTTCAAAGGCCCGGCCTTCACGTGGACAAATAAGCGAAATACGTTCGCGGCAATTTTTGAGCGATTGGACTGAGTCTTGGCGACGGTAAGTTGGCTACAATTATTTGCAGAAGCATATGTAACGCATCTGCCGCGTTTATATAGTGACCACGCGGCTATTATGCTACGGTTGCGAGGTCATAAGCCAAGGAAAAGAATGTTTAAAATGGAATCATGGTGGTTTGGTATAGAGGGTTTCAAAGAATTTTGGGAAGAGGTTTGGAGGGGATCTACGAGGCTTTCGTGGTAGGAAAGAATAGATCAAATGAGTGCAAAAATCCGAACTTGGGCTAAGGAGCATCGTTCGCCTCAAAACAGACTCAAAGAGGCCCAAGCGGTTCTGTACACAAACCAAACCTTGCATCCCTTTTAGCAGAGTGCGCAAGTAGAAGAGTGGTGCATGGTTCAGATAGAGCAGGCAGAGGAGGAGTTAGAAATGTATTGGCGCCAACGGGCTAAGATGCAATGGTGAAATGTTTTAGAAAGAGATGATAAAGGAATTTTGTATTATGATTGTATTCTATTACAGTGGCTGTACATATGCATATATAGGTTATTGGTGAATATAGCCGTTATACAATTTCCTAATATGTCGGATATTTGCCTGATTACAAGGATTAATTGGCTAGCAACCTAATTTGGCTTTAACAGCTGTAATTAGATGCTAGTTGATTTATTTCCTAAATCTGCCTATGATGATCTTCTGAGGCTTGATCCCTTATTTCTCAACACTCCCCCTTAAGTTAGGTTCGAATATGTTTATAGAACCTAACTTGATCAGAATTCTTTGAAAATTCCCTTTATCTAAAGCTTTGGTGAATATATCTGCTAGTTGGTCGTGGCTTCTCACAAATGGAGTCTCTATTTCTCCAGCTTGAACTTTTTCTCGTATGAAGTGACAGTCCACTTCGATATGCTTAGTTCTTTCATGAAACACTGGATTTGATGCTATATGCCGTGCTGCTTGATTATCACAATACATTGGCATTGGTCCTTCGCATAAGATTTTCATGTCGCATAGCAACCGCTTGAGCCATACTAGCTCACTTGCTGTAGATGCCATCGCTCTATATTCTGCCTCTGCATTGGACCTTGCAATCACATTCTGCTTTTTACTTTTCCATGTCACGAGATTCCCGCCTACAAATGTACAGTATCCTGTGGTTGATTTTCGATCAAAATTTCTAGCCCAATCTGCATCAGAGTAAGCGAGAATATTATTAGTATTATTTTTCTTCATCCATAACCCTTGTCCAGGAGACCCCTTTAGATACTTAATAATTCGGTTTACTGCTTCTAGATGAGTGGTTCTTGGAGCATGCATAAATTGACTCACAGTGCCAACAACAAAAGCTATATCGGGTCTAGTAACAGTCAAGTAAATTAACTTTCCAACTAATCGTTGGTACTGTCCTATGTCCTTTAAAGGTTCACCACTCTCTGGTTCAAGTTTATTGTTGGCATCCATAGGGGTATTTGCAGGTTTTATACCAAGTTTACCTGTCTCCTTTAATAGATCAAGGGTGTATTTTCTTTGAGAAAGGAACAAACATTTGATTGAATGGGCAATTTCAATGCCTAAAAAATACTTAAGTTTTCCTAAGTCTTTAATATCAAATTTTTCTTTGAGGTAATTTTTTACATTGTTAATTTCTTCCTCATTATTACCAGTGATAATTATATCATCTACATACACAAGAACAATAGTTGTTGTGTTATTTGAATGTTTAACAAACATTGAAGAATCTGCTACGCTTTTATTAAAATGAAGAAATAAAAGAGAGTGACTGAGTTTTGCATACCATGCTCGAGGAGATTGTTTAAGTCCGTAAATTGATTTATTCAGCTTGCAAACAATGTTGTGATCAATTCCACTTTTATATCCAGGTGGTAGAGTCATATACACTTCTTCTTCTAAATTACCTTGAAGAAATGCATTCTTCATATCCATTTGTGACAAATTTTATCCCGAATTCACATCAACCGATAGTAATGTTCTAACAGTATTCATTTTTGCAACTGGGGCAAAAGTTTCCTGATAGTCTATGCCGTAGGTTTGTGTGAAACCTTTTGCAACCAGTCTGGTTTTATATCGTTCTATGGTTCCATCACTGTTGTATTTAATTTTATACACCCATTTACATCCTACTGGTTTTTTTCCTTTTGGTAATGGCATAATAGTCCAGGTATTATTTTTTTCAAGAGCTTGAAGCTCTTCTACCATTGCTTGGGACCAGGTTGGATTATTATTGGCTTCTTCAAAATTGTTTGGTTCAGTTTCTTTGGAAATGGCAGTCAAGAAAACCTTGTGATCAGCGGAAATGTTATTATAAGAAATATAATCTTGGATTGGATAACTTACATTATATGTAACAAAATCACGTAACCTTGACGGTGGTTGTGTTGACCGAGTTGACCTTCTAAGATTTGTATTTGCATTTTCTTGATCATCTCCCCCTAAATGCAAATTTTCTTGATTTGTATTTTCCTGATCTTGATCTGTATTTTCTTGATCTTCTCCTCCTAAATGCAAAGTTTCTTGATTTTTCTCCCTCCAAATGTGACTCCTCTTCATCTGAATGGTTATGAGTCCTTGTACCTTCAAAGAATGTTAATTCTGGGAGAACATTTTCATTTCTAGATTGTCTTCTTTTTTATAGAAGGGTTCTTTCTCAAAAAATGACACATTTCTAGAAATATATAGTTTATTATTATGAGGATCATAACACTTATATCCTTTCTTTTGTGAGGAATATCCAATAAACATAGTTTTTACGGAATTTTTATCTAACTTATCTTGTCTTTTTATATGTACAAAACATGTACAACCAAATACACGAAGATGATCTAAGTTCATGTTTCTTTTGTTTAAAATTTCTAGTGGACTTTTATTATTTAAAACTGAACTAGGCAATCTATTAATAAGATATATAGCAGTGAGAATAGCATCTGACCAAAAAATCTTTGGAACATTTGATTGAAAAAGCAAAGACCTAGTAACTTCTAATATGTGACGATTTTTCCTTTCTGAAATCCCATTTTGTTCTGGTGTATTAATACATGTTGTTTGGTGTAGAATTCCTTTTTGTTTCAAAAAATCCGAAAAATTTCTATTAATATATTCTGTTCCATTATCAGACCTAAATATTTTAATTTTTCTTTCATATTGATTTTCAACAAAATTTGTAAATTCTTGAAACGTAGAAAAAACTTCATTTTTTGATTTAAGAAGATAAAGCCAAGTAGTACGTGAAAAATCATCAATAAATGTAACAAAATATTTAAAACCATTATAAGAGTCTACAGGTGCAGGTCCCCAAACATCAGAGTGTATAAGTTCAAATATTTTTGAGGTTCTACTATTGGATAATGAAAAAGGTAGTCTGGTTTGTTTTGATAATTGACAAATATCACAGTTGCTAGAATCTAAATTAGAGAAAGAAAATAACTTATTGAAAACTTTCTCTGAAGGATGTCCAATCCTCCAGTGCCACAGTTTATTTTGTTCTACATTATTAGCAACAAATGCTTTATTTGGAATATTTAAAATATAAAGCCCATTTTCTAAATGACCTTCACCAATCGTCATCCGAGTTGATCGGTCTTGAAATATCACAGCTTCAGATGAGAAAATGACATCACAATTGAGATCTTTAGTAATCTTGCTTACATAAATTAAATTAGAGTTAAAAGTTGGTAAATGCAAAATATTTGAAATATTTTTTGAAAATAAATTGGTATTTCCTATATTTTCAATAGGTACTTTGGCACCATTTGCAACAATAACATTTTGATTATTTTTGGTTGGTTGCATATTTGTCAAAAGATTAATATTCCCGGTCATATGATCTGTTGCACCATAATCAATAATCCAATTATTATTTTTATATGAATTTAAACAGAATTTTGATACAATACCTGTGAATTTACTTTTCTGTCCAAACGAATTTTTAATCTGGACCAAGAGTTGATCCAGCTGCTGTTGGGAAAGAGGATTATTGGGCTGGCCTACTTGGCCTACTTCGGACCCGCCAGTTCTTACCAGACCCGAACCCTGGGGGTCAGACCCGTTAGCGCAGATGAGACCCCTTCTCTGTGTCTCGCGAGATCTGTCTCTCTCCCTCTTTCTCCTTTATCGCCTCCAGAGACACCGCAAGTGCGATCTGTCTCGCCTTTCCACCACTTTGAACGGAGGTACGGGTGGAGAAACCAGCAGTGGTCTCGGTCATGCCCCTCTTTCTTGCATTGCTCGCATTTAGCCTTGCCGTGTGCTCCCCGCATCTCCCCTTTAGGGTTTCGGACCCGGTTTTGATGGTGTGACAGAAACGCCTGGTTCTCCGGCTTATCGACGGCATGTGGGTCTGAATTCATGGCTGACCTCCTCGACTCCTCTTGCTCTAACAGTGACACGATCTCTTCAAGAGGAGGAAGAGAGGTACCGAGAAGAATTTGTTGCCGGACCTGCTCAAAGCTTGGATCCAGGTTTGCAAGAAACTGAAAAATACGGTCTTGTTCTTTCCTTTCTCGGATTTTGTCAGCCTCTATTACCTCTGGTTGGTGAATATCTAATTCATCCCACTGTTTTTTAATTTCCCCAAAAAACTGTGTAATTGGTTTCTGGTTTTGTTTGTTTTGGGTGATGCTTTATTTGATTTGGAATATGTGGGCGAAGTTATTTTGTTTACCGAACCTCTGTTGGATTTTGTTCCACATTTCGGCTGAGGTATCTAAATACACAAATTGCTCACTAAGTTGGGGCTCTATGGAATTTAAGATTGAGGTCATGATTTGGCTGTCACATTTCTCCCATGCCTCTGAATTTTCTTTTGGTTTCTTTTTATCACCTGTGACATAGCCATATTTACCTCTGCCTTTGAGAGCTATCGTTGCTGCTCTGGCCCATGGGAGGTAATTTTTTCCATTGAGAATGATACCTGTTAACTTTGCTGTGGTATTGTCTTCTATCGAGGCTGACCCGTTTTCTGCCATTGTTGCCTCTGGTTAACTTCTATTAGTTTTGGGTTTTTGAGTTGTGTTATTGGTTGTGACTATGTACCAGTTACTGGTACCGATTTCCTGGCTCTGATACCATGAAATGTTTTAGAAAGAGATGATAAAGGAATTTTGTATTATGATTGTATTCTATTACAGTGGCTGTACATATGCATATATAGGCTATTGGTGAATATAGCCGTTATACAATTTCCTAATATGTCGGATATTGGCTTGATTACAAGGATTAATTGGCTAGGAACCTAATTTGGCTTTAACAGCTGTAATTAGATGCTAGTTGATTTATTTCCTAAACCTGCCTATGATGATCTTCTGAGGCTTGATCCCTTATTTCTCAACAAATGGGCATGTCAAGGTGATCGAAATACCGCTTTCTTCCACACAACAGCAATAAATAGAAGGCAGTGAAATATGATTTTAAGAATAAAAACAAAGAAGGGGAATGGGTATCCGACAAGGCTCAAGTGAGAAGAGTGTTTGTCTCCCATTTTAAAGGTTTGTACAGCCCAAGCCAGGTCCGAACTGATGAGACTACGGAGAATTTCTTTACCTAAATCGGGTATGAATCATGGCAAAAAATGCCACTGAATGACCAGCAGACCCTAGTGCGAATTCCATCAGAAGCGGATATTAAAGAGGTACTATTCCAAATGGGCCCGGATAAGGCACCGGGGCCGGATGGTATACATGCCCGATTTTTGCAACATCATTGGGATACTGTCCGATATGTGACAAATACATGAAGTCTTTCAATCAACCGAATCGAATGCAGACTGGATGGGAAGCAACATCGTTCTTATGCCAAAAGTTAACGAACCGGCTGAGCCAAAAGATTTTCGACCGATAACTATTGGAAACATCATGTACCGATTACAAATGAAAATTATTACAAATAGGCTTCAGCGACATATGGGAAATATCATCTCCTCAACACAGACGGCTTTCCTAAAAGGAAGGAGCATCTCTGATAATGCCATATTGGTCAGAGAAATACTCCATTCTTTTGGAAGTCCAGATTACAAGGAAGATACGTTTCTTCTAAAAGCCGATGTCGCCAAGGCTTTCGACACCATCAAATGGAGTTTTGTTTTGGGAAGCCATGAAGGCGGTACATATCCCGGCTGGTTTGATTAATTTGGTATGTAGGTGCATGGAGACCAGCAGGGTACAGGTGAATGGCCTAGGCAGCAGTTTTTTCAAACCGACTCGTGGGCTCCGACAAGGTTGCCCATTAAGCCCGTATCTGTTCATTTTGGTAATGGAGTGTCTCACGCAAAATCTCAACAAGGCGGTACAGCAGAGAACAATTGGGGGGGGTCAAACTTACATCGGCAGCACCCATCTTGACTCACTCGATCTATGCAGACGATTTGGTGGTCATGAGACGTGCAAATGGAGTAGAAGCAGCGGCATATATAGCAATTTTTTAGAATTTTGCTAAATACTCGGGTTTGGAAGTGAACCCCTTGAAATCTACTGTGTGGTTTAGTAAGAAGTGCAATGATGCTAAAAGAAATGAGATACTACAAATTCTAAATGCTAAGGTGGCTGGGGAAAAGGAAAAGTATTTGGGGATAGTATTGGCGCCAGGGAGATCCCAATAGAGACATACGAGTGAGATTTTGAAACAAAAATTTCAGCAGAAATTGGCAGGATGGAAAGCAAACCTACTGTCTCATGCGGGTAGATTGGTATTACTCAAGTCCGTGCTAATGTCGATCCCGGTTTACTACATGTCGGTGGAAAAATTAAATAAAAAGACAATTAACGAGTTAGAGGGTATTATGAGAAGATTCATGTGGGGAAAGATTGGCAAAGAAAGGTACTTAGCAATGGTGGCTTGGCATAGGTTGTGTGCTGACAAAGAAGAAGGGGGTCTGGGAATTAAAAGTGTAGAAGTTTTAACAAGGCTTTAATACAAAAATTGGTATGGCAATTGGTGGCAAATCAAGATAAAATATGGGTTGAAATTTGTAGAGCAAAATATTTCCCCGAGGGCTCATTCTGGGAGAGCATTGTCAGGGCAAACACGAGTGCACTATGGAAGTCCCTACAGGAAAACAAAGAGGAAATGGCGCAGCAGTTCAAATGGTTGATTGCAGATGGCAAAATAGTCCCAGCCCAAGGACAGCCGTAGTACGAAGGATGGGAGCGCAACGGACGGCAAAGGCAAGCTCAGACCAATATTACAGTGGCCGATCTGTTTGATCAACAGACGGGACAATGGAAATGTCGGGTAATAGCTGACTTATTAGGTATGCGTGCAGTACAACAAATACAAAGCACGGTACGAAAGCCGGTACGGCAACCGATATTGGGTAACCGCCTCATTTGGCTGCCGGGGAAGAGCGGTAGGTACACCGTAAAGGAAGGCTACAACCTCATCAACAAGGCATCTCAGGTACGTATTTTCTATGACTCACACAAACAGAAGGCCCTTACTGCTATCTGGAAATGGAAAGGAGTTATCCCAAGAATCATAATTTTTGTATGGAGGGTTTTACAAGGCGGTTTAGCAACAACACAAGAATTAGCACGTAGATTGAGAAAAGGAAGTGCAGTCTGCCCGAGATGTGGGCAGGAAAGTGAATATGTGATGCATATGTTGTTTTTCTGTCCAGTATCGAGATTAACATGGTATATGTCACAACTTGCTTTAAGGGTTGAAGCCTTACCTCTAAATTTCCCAGAAACTGTTCTAATGATCAATGAGACCCTGGACAGTGAACAAATAGTGGTGTTTTGCAATATAATGTGGGAGCTCTGGAAGGCACGTAATGAGGAGGTGATCGGGGGCAAGAAAATACCACCGCCGGGGATATTGAAAAAGGCCTCGGCAGTTCAGAGAAGCATAAACCTACGAACCACTGCTGCTATACTGAAGGAAGGCCAGCCAAAGGAAGTTGAAAATGGAGCAAGGGTCATTCTGACGGATGGTTCCTGGGATAAAAACCATGGTACAGGCACGGGCATGGCGGTATACAATAGGAGAGGGGATCTAGTGTTTGTCCAATATGGCAAAGGGGTTGGGGTGGATGCTTTTCATGCGGAGGCAGAGGAGATGCTGCGAGCCTTGTGTTATATCCAGCAAGCAAGCCAAGAAGGGAAGTTCTACATATTTACTGATTGCAAGATGCTCCAAATGGCGCTACAGGAGAAACAAATACAACACTTACCGACTTGGCAGGCAGCTGAGACGGTACAGCAATGTTTGAGGATGCAACAGAGGGTGGAGACCAGGGTGTTAATACAACACATAACCAGAGTGGCGATGAACACGCCGGGAAGGAGGAAGAGGGTACACCGATACAATGCCAAATTGCACATCTGGATGTGAAGCATAGTTTAGATGCGAACTTTTTTAAATTGCAGTAACTAGGTTTTTATGTTTAGTATTGTTGTTTTTTCTTACAAAGCTTTTAGTTTTCAGTAGCAGTTTGCAGGTCTCAGGTCCAAGTAGGGAAGATACTATGTAATTGCCATAATGTTTTAAATTCAATGAATCAATGCCTACGGGCTTCACCTCAAAAAAAAAAAAAAAAAAAAAAGCAAAAAAAAGTTGAGATTAGCGGAAAAAATTATTTTACTATTCTATATTTGAATGAAAAAGTACAAGTTGTGAACAATAAAAATAGCTCGGATTAGATCACTATTTTCTATTCCTACAATTTATTAAATTAGTGTTATTTTTAAATTCTAAATTAGCTCATTAATCTAGCTAGCTAGCTAACCCCACTTAATTCCTATGCAAACGTACCCTCGTAGTCGTACCCTGATATATATAGAGTTATAGACAGCTAGATATGGTAACTAAAAAAAGTTGGGTCCTTGGTTTGTCAAGGTAATTATTAATTAAATCTTACAAGTTGTCATGTCGCCGTCTCGCATGCATGCTTGGCAATAGTATCCTGTATCCCCCATCACATCACATCACTTAGCCAGCCCATGGGCCTTTAAAATAAAGAAATCAGTAACAGGAAAGATGATGAAACTAGCCCATGGGCCATATTGAATCTTTTTCTTTCTACTAGAGTAGAGAAATTTCAGGTGACTAAATGGACGAAGCTGCCTGCGCATAGGAAAATATGGTATTTGAAAATGTTTGGTTGGTTAACTATAAATTCACAATTTGGAGGGGCGTTCATCATTAATTAACATAAAATATCTGTTCTAATTAATATATAAGATTATGAAAATTCTGTAATCTAGAGATTTCATTTTAGAAGTAATTTGTAAAAATTAGAATATATTTGATCACATTTTTTACATCTTTATCTAAAACAAAATAAAGAGATTATATGGTATCTTTCATTATCTCTACACATATTTTGATTGGACGCCTATCTATATAATATCAGTTAAGATAATATTGCATAATAGCTAGCACAAGGATCAATTTTCACCTTCCTTGCTTTCTTTATCTAAAACAAAATAAAGAGAATTGTTGTCCGATTGTATCATGTCATTTTCACCTAGTTCAGGTTTTCTATTTCGGTATTGGATCGTGACAATTGGCAAAAACAGAGCATTATATAACCTCTTGTATATGAACCCCTAAACAATTAGGACTACCTAAACAATGTCAAGTTTCCCCATGTAATTATCTCTCATTTCTTGTTATTCCACTTGGCAAATTTTATGTAAAACATGACACTATTGGTGTTTGATCAATGGAACTTAGAGGCTTAGACCTCTATTTTTCTCTTTAAAAAATGTCAAGTTTTATAAAAGTTTTTGAAAAAAAAGAGAGTTGAAGATTAAATCATCTAATTATTAAATATCCATGAGATTCTCAATCATGAGTTTTGAACTTACAACTTATGATACGGAGAACGTAGTCTTTATAACGAGATCAAAGGATAGCCGTAAATTTTATAAGAGTCAGTACAACTTGATAAAACCATTACCCAATCCAAAGTCAGATTAAAATATGCAAGCAACTTTATCGTTGAACTAGAACTATTTTTCAAACTTTGCCCTGAAAATAAAAAACATATTGAAAGAAATATATTTTTAAATTGAATAAATATTATCAAAAGAGCGCAATTTTTTTTTTTTGAGAGAGAAAGAAGAGGGTCAAGCCCAAGAGTGCAATTATTTAAAATAAATGATTTTGTATAGATGATCACATAATAAAGTTATTAATTTTTTTACATTAGATTTAGATATATCATTCATATTAATTGATGAATATTTCTATTATTAAGATAAATAATTTTTAATTACGATTAAATTTAAAAATAATTAATAACCGACCTATGTGCAACTTAGTATACGACTCAGATTTTTTTTATTTTGAATTGGGTCGAATTTTGGACCAATCCGACCCTAATATTAATGGTACTTGTGTCTACTCAAATAATTTAATAATTGATGTATAATTTATACTGAATATATATGCATTTATTACCGGACCGCATTTTCCAATTGCTCGATTGGAATATTATACACAGTAAAAGAATAATGAGGTGTTAATGTAGCGAGGAATAGTAACACTCCGATTACATTGAATAAAATTTAGAAGGTTAATTAGAAATTTGGTGGTTGTTGTAGGTTTGTGACAAAAAAACTTGTATGAGAATTATATAAGTAAGATATAGAGTTGGTCATTTGTGTTTTTTATTCTAAAATTATTTGCAACAAAAAAATTTTCATCCGTTACACCTCAAATCGAAAGAGAAACCAATTCTATTGATTATAATGATACAAAGTTAAATTTTTCATCTTCTGTACTCTTCATCTCCGACGCAACTTTGTCAACCAAACACGATAACAGAAAATTTTATTTTCTTTCCATACCTCCCTTTCTCTCTCCATCCAAACAAGGTGTAAAAGTTCATCTCACCCTTCAATTCCCTCTCCCGCTCTCTCTGTCAATTCGAAGTCACGTGTTATTTGGCTCGTGTTGAGTATTTTAGATATAATAATTTTGTACTCTTTTGCCTTTAATATTTATAAAACCTTCGTACTCAATGAATAGGTTAGTTGCAAGCGCACAACCTATCGATTGTAGTATTTAGGTGTCGATCCGCAGGGAGATAGGGAAATACCAATTTTTAATAAAGAAAACTACTTCTAAAACAAAACAATAAAAGTAAAGTGGGGGGGTTTGTTCTAAAATCCTAAGGTTGGGTTCAATTCCCGAAAGAGAGGAGTTTCAAACAATAAATGTAAATAAAATAAAGGAAAGAAAGATTGGTTTGTTTTCAAGTTTAAGGAGATCTAGGGGTATTCGGTCTACAATTGCTTGCTAATTCTATTTATTCGGTTTGTTTAAATTCATGTTTGATTTGATGAGGTTTCTAACCTATGTTAGCCTTTGGAACAAATATTAATACAAATACTTTGCGCTTTATGGATTAATGTGCCTCGAATTCTAGGGCTGTCACTAACCTAGAGGGATATTTAATCTCATGCTTCAAATTATATATCGATATTTGTTCTAAGGTGTCCTAATTAGGATTTGCCTTCGCCTTTCGGTCCTTCACCAAAATCCTAACCTTGATTTCTATAGTTCCGGATTGGATATCAAAGTACGGTCGCTTCTAACCCAACCCTAAGGTGTGTCTTTATGGTTTCAATTAGTAGTCTCCTCATGACCAATGCCGGAATTTAATAAATTTAAAGCGGAAAACACGATCAACGCGATTTCAAAACTACTTCAATTCAATAAACCCTAACCAGGTGAACTCAAAGGAACGAGTACTAATGAAATTCATAAAGAATAAATCACAGAAATTAACAATCAAATCCGATAACACAATCATAATAAAAACAAATATCCGAATAATCTAGAATTAAACAAGTTCATGTATTGACCTAAACCCCTAGAAAGAGAACTACTCTCTCTTGGAGAGATCCATAACAAAGATTGGCAAAAACAATAAGAAATAAGATAAAGAAATGATTACACCCTTTCTTAGATCTAAAACCTCGATCTTGCCAACTCCTTGCTTGAATCTTCTTCTTCTCCTTCCTTGAAAAGCCTTCGAGAATTTCTGCAGGATCTCTCTCTCTCAATTTGTGGAAAGATGGATATAATAATGGATCATGAGAGAGATGAAATTCTTCTCCTTTTATAGCCAAAGGCCTTGCCCAATTTAGAAGATAGAGGTGGAGTTAGTGGGTGCACTCCTCAGACTGCCATGGCTATTTTTGGCCTTCTAAAACGTGTTCCTTGGAAGCTCAAAATAGAAAACCTCTAGAAAATGCGAATTTCTGGCTGTCTGCGAGTCCAGTGCGTCCGCACTGGAGTTGAGTGCGGGTGGTCTGGGTCGCACCGACTCCAAATCTCCTTTGATTCCAAGTTTCCTTTTCTGGATTTTCTGCAAAATTTCCTGAGTGCGTCCGCACTGGCTGTGAGTGCGTCCGCACTGGCCTTCAACTTCTGTTTTTCGGAAGATTCTGAAAATCGCAAAAATCGGCTAAGTAGTGAATGCGTCCGCACTGAAGGTCAGTGCGTCCGCATTACGCTCGGACTTTTCATCTGCGAGGTCTGCGATGCTGGAAAATTGGCTAAGTACCCAGTGTGTCCGCACTGGTGGAGAATGCGTCCGCACTGGGCATTTTTTCTTCATTTTGCACTGTTTCCTGCATTGAAACATCGAGCGAACGCAGTAACTTGATTCTTGGTGTATTATATTCGCTTTATATCCAAAATACAAGATATTTGGTGTTATTTTATGATAAAAACTAGATCGACGGTGTATATAAAATACACCTATCAAATACCCCCAAGCTTGAACTTTGCTTGTCCCTAAGCAATATTTAAACTTTGAAATATAATTCGATTTATAATTCAACCCTATATCAAGTATATATTTCTCAAAAATTTGAAAAACTTGTATGATCTTGCCAAAATTTAAAAACCTTCATGCATATTCCCCAAATCCCAAGTTCAACTCTCGAATAATTATGAATCAACACACAATTCGATTACTCTAACTTTAATTTCCTTAAAGACTTTGAATTTGTGAACTTCGTATACCCAAATTTAAAAGATATGCCATTTAAAATGTAGAATTTTCAAAATACCCCCAAGCTTGAATCAAACTTGGGTAAGAATAACTACGGACTTTGTGTGTTGATACATCCATATTCCTTTTGTTTTGTTGCTTTTGATTTTCTCATTTTGAACATTTTTTTCACGATTTTAGCACTATTTTCCCCATCCTCATTTAAGCACCGGTTAGTTACAAGTAATTAACTGTACCCAACCGTTCTAATTCAAGGGTGCTTTGCATGCTCTTAGTCTAACCCTTCCACTAACACGAATGTCAATTTTATCGGGAGACTAGCGGAGCAAGAGTGCTAAGGACTCGTAACCATAAGTACGTCATGAAGCCGTATCATAGGTCATTGGAATCTCATTTTTATTTTCTAAGAAATTTTCAATTTTACCAAATTTCTCAACATATATGCACATATCATGAATACACACGGATATCTCAATTTTTCCAAATTTAAAATTTCCAAATCTAAATGGCTTCTCTAATAAATTTGAATTTCTAATTTCTTATTTTCAAATACCTTTATTTCCACAAAGTTTTTCGCCGAACTATGTCGTCATTTCAATATTTATTTTAAGGGTTTTACCAAAAATTTGAAAAAATTGTGCAAGAATACTTTTAAGTTTTGTCAATCACTCAAATTTATCAAAATTTTATTTTTTCGCCAACTTTTTACAAAACTTTTAAACATGATTTTATACTTTATGCATTTTTAGACAATTAAGTCCAATTATGCAAGACTCTATTTTTCACAACCTCGTAAAACGTCTTGACAAATTCATAATCGCAAGCAATTAAGTTCAAAATCACAAATCCTATTCATGGTCAAGTAAAAAACGAGGTTATAAATCCTAAAAAGTTTCGAAAAACTGAATAATAAATATGCATGCAGATACAATTTCTTCCCATCCCCCAAGCTTAAATAAAGCATTGTCCTCAATGCAAAAAATAAACTAAAAATAGAGAAGAAACATGAACTACTTTACTGGCGTAATTTGGTGGTATATTGCGCAGAATCAATCCTCGTCGAAAACCATGTCTTCGACGTCATCCTCCTCATCTTCATTGTTGTCGGCCTCTTGTGCTTGACTGGCCGCCTCTTGCTCTTGTCTCGCCGCCTCTTGCGCTAGCCTTGCCGCTTCACGCTCTTGTGCCATCTCGTACTCCCTCCTTTGAGCGACCCGTCTTTGGTATGGAGGTGTAGGTGGATCATCCTCAAAGTGCGGGTTTGCGTGCATGCATCCTCGGCGGGAATAGTAGGTCGCTCGGGCGGCCTCGGCCTCGACCTCATCAAAGCGGCGGTCAAAGGCATCCATGCGGCCGTCCATGCTATCCAAACGCCCTCCAATATTGATGCTCAAGTTGTTGATGGAGGTGTTCATGGTCTGCATAAAATCCCAGATTTGTTGGTTGGATGGCATACCTTGTGCTTGTGCGGCATCGGGTGCGGCTTGTTGTGGAGGTTGTTGTGGTTGTGGCGGCGGTGGTAGCGGTGGCTCGAGCGGCTCATCGACAATTTTCCAAGTGTCGGTATCCAAGGGATCGATTTGAGTTTGTAGAGGCAACCGGTGTCGAATGTTGTCCTTTGGGCCCAAATTGATCCAAGCCTCTTCAATGTCGTCCCAACGGATGAGCCTCACCCGAAATAGACCATCGAGGTCCACTAGCGTGTAACCGGGCACCACCGCACCAACGGTCGGTATTTGCAAGTGTCGGGCAATCTTTGTGATGATACCGCCAATTCTAATCATTCCGCCCGATCGCATGTTGTGCGACACATTTTGCATGTGTTTGGCCAAGTTGTATCCAATGTGCGGCATGTACGCCATCTCGCCATTATTGCGCCGAAGCATGCTGCAAACATATACCATGTCGCCGAGGTTGAAGACCGATGCGCTCTCCCCACGGGCAAAGAGAGTGTGAGAAAGTACCCGCTGGAGATATCGGAGGGCCGGGTGGAGAACATTCTTGACCCTCTGCTGGCCGAGGAGACCGTCGTGGCATGTTAGGATGCGGAATTGGGCCTCGCTCATGTCATGGTAGAAGTCGAGAATGGTGCGCATCTCGCTGACATGTGCGGTGGATAGATCGAGTGCGGCCATGAGTTCGGTGGTGTGCAACATATGTGAGAAGCCTCCAAGGTTGAATGTCATCGTGCGTGAACCCCGGTCGAACTCGTAGGAGGAGAGGAATTCGATCGTGAGGCCTTCATAAGTGTTGACCTCGTCACATAGAAACTCCCACAAGCCAAGCCGCTCGGTGAGCATTTGCACCGACTCAAGGAGTCCGAGTGTTTCGAGTGTTTGTCGGCATATCCATCGAGATGGCTCGAGGGTCCGGCGGGACTGGAGAAGGTTACGCCTCAATTCTTGACCTTCGTTGAGTGGCAAGGCGGGTGGGTAAGGAGGTGGTTGGCGACTGCCCTGTCCTTTCTCAAACCTTTGTTTCTTTGCACTCGATTTCTTCGGCATTCTGAAAAACTTGAAAGAATTAAAATTTCGAAATTTTTGATATAATTTGGGCTGAGTGCGGACACACTGGTGGTCAGTGCGGACGCATTGTGTACAAACATTTCAAATTTGGTTCAATTCAGGGAATAACTGAGCTTAATGCGGACGCACTGGCTCTCAGTGCGGACGCATTGGGGACTTAACCAAAATTTTTGGAATTTTTAGGGGTCGCACTGCGGACGCACTGGATCCCAGTGCGGACACATTCTGTACTTCACCAAATTTTTAACAATTTCGGGGCTGGTTTGGAAAAGTCCGAGCGTAATGCGGACGCATTGGCTCTCAGTGCGACTGGTCTGGTCGCACTGAGGACTTAACCAAAAAATTGAAAATTTGGGCTGGTTAGGTTTTCCCCCAAGCTTAGTGCGGACGCACTAAATGGCAGTGCGGGTGGTGGCATCCGCACTGGGGTGAGAATTTGAACCGATTTCACCATTTTTGGTCGATTTTCCCGATTTTGGTACCATTTTTACAGATCTAAGTAGTAATTGACAAGATTAGAGTAAGGAGAGATCAAACCTTGTTGTAGATCGCGAAAATTTCGAAAAAAATGCGAAGAAATCCGAGTTTTAGCGAAACGGCGCTTGAAAAACTTGAGAAAAGTGGGTTTTCGCTTTTTGAAGAGGGAAAGAGGGAGAAAAGAAGAGAGAAGGGGTAGAGAAGAGAGAGGAGAGGGAGATTTTGAAAGAAAAACGAGGTTTTCGGGTTTTGGGAGAGAAAAATCAAGTTTTTCGGTTTTAAAATCGAAAAGGCGCGAAGAAAAATGAAGAGAGGGGTCGGTTTAAGAAGGAGAAGAAGCCAAGTGCGGACGCATTGGGCCTCAATGCGGGTGGTCATCCGCACTCGCTCAAAAAAATTCAAATTTTCCGATATTCCGAAAAAATTGAAAATTAATTTTAGCGTACCTCGGGTGCGGACGCACTGAACCTCAGTGCGGACACACTGGTCTTGTTTAGACTGCGCAGACCTGTAGTTTCTGTCGGTGCGGACGCACTGAAGGTCAGTGCGGACGCATTACGCTCGGTCTGGCCAATTTTTATGATAAAACCTGTCTGAAAAATTTTCCAAGTAGGTGGTGCGGGCGCACTGATGCTTAGTGCGGACGCACTCAGGTTTTTTTTTCATGAATTTTTGACCTGAAAAATTGGCTGAGTCATTAAAAATGTAAATTTTTGAGAAAGTAAAAATAAAAGTATAAAGAAAGAAAAAGTAAAAGCTTGGGTTGCCTCCCAAGAAGCGCTCAATTTTACGTCGTGAGCTCGACATGATTTGGGCTCACTATTGAGTGTGTGGATCTTTTAGGCCTATGATCTCCTTGTCGCCTATAGGAGTTGCATGGTTGAAATGTTTGAGGCGATGTCCGTTCACTTTGCATGCCCCGGTTTCTTTGCTCCATATCTCGATCGCGCCATGGTTAAATACCTTCGTTATTTCGAATGGGCCCTTCCATCGTGATCTTAACTTCCCGGGAAATAGCCGGAGGCGAGAGTTGTACAACAAAACCGTGTCTCCTTCTTGAAAATTGCGTTTTATGATATGCTTGTCGTGCCACTTCTTTGTCTTCTCTTTGTATAGCTTAACATTTTCATAGGAATTAAGGCGCAATTCTTCTAGTTCATGTAGGTCAAGAACCCTCTTTTCACCGGCAGCCCTCATGTCGAAATTTAGGGCCCTTATTGCCCAATATGCCTTGTGTTCGAGTTCAACCGGCAAATGGCATGGCTTTCCATATACTAGCTTGAAAGGAGTCATACCTATGGGTGTTTTGAAAGCGGTCTGATACGCCCAAAGAGCTTCATCGAGTTTGAGTGACCAATCTTTTCGTGATGTGTTCACCACCTTTTGTAGGATGCTTTTTATCTCGCGATTGGATACCTCCACTTGCCCGCTTGTTTGAGGGTGGTATGGTGTGGCCACCTTGTGCTTGACTCCGTATTTGAATAGGAGACCGTCGAATTGGCGGTTGATGAAATGAGAGCCGCCATCGCTAATCACCACCCGAGGTACTCCAAACCTAGGAAAAATTGTTCTTAGAAAAAGCTTTCTTACCACGGCGGAGTCGGCGGTGGGGCTTGCCACGGCTTCTACCCATTTTGACACATAATCAACCGCTACAAGGATGTACTTGTTGTTGCAAGAACTTGGAAAAGGTCCCATGAAGTCGACCCCCCAAACATCAAATAACTCTACCTCTAGAATTCCGTTGAGAGGCATCTCATGTCTCCTTGATATGTTCCCGGTTCTTTGGCATTTGTCACACCTAAGCACATAGTCTTTTGCATCTTCAAAAAGCGTGGGCCAAAAGAACCCGGCTTGAAGAACTTTGGCGGCGGTTTTGTGGCTTGAAGCGTGTCCTCCATAGGGAGATGAGTGGCAACAATTGAGAATCTGTTCGGTTTCTTCGTGAGGTATACATCGCCTATGAATTCCATCTACCCCCAGTTTAAAAAGCAACGGCTCATCCCAAAAATATTGTTTGACATCCCAAAGGAATTTCTTTCGTTGTTGGAAGGTTAAATCTGGGCGTATGATACCGCATGCAAGGTAGTTGACGAAATCCGCATACCATGGCGCCTCTTGGTGGTTGACTGCGTATAGTTGTTCGTCTATGAACGAATCGTCTATGGGCATGTCATCATCCTTCGATTCGTTGGTAATGCGTGATAGATGGTCCGCCACTGAATTTTCGGTGCCTTTCTTGTCCTTGATTTCAAGGTCGAACTCTTGGAGTAGGAGGATCCATCGGATTAGGCGTGGTTTGGCATCTTTCTTGTTGAGGAGGTATCGAATTGCCGCGTGATCGGTGTACACAATCACCTTGGATCCAACCAAGTAGGATCGGAATTTGTTGATGGAGAATATAACGGCCAAGAACTCCTTTTCGGTGGTTGTGTAGTTCATTTGCGCCTCATCTAGGACTTTGCTTGCGTAATAGATCACATGTGGCTTGTTGTCGATCCTTTGCCCTAGAACGGCTCCAACGGCGAAGTCACTTGCATCACACATGATTTCGAAGGGCACATCCCAATTAGGAGGTCGGAGAATTGGGGCTGAGATTAGCGCCTTCTTGATCCTATCAAAAGCAACAATACACGGTTCATCAAATATAAATTCTGCATCTTTCATTGTTAAATTAGTAAGTGGTTTGCAGATTTTTGAAAAATCTTTGATGAAACGCCGATAGAATCCCGCATGGCCCAAGAAACTCCTCACATCCTTCACACATGTTGGATATGGCAATTTTTCGATCACCTCCACCTTTGCTTGGTCGACTTCTAGGCCTTTGGAGGACACCACGTGGCCTAGAACTACCCCTGTTTGCACCATGAAATGACATTTCTCCCAGTTTAGCACCAAATTGACCTGCTCACAACGTTCTAAAACTTTGATCAAATTAGATAAGCAATCATCAAAAGAGGTACCAAAAACTGAAAAGTCATCCATGAAAACTTCCACGGAATTTTCTAATAAATCTGAAAAAATAGCCATCATGGCTCTTTGAAATGTAGCTGGGGCATTGCATAAACCAAACGGCATCCTACGGTACGCGAATGTACCATAAGGGCAAGTAAAGGTCGTCTTTTCTTGGTCATCGGGGTGAATAGGGATTTGAAAGAATCCGCTATACCCATCTAGGTAGCAAAAATGGGAGTGATTAGCTAATCTTTCGAGCATTTGATCCACGAATGGTAGAGGGAAGTGATCTTTCCTTGTTGCATTGTTAAGTTTGCGGTAATCGATGCACATCCTCCATCTGGTGATCACCCTTGTGGATATCATTTTGTCGCCTTCGCCCTTCACCACGGTTGTGCCTCCCTTCTTTGGTACTACATGGACCGGACTTACCCATTTAGAATCGGAGATTGGATAGATGATGCCGGCATCAAGTAGCTTGAGGATTTCCTTCTTCACCACTTCTTTTAGATTCGGATTGAGCCTTCGTTGAGCTTCAATTGTGGGCTTGTGGTCGTCCTCCATTAGGATTCTGTGCATGCAAAGGGATGGGCTAATTCCGGTTAGGTCGTCGATTGTGTAGCCGATCGCTTTCCGATGAAGCCTTAGCTCGTGTAAAAGCTTCTCGGTTTGTTCTTTGTTGAGTTCGGAGTTGACAATCACCGGATATGTCTCGCCATCTCCCAGGTATTCATAGCGAAGGGTAGGTGGAAGAGGCTTGAGTTTGACCTTCGGTGGTGTCGAGTTGGGCGAAATTCCTTCGATTTGAGCTATTTCGGCATGAGTGCGGACGCACTGGTGGTCTGTGCGGACGCACTGGGGTAGATTTTCTGAAATCTGCAATACATCCTGGTTGGAATTGTGCTGAGTGCGCACTGAGGGTCAGTGCGGACGTATTTCTCTCGGACTTTTTCCTCATCGGCTCCAAACTGTGGCTCAACAGGTGAGTGCGAGTGGGGCATCCGCACTGAGAGTTCAGTGCGGACGCATTGCGCTCGGGTGGTTGAATCTTCAGTTCCCTCATGCTGAGTGCGGACGCACTGGGCGGTAGTGCGGACGCACTGAGGGTCATTTTCACCAATTGTGTCGTTTTCGGAGCCGGTTTCTTCCAGAATTTGGTCCAGTTGTTCGTTGACCATCTCCTTCTCCATATGGGCAGCTATAATGGAATCTAAAAATTCCACTCTACATATAGAATCATTATCATTTGATGGAAATTTGATGGCATTAAACATGTGAAAATTTACCTTTTCGCCCCCAATGTCAAAGGATATCTTTCCTTCTTTGACATCAATGTTTGCACCTGCTGTGGTAAGGAAATCACGCCCCAATAGAAGAGGGGTATGAGTATCCTCCTCCATCTCAACCACTACAAAGTCCACCGGGACAAAGTACTTACCAATCATTACAATAACATCCTCCGCAATTCCTTCGGGATACCTTACCGTCTTATCGGCTAGTTGTAATGACATCCTTGTATCTTTCAAATCAACAAGATTGAGCCTTTGATAAACAGTTTTTGGCATGAGGCTCACACTTGCGCCTAAATCACATAGGCACCTTTTGAATTCGGTATCACCAATCATGCATGGGATAACAAAGCTTCCGGGATCCTTTAATTTTGGAGGTAGCTTGTTTAAGAAGAGAGCTCTACACTCCTCATTAAGGGATACCGTGCCCACTTCCTCAATTGTTCTTTTATTGGATAAAATTTCTTTCAAAAATTTCGCATAAGTGGGCATGTGAGTAATTGCTTCGGTAAAAGGGATGGTGATATTCAATTTCTTTAGGTGTTCTACGAATTTGGCATATTGTTGGTCAAGCTTGCTCTTAACTAACCTTTGAGGGAATGGTATAAACCTATGTGGTGGAATATACTTAGGAGTTTCATTTGGTTTTACCTTGGCCGGGTTTGATTTACCCGGTTCTTGAGATTTTTCCGATGCCAGTGCGTCCGCATTAGGAATGGTTGCGTCCGCGCTGAGAGGAGTTTGAGGTGGTTGTGCCTCATTCGGTGGTTGTTGAGACTCATCTCCGCTGGGCATCTTTGGTCCTTCGTATTCCGTGCCGCTTCTCAAGGTTATGGCTTTTGCTTGCTCCCTTGGATTGATATCGGTTTTACCCGGTAGAGTGCCTTGTTGACGAAATGACGAAGATTCTTGTTGTGCTATTTGGTTTTCTAGCATCTTTGTCTTAGTCTCTAAGAACTCGAACCTATTGTTGAAGTTCCTCAAGGAATCCGAAATTTCGGTGTTGGTATTCTTTTGTTGGTTCATGAACTCATTTTGAGAGAGAACAAGTCCTTCTATCATTTTTTCTAATTTACTGTTTTGAGAAGGTCCTTGATACGAGTTTTGGTTCGACCGGTTTTGATATTGATTGGAATTACCTTGGTATTGGTTGGAGTTGTCATTCTCGGTCTTCCACTTGAAATTGGGATGGTTCCACCTTGTGTTAGGGTTGTATGTATTTGAGTTATCATTTGGCCTAACCTTATTGTAGATCGGGTCGTTCCTCTTATCACCTTGATTGTAGAACATTGCATTGACTTGCTCGACTTCCTCTCCTTCTACGAGGACTTGGCAATCGGCGGTGATATGAGTCGCCTCTCCACAAATGCCGCATGAAGCCTTCTTTGTCACGGATTTGGCGTTTTGCATTTGTGCCATTTGATGTTGCAAGGCATCTATTTGGGCTTTCAAGGCGGTAACTTCGTCGGTTTTTAGGACTCCCGGTGTGGTTTGGGTTCGTCCACTTCTCTCGGCCGTCCATTCCCTTTGGTTGATTGCCATGTCCTCGATCATTAGCATGGCTTGTTGGGGATCCATCTTGGACATATTACCTCCTGCGGCGGAATTCAAGTGAGTCTTTGTGGCGATTGTGCAACCTGCAAAGAAGAATTGGAAGAGCAACCACATGTCGAGACCATGGTTAGGGCACAAGCGTTGAAGCTCGGCCCATCTATCCCATGCCTCGGTCAAAGATTCTCCCTCGGCTTGCTTTAAGGTCGTGATCTTTGTTCGAAAGTGCTGGGTTTTGGATGGAGGAAAGTATTTTCCTAAGAATAACTTCTCCATGTCGTCCCATCTTCTTATGTTGTCACGATTCACGGTCCTTAGCCATGTCCTTGCATTGTCACGGAGGGATAGATGGAAGCATTTGAGCTTGAGGTTGTCGAGCTCTTCTCCTTCTCGAGCGAAGGTGCCACAAGACTCTTCGAAGACCGCCAAGTGGGCATGTGGATCTTCGTTTAGGGCTCCTCCAAACTGACTTTGGCCAAGCAAGTGGATGAGAGATGACTTGATTTCGCGTGGATCTTGGCCTTGAGGTATAAAACCGAAGCGGTGGCCTTGTTGATGGTTACGGCCATTTCCGTTGTTTGGATTGATACCAAACAAAGGATTGTTGTTGAGAGTTGGTGGAACATTGTTGTTGTCATGTGGATGTGGAGGCGGTGGGTTGTTGTGTGGAGGAGGAGGTGGTGGATTGTTATCGAGATCACGAAAGGCTTGGTTAATAAGACCTTCCGGAAGTTCTTCCTCAACGAAGTTGCGTGGCATGCCGTATGGTGGATCTAGACCCGCCATTGGTTGAGGAAGAGAGAGTTCGCCGGCTTTGATCTTCGCGGTTTGGCTCCTTGTGACCGGTGCCAGTGCTCAAATCTATAAGAGAAGAATAGAGATGAGATGTGAAAGAGAGAGAATAGAAATAGAGAGTAGTAAATTGCAGAAAATTAAATAAGGAAAGTAAATATTTTTGGATTTTTCTAAATAAGGAAGTAAATTTCAGAAATTATAAAAAAAAAAGAAATAAATTATTTTTGGGTTTTTAATTTTCTGAAAAGTAAATAAGGAAACTAAGAATTAAAAGTACTTTCCTAAAATAAAACTAGTATCTATCCTATTCTCCCCGGCAACGGCGCCAAAAAGCTTGTTGAGTATTTTAGATATAATAATTTTGTACTCTTTTGCCTTTAATATTTATAAAACCTTCGTACTCAATGAATAGGTTAGTTGCAAGCGCACAACCTATCGATTGTAGTATTTAGGTGTCGATCCGCAGGGAGATAGGGAAATACCAATTTTTAATAAAGAAAACTACTTCTAAAACAAAACAATAAAAGTAAAGTGGGGGGGGGTTTGTTCTAAAATCCTAAGGTTGGGTTCAATACCCGAAAGAGAGGAGTTTCAAACAATAAATGTAAATAAAATAAAGGAAAGAAAGATTGGTTTGTTTTCAAGTTTAAGGAGATCTAGGGGTATTCGGTCTACAATTCCTTGCTAATTCTATTTATTCGGTTTGTTTAAATTCATGTTTGATTTGATGAGGTTTCTAACCTATGTTAGCCTTTGGAACAAATATTAATACAAATACTTTGCGCTTTATGGATTAATGTGCCTCGAATTCTAGGGCTATCACTAACCTAGAGGGATATTTAATCTCATGCTTCAAAGCATATATCGATATTTGTTCTAAGGTGTCCTAATTAGGATTTGCCTTCGCCTTTCGGTCCTTCACCAAAATCCTAACCTTAATTTCTATAGTTCCGGATTGGATATCAAAGTACGGTCGCTTCTAACCCAACCCTAAGGTGTGTCTTTATGGTTTCAATTAGTAGTCTCCTCATGACCAATGCCGGAATTTAATAAATTTAAAGCGGAAAAACACGATCAACGCGATTTCAAAACTACTTCAATTCAATAAACCTTAACCAGGTGAACTCAAAGGAACGAGTACTAATGAAATTCATAAAGAATAAATCACAGAAATTAACAATCAAATCCGATAACACAATCATAATAAAAACAAATATCCGAATAATCTAGAATTAAACAAGTTCATGCATTGACCTAAACCCCTAGAAAGAGAACTACTCTCTCTTGGAGAGATCCATAACAAAGATTGGCAAAAACAATAAGAAATAAGATAAAGAAATGATTACACCCTTTCTTAGATCTAAAACCTCGATCTTGCCAACTCCTTGCTTGAATCTTCTTCTTCTCCTTCCTTGAAAAGCCTTCGAGAATTTCTGCAGGATCTCTCTCTCTCAATTTGTGGAAAGATGGATATAATAATGGATCATGAGAGAGATGAAATTCTTCTCCTTTTATAGCCAAAGGCCTTGCCCAATTTAGAAGATAGAGGTGGAGTTAGTGGGTGCACTCCTCAGACTGCCATGGCTATTTTTGGCCTTCTAAAACGTGTTCCTTGGAAGCTCAAAATAGAAAACCTCTAGAAAATGCGAATTTCTGGCTGTCTGCGAGTCCAGTGCGTCCGCACTGGAGTTGAGTGCGGGTGGTCTGGGTCGCACCGACTCCAAATCTCCTTTGATTCCAAGTTTCCTTTTCTGGATTTTCTGCAAATTTTCCTGAGTGCGTCCGCACTGGCCTTCAACTTCTGTTTTTCGGAAGATTCTGAAAATCGCAAAAATCGGCTAAGTAGTGAATGCGTCCGCACTGAAGGTCAGTGCGTCCGCATTACGCTCGGACTTTTCATCTGCGAGGTCTGCGACGCTGGAAAATCGGCTAAGTACCCAGTGCGTCCGCACTGGTGGAGAATGCGTCCGCACTGGGCATTTTTTCTTCATTTTGCACTGTTTCCTGCATTGAAACATCGAGCGAACGCAGTAACTTAATTCTTGGTGTATTATATTCGCTTTATATCCAAAATACAAGATATTTGGTGTTATTTTATGATAAAAACTAGATCGACGGTGTATATAAAAACACCTATCAGCTCGCCCACTATGTGAACGCGTATCATCTGTATTAACTCAAAAGGGAATCTTTTGTGTTAATGAATCTCAACTGTCTGATTTTAAACGGAGTCAATCTGGCTTCTACCTATAACATAGGAGGCCTTTCAATATTAGTGCTGATCTAATCCGTACGAATTTTAAAACAGATTAGACGGTTGAGATTCATTATCTCAAAAATTCCCTCCTCTTGATTTTCCTCCCGCATTTCATTCCTTGGAGTTGGAGACAGCCGCGGGCCCCTCCCTTTCCCTTGGAGCGTAAACTTGTGCTCAGAGAAAGAAAGATCGGCGCTCTTCCCTCTTTCCTCTTTCCGTTCTCCGCTGTACTCGGTCGGTAAGATTCGGTAAGATTTCCGTAGCTCCATCGGTTACTTCATCACTGACTTTTGTCTTCTCTTACGCATTTCCTTAACAAATCTTTCCGATTTCCTAATTGTTCCCAAATTTGTAACGCTTTTGCAGAAACCTCCGTTCCTATTGCATGCGTCGTTCTAATTTTCAGCTGCTTCACTTCATGGGAAGGTATAAAAAATAAGGGAAATTAAAATGAAAATGAAATTGATGTGTGTTGTAATTTATTTGCCATGTCCCGTCACTTCCCCAATTGCAGTGTCCAAATTTAATTAATCGCCAGTTCTTCGTTTCTCTACTTGCTTCAATATGAGAGAAGCCAGCTTCCAGTTCTGTCTATCCAAGTGTTTCTTTCTAACTCTTCCCTCTTGCTGTTATTTACTTCAATCTGGGGTATTTCAAAGGGTTCATGATTGAATTAGATGTTCTCCATCTTAGATTGAAGCCTAGATTTGTAACTGAATGTCCACAATCTTGCTAGATTTTCCTATTTAAAATATGTCTCCCCCGTTGATTACACTTAAAGCTACCATTGCATTCACACCAAAGCTCTAATTTCCAGGTTCATGAAGTCAACATTCCACTTCTTTGTTGCTTCTCTTTTCCTTCGGTTAATTTCCCCTCTACCTTCTTACTGATTAAAAAAAAACTCCTGCATGCTTCAATTGGAATTTGAAGGTAGGAGGAGAAAGATGGATCTAGGTAATATTCTCATCAGAAAGCGCACTTTTTGTTCTTAGATTTCCTATAGGTTATAGATTGCATCAATTGCATGTGTACATATCGATGTGAATCTGTGATGAATATCTCGGTCAGCTCTGATCTCTTTGTATGTGTAAAGTTTCTCCAAATAACAGTACCATTTATTTTCTACATAATAAAAAACTGACGGATGAGAGAAAAGGCTAAAAATAAACTACTAAAGCCTTTGTCAGTCATGATAACTAGGTCTTTGCATCATTAATGGCATCCTTTTAATTGCTTACATGGTAGACTTATGCCTTCTGCTCTTCTTATCTTCCAATGCAATCAATCACCGATTTTCCAAGCTTCACACTTCAAAGCACAGTAGAATGACAGAGCGAAATGGATTTAGATTTATGTGTAATAAATTTTGTATTTTTGTTGGTGGTCAGATTTATGTTTAGTTGAAGTGAATTCTAGCTTTATCCTCATGTAGTGGTTTCCACCTTTCTCCGCCTTTGTCTCCTCCCACATTGGATTCCCCCTTGCCTCCTCTTCGGTGCTTCTTCACCTAGTCAAGAGACGGAGCAGTGTGTTCAGTCAACGCTTCTCACGTTTCAAGGTTCACCCTCTCTCTCCCCCCTTTCTCTCTCTCTTTTTGTTATTTTTTTCACTAATCTTTAAAAATTGCGATTTCAAAACTAAAAGATTTGGGTTTTTTTTCCTCTGCTCGGTGCTATGTTCGTTGCTACCTATGCTTGGTTATCTTGTCTCTCTTCTGCTGTACAGAGGTAATCTACTGCCATCCTTTTTACTTTGCTTCTTATTTGTCAATGAAATTAGTGTTTTACTTTTTCCTTTAAATAGAAGGAAGTTTGTAGTTCTTTAAGAATTCAACTAATAATGATAAATTGTGTACAGAAATAAAGAATTACTTGGCGTTAGCATGTTTAGGGTATATGGGAAACATAAACAATGGTAATGAACGGAAGAGTTGATAGTGGATTCTTGTATGTACAAACCACTGGTACATCAATGCTTAATTTAGCCACAAGTTATTAGGAGAAAATAAAGAATAGGAAGGAAGAAAAGGGAAAGAGTGAGGTTGTAGGTTGTCGACTCATAGGACACCTAATTTTGGAATTGAGCAAGCTTTGGATGTGCGTGTCAGCAAATTCAATAAAGTACTGGTTCATAATGTGAGCAATAGGGTACAAAATTAGTGCATCAAGGACCCAAAAATGCCATGGGAGTAAATTTTGTGAAATATCTGAAACTTCATTGTGCATCTGTTGATCAATTTTACTCTCTCATTTATAATGCTTTTATTTTACTCTTGGATGGAGTTTGAAATACTTGCTAAATCCGGACTAATTAAATGTCTCCTTAACAATTGATTGCAGTTTATCAAGCGCAAGAGGCAAAAAGGACTTATTTCTGCCTTGCAGAAAATCAGAGAAGGTCAGTATATGTATGCATGCCCTACAAAGAATGATTATATAACAATTTTTTTGTGATTGCATTAAATTTGAGCTGATTGCAATTTGATCATGTCAAGCTTATGCAACTGATTTTGCTGCCAGGTGTCCCTTGAAGGATAAGAAGCATACTACCGGCTGTGCTGACCAAGTACTCAGATCTTTAAGTATGTTTTGACATTTGTTACCAAATAGTGAGGTTCGAGTTTTGACATTATTCTTTCGTAGTGATTTTTAATAATATGTAGTGCCAGTTTTGATATTTTTTTGTGGGTATATATAATTATCTTCAACTAAACAAGGGAGTCATCACATAATTTGTCTTTTGGCAGATTCCTTTATTGTTTTTGCAGTTATGTTATGTAATTTTAACACATCTTAGGATATGACCAGAAGAAAATGAATAACTGTAGTAGGGACCCAGAAGCTGATACTGATAACAATGTCCTCAAAGCTGAACAAGATGCACAGGTCAGATCTTCTTAATTCTATTTGTTATTTTGTTTTGTCCTTTTCTTTTATAACAGATGGAGTTATTTTTTATGTTTTATGCTTGACTGAAAATTCAATGAAGTACAGGCAATAACAAACGGCCGAGATCTACCCAGCTGTTACGTCTGAAGGACTGTGATTGTCAATTGAATGCCCCGCCACAACCTTCTCCAGTTCCTGTAATCGATCTCGACCATGTATCTCAAGTTCAGATCTGCTCTGCAGTCCTGGGGACTTCTTCAGTGTATCCAGGATAATATCATCCAAATGCATGAATAAAAAGATGCATACAAGATTTAAATAATTAGCTTGCATCATTGAAAACCATAAGAATGAATTCCATTTAGTTCTATAAAAATACATTCAATCGTTCCAGAACTTCTATCTCAGAGCCAGCTGAAAAATCTTGCGATTTTCGCTCCTCTGCGTTGCTGTCTATATGAGTTCAGGTATTTTTATTTTATGCTATTTCTCTCCTTTAATTAAGAATAACACAGGTTCTAAAAATCGGTGTTAGATTACTAAAATTGTTTACTAATTAGAATCAGATTACTAATTTAAAACAAGTGTGATAGACAAAACAAGAAACAGATATTAAGAGAGATCGAGATAGAGAAAACCATGACCGTGCTCGATCAGCTGTTAAAATAAAATGAAATATCCTGATGCACCATCGATTTAGAGCTTGCAAATCCTTTTTTAATGTAGCTCATTGAATTTGCTTCGTATAAGACAAGCAAAAAATGACCTCTACATTCTCATGAATTACCAACAGATGTTGTTGTCAGATATGAACTGTCTGGAACTGATTGTACACAATAAGGAGAGTATGCCCAATTTTTTTCACCTTTTTTAATACTTTATTAAACACAGATAGAAATCTGTATATAATTAAGGCATCTCTGGGTAATGTGCGTTCAATTCCTAGCCACATGCCACCTCTTGGATGGCGGTACATAATTGTTGTTCTCTCGTCAGGTAATTAATATTATTGATATCAAGGTGCTCAATTAGAGCTTGCAAATGCAAAATGATGTGATGGATATTTGTCTTGTCCGTTGCTTTGACCGGACCTGAGTGGCACTTAATCAGAATCTGAATTTAAAGCGGCTCTTGAGATGTTGCATATATTAGTTTCTGAACTTTTAGTAGGAAGTATTATAGATGTGTTCAGTTTTCTTCCTCGATGCTTAGTGGAGCTAAATATTTTTCCCCAGAAGTTCTGTTCAATTTATATGGTGTATATATTTGTTATTAAGTAATTATTTGTCCTTAGGCTTGGCTTTCTGTGACAGTGGCTATTGTCCGTGTTGTCCCTCTCAACTACATTAAATTATGAAAATAAGGTATGCTTATTTGATGTATCATATACTAGAAGTTTAGGAAAAGACTAACCATGTAAATGGAAAAGTAATCTTCCTTGGAAAAATAGCTAATTGACATGATTGATGAAACAATGCTATATCAGTACAAAAAATCTTGACCTCAATTCGGCACACCTTCCCTAAAACTCTAAGGAGTCTTAATCTTATCAAACATTGCTCCTTTATAAAACTTAAAACTACTTCCTCAAATCTCTTTTTATCAAGGTTCTAAATAGCGATTATCGCGTCGTTGCGGAAAGGCTAAAAAAAAACTATTACGAACAGCGTAGCTATAGCGAAAGCTATTTACATAGTGTTTTTATTTTAAAAAATTATATTTTATATTTCTACTAATTATTAACATTGGAAATGACAGTTTTTTTGAGTATTTTTATGGAGGCTTCTTGCGACGGTAGTATTTCCAAGGGCGGCCGTTGGAAATGACGATTTTTGAGCTTATTCGAACAGGTAGCCGTTGGAACAAATTATTTTTCTCTTCTTGATAAAAACGGAGATTCTAGTAGAGTACAGTTCTAATATATTTCTTTTTATCATATGCAGTAATTTTATATCGGGTATTGTTTGTATATTTTTTTATTTTCCGACACAAGTTAATAAAAGAGAAAGTAAAAAGCCTGAATATTTTATATTTTTTTCTGTACAAATATTTAATCACGGTTCCCAATCTTGGTAAATGACTGAAGATAAAGGTTTTTCGGTTTTTTGGTTTTCCTGATCATAATCTTAGTTTTACGAGATAAACAAGCATGTCCTTGAGATCTAGGCTACAAGGATATAGGCCGCGTTATCACTGGGTGAAAGACTAGTAGACCCAAAAGCCCGCAAGCTCACTCATTTGGGCCTTTAAAAGTCTAGTAGGCCCAGAAGAGATGCCCATCTAATTGCAGGTGCGTGGAAATGGAATCATAGGAACAAATTGTGTAAATTATATACGCGACCCCAACCCCAACCCCAACCCCCTCTCTAATCTCTATCCCTTGTCCGGAATCTTCCGACTCTCCGAAAAGACCCCTTCGTGTCTAGGGCTGACGGCAGCAATCAAATGGTAACCGGAGAAGACCCCTTCGCGTCTGAGGCTGACGGTAGCAACCGAATGGTAACCGGAGAAGACCCCTTCGCGTCTGGGGCTGACGGCAGCAACCGAATGGGAACCGGCGAAGCACACCAATCGTACGATTTTAGATCTCTCTCAAGCATATCCTTTGTCTATTTGTTATAGATATTTAAGCGACTTTTTGTGCAGACGTCGCAGCTGCACACGTGCACGGATCGAGGTGTTTTCAGCTGTCATGAAATATGTAGGATTCAAGCCATTTTCCATCTTTACTAAGCCACCTGGCTACGAAGATTTGTTTGGTGTCATCTTCCTCAGCAGCTGCAACCAAGATTTCAACCAAGATTTCGTCATCTTTGATGCTGAGGCCCTACAGCTTCCGCAAATTAATTCAGAGGTCTTTCTTTCTGTTTTTGGAGAGTTAAATCTTTCATTTCAGTCACACAAACAGAACCTACAATTTTAATTTTTATCATACCATCCCTTCTGTCAATATCTCAGCCCTATTTAACAATCTTATACTTCAAAAAGCATCCCACCTTAACCCAGGTAGAAAACACTTTAAAATAACATCTGTCAATAAGTTTCTTAGTTTCCTATAATATTGATGTCATTATCATGTTCTTTGTTAATACTCACAGGATCATGTCACTCTATCAGGCCCGAGGCGTAGCATACCAGTAGAAGATAACATAGACATATTTGTTTGGTTCTTTGATCGCGCTCTTTGTACTATGCGTAGAACTCAAACCCGTTTGTGGAAAGCTGAATCAGATTACATGAACGGACTTATCTGCCGGTCTATCGAGTGCTTTTACAGAAACCATCTTGATGTTAGCTTTGCAGTCTACCATGATCCTGTAGAGGCGCATTTGAATGTTTTTTTTGTTGACTTTGATTATGAAGGAGAAGATGCTCTCATGCAGGTTCACGGGACGGTGCGTGCATCAAATAGTTTTCTCACCGACTCTAAGGCTGAGAGCATTCTCTTCCATAAATTGAGCAAAGAGTGTGTCGGTCTCAAACCTGGCAAGTTGGTCCCTCTCCCTCTGTCAAGAAGGGTAATAGCAGCTCCACGTCAATCATCTCTGCTTGTTCATGTGAGTATAGATGTAGGTATTGAACCTGATAATCTGTTAGTCATTGAAGAGACGGTGACGTTCAATCCTAGTTTAGGCTCTACTGAAGGGTCTATTATCCTTCCCAACCGTGGCTGTGGAAGGGTGGTACTGATGGTCAGTTGGGTTGATTGTCAAACCCTAGATGGAGATGGACACGACCACCTCATAAAAGAAGAGGATGTTGCTTCTCAGGTACCCAATTTCATAGACGCCCATTGTGGAAAAGGGGATCCTGGGCCTCAAAGAAGCAATGTGATGGACTGCTACAGGGATCTCAAAGTGCCTCGTGTTGAGTACCAAACTGACGTGCACACCAGGTCTCTCTCTTTCCCTCTCATGTCAAAATCCCAAGTCAACCTCCTCTCTTTATAAAATTTGATGGATTAGTATATAACGTCAGTTTGAATTGTTAGCAGATTTTCTCCAGTGGAGGCCAGTCAAAGTGTTACTGTGGACCAGCAGCAGCAGAGGTATATCGAAAGGCCAAGGAATCTCATGGAGGTGTTTTCAGTGAAATTTCTGGAATTCAATCAACATGATTTTGACCAGATGTATGGATGCATATTGATAAACTTATATCCCTCGTATGTCGTCTTTAGCAGGAAACACGGGGGTGCTCTGAATATTACTCCTGAGGTTATTTTTGGTCAATTTATTTTAATTTGGTTCTCTATTTTCTTTCCACTGAAATAAATGGTAAAATTATTTTTGATAAGATTATAAGTGGTTTAATTTGTATATCGTAATATATATATCCATTATAATAAATTGTTGATTCATATTTTGGTCTCTTAATCTTGTACTGTATTGATTAGCCAATGGGTATATCTAAATTGACATTAAAGTGCAATTGCTTGTTTCATTACTGCAGGGTTTTGTTAAGCTGAGAGGTCCCAATATGGCCATAGAGCCACTTGATCCTATACTTTTTGTTCCCCATCTATTTAAATATGGAACTTGCAGCGATCAGTTCAAAGATTATGACAAACGGGGGTCCTGGGGCAACGAGGTGATATGGGATGATACTATGAGGGGGGTGTATGACACGTTCTTGTCCAAGAGGATAGAGAGCCGATTTGGTCCGATAGTGGTGGACTTTGCTGTTTATGAGGATGGCGTGGAGGCTTGTGCTGAGGTTTCGCTCACAGCCTGTCAATTTGCCTCAGCGGTAGTCTACGGGTACATAACTGCTGAAAATTCAAAGCTTGGTGGGAGGGCTAGAAGCTTCCTATTCAATAGGGATAAAACTGAAGGCATCCGCTTAGATGTTAGTCCTTACAAGGATACGGTTGTGAAACTTCCTCTTTCAAGATCTAGAACTGTACATCCAATTGGTTCAGATGTCACCATCACTGTGAACATCTGGCAAAGCAGTATCATGGGCTCACAAGATCAGCCGATTGCTAAAAATGAGACTTTAAAATTTACATACTCGAGGGCGAGGGCCCAGGACGTGAGGACTTTCATGGGGGATGCATGTCTAGTTAATGTAGGTGTGGTGTGGGCTGAGACGAGTGAACCCATGAACACAGAATGTCCTCCTTTCATATAAGTATTGTATAACCCAACTGAAAGAACGATGCTAGTTTTAATTACAAGAAAGAACTTATGTTCGTCGTGTGCCAGTTTCGTTGTCAAGTTGACCTTTGTTATATTTTCTTTTTGTAATATTGGATGATGTACTGATGTTTATCTAGAGATTAATTACTATGGTCTTTGATTAGTTTGTGGCATTTCTCATAAATTTGTGATCTCCTGCGTACTTAATTGCAAAATGATCAACCTATTCTCAGTACTGTCACTTCTATCTAGAGATTACTTTGGTCCGATAGAGGTGAAATTGCATTATTAGGTCAAATCAGTTCTTCACTAATTGTAAGCCGATTTGGAATTAAATGCACACAATTAAATAATAATTAATAATAGTGAGTCCCAGCCAGGCCAAAAGAATTCAAATGGAATTCAAAAGAAATTCAGTGCCAATTGTAGATATTGGATGTCTTTTTTGAGATTCGTGTGAGGTTAAATAACGGTCTGGATTTAGTAATTCTACCGTCCGCTACCTCCGGGATACAGATTCTTGATAGAAGTGCTGGTATGATAAACAATTAAAAAATTGGGTTCTGTTTTTTTTTTTTTTTTTTTTTCTTTTCATAATAAAAATTGCAGCCAATTTCCTTGTATATGATGTTGCAGCAAACCAAAATATAGTTTACATTATAAATTTTATAATCCAACTCGTTTTGAATTATTTTTTCGAACAATATACCAATTTAATAAAAGAGGTATAAATATATTATTTGATTGATCAATATTTCACTTGCATACAAAAAAAATAAACAAGTAGAATAATTAATATAACTTTTGTGCTATATATGCATAATTAGTGTCATCTGTGAGACTGTGATTGGCTTGAAAATCCGGGCCAGATTGAGGTCCGCTGGTCCGTTTGGGTTGAGCAATTCAATTCATCTCTAGCTAGTTCTCTACTCTTGGTGCTTCATCTTCAGTCTGATAGGGTTTAGTTAGGTTCAACATATATAGACATTGGATTGGAGTGCCTGGGGGCTGGGGAGGGGGGATTAATTCGAGTTTAACACAACATATATGAATATGATATATCCATGGCCGTGCTCGATCTGTTTGTCTCCGTTACAACGGATAATGGATCAGCTAGCGTCTCGTTCTGACACAGATCTTAATTAAGATGGCACTAAATATGCATAATTAATATATCTAATATATAACACGGGCCGTAGCGTAACCCAACTCATCATCATTTTTATTACTTTATATACTTTTTTCATCAGAGTTAGCACCCGTCTGTCTATCTCCAATCTTTGATATGACTTTTTCATCACTCTCAAATTGAAGTGTCTTTTAAGTACTAGTCAAGTGCCGGCCACGCGTTGCCGTGGAGATTGAAAGTCTGTTTTAATCACTTTTTTGTAATCTGATGTTTTATTGTAATGAGGATTGAAAGTCTGTTTTGATCCCGCCCTTAACAAGTGCATCAACAAGCATCAACTCCACTGCCCTTAATTTTTTTTTTATTTCAAAGCCCTTGGGCAATTACATCAAGTAACCTTACATCATCAAATCCATAAAAGATATGTTATAACATCTCCACATAGCTACTGGTACCACAAACCAGTATCAAGTCCTAAAAACTGGAGAAGTAAAACCTTTATAATCCCAACCCTGCACTTTAGCTAATTTAGCAAGCTGGTCGGCCAAATCATTTTGGTCTCTAGGGATATAATTGCAGGTTATACCTTGATTTAATCTAAAATGCTTCCAAATCTCAAAACATTCACTATGCGCTCTCCAATCAACATACAGGGTGGGCGGTTGTGCAGCAGTTGCAACCTCTACCAATTTGCGGTTGTGCAGCAGTTGCAACCCCAAATTTGAATTTCCACTGCCCGTAAATTTAAATATTGTTAGAAAGATGCAGAGTACAATGACTGGTACTACCACGTACCAGTCTCTAAAAGTTAAAAAATAACATATCCTTTGTTGTGGGGCTGTACCTTTACTTTCGCATGGGTGTAGACATTACGGTGGAGGTCGGCGCGTGTGTTAAACAATTTGAAGACAGTTAGATCTGGCACCACAAATTAGAAGTTATTTGAGAGAGTAATAATCCAATTATTACTTGAATTAAAAATATATCATGTCAGGAAAATGTACAAACATTATTTAGGGCAAGGAATTGAGTGTGTAGTATAATTTACCTTTGCAACGTCAATATTTGGCAATCCATAGCAGCAACAGCTACATGTTCGTAAAGACTCCACTCTACATGAACAAAAAAAATAAGTAAATCTCAAATCTCTCAAATTTTAGTTTCTATAATACCAATCTTACTGGAGATCAATGGAAATTGTACTTTCAATTCTTTGAATTGTTTCATGAACTATGAGAATTGCCTTCAAAACCAACTTGTGTTAAAAGAGAAAAAAAAGGGAAAAAGTCAATTAGGAGTAAAGATATATATATATATATCTGATATGATACCAGGGACGGATCAAGTTGAGGTAATACCAGATAAATTTTTCACACACTTTTCTCCTTTAAATGTAATGAGCTTACTTTCAATATCCTTAAAACAAATCTCATTTTTTTTTTCTGAATCACAACCAGTTTTCAGCCTTCTCTTTCCGGAAAAACTTACCTGTGATCAAATAAGCACCATCAACTGAGAAAACACAATCCTAGACCCAACGCTTCAAAAAAAAAAAACTGTAGTTAAAAAAAAAAACTTTGTAGTTAAAAGGCACCAAATTGCAAGTTCTAATTTCTCAAATCCCCAATTGAGATTGACTGTACTGCCTACGGGCTTCACAAGCAACGGAAACAAAACAAAATTTTAACTTGATTCAATTTTTTTAAAATAGAATACTAATACTGTACCAATCAGAGTTTGCTCCAATTTAAAGCCATCAGCATTCCATATTTTTACAGTATGATCAACAAAGGCAGTTGCAAGGTACCTACAAATAATTCCAGATAAATATACATGGTAAGGTCATAGCTGTCACAGGGTTAACCATGAATCCATGATCACTATTGTAGTCAATAGTAAAACAATCTTATACCAGTGCAACTCAACCTGATTTTCTAAACCCTACAAACCTATCAACTTCACAAGTTGAAGAAAACCAAATAAGATTTGACCTAAAGCTTGAGACCTAATAAGATTTGAACCGAAAATGACACATAACCTGTAGTATGAAGCCAACTCCAACCCTAATTCGACCTAATGACATATAAAGTTAATGCACCTTTGTGGGTCACAGAATCATGTGCTTGTACCATGCTGCCATCCCACATAATTGTCAGAGATCTCAGCCGTGTCAACCACCAGCACCTCCAGTTAATTAGAGATAGTGAATTCCAACTAAGATTAAATATCATGTTTTCTTTTTATGAGAATAAGAATAAAATATCGTAAACATACATGGACTCACCAACTCACAGCTACACGAGTTTGCGGCTAAATCCGAGACTCATATATTTCCATTTTCATCCCCAGATATTAATTCCTTCTGCAATATTAATATTTATAATTGCATAAACAAATATGCTCGGCACGATGAAATAAGCCATTCTGCAATAACCAGAGAACAAAAAATGATAAAACATGTAAAGAAGACTATCTTTGTAGATATGATGTAGGAGATGGTGCAACTGAGGTGCTGCCTTGCCCTTTGGATTTTGTGCAGACTTGGTTTGTGCCTAGTTTGGTATAGCTTTCCTATATCAATTATTCATTAGATCCAAGTAAGTTTAACTGAGTATTAATTTAGCTTTTTGTTTAATTCATTAGAAATTTAGTTCAGTTGTTCTAATTGGACTGTCTCTACTCTTTACTTGTCAGTGCTTTTCTAAGTTTAACTGATTGGTATGATGAATCATAACCACTGCTTCCAGTCAGTACCAACATGTTTTTGCAATGCGGTACAATGTACCTGTCAGTACCAGACAATACCAGTACTGTACAGTGTATCAATACCAATACCAGTACCAATATTGCTCCCATAAACCACTTTTGGTGCCTATTCTTTCTAACAGTAAGAGAGTAAAAGGGTAGTTAACATTAAAAAAGTAAATGGGTTATCAACATTGACTGTTGCAGAATAATCAAACCAATTTAGCTTAGGTTTCCTCATAATGTAAGCAATTCCTAAAGCCCACAAAGTAGGTTAAGTTTCTTGTAAAGTAAATTCTTAAATGACCCACTTTGCCTAAATTAGAACTCAATTGTTCTAAACCAATCTGGCAAATATTCCAATTAAGTTTAAATTAACTTAATATGTTCTTAATTTTCAGCTTTACTGACAAAGAAGGACCAATTAAAGTCAGAGAGTGGTACAATATTAAAACCAACAATGTTATACCTCCTAGATTGATTTATGTAGCACCAAAATGACTTCGTACCAAACTGAGCTGATACAAAAGTGTCCTGTTTTTTCTTTTTTGCTATTTTGTTATTTAGTATTTGCCTTGTTAGATTTAAACCAAATTATAAGTTTCAGCCTTCTCACCTGATTGAGTGTTCAGGTCGCCAGTACTGGTACAACATTAATCTGGTACTGTAGATTTACAAATCAGTCCTTGGCGCCTTATAAACCTCTCAAACAAGTTCCTGGAAGCCCAAATTGCTCTCTAAATCCTGCCAAAAACCCAAATCACATGTCTAAGCCTCTCAGGAATTGCCAACAAGTCCCTGGAAAGTTTAAAACTTCACGATTAAGCCCTTTTTGGCCATAACTTCTTCATTTTAAGTCCAAATCGACTCAAACCACCTCCAAATGAACCCAAATTAAATCCTACATGTTTCTAAACCAAAATTGAACATGTTCAAGCATCAGCCAAGTCCTGAAATGACCAAAGTACCCCTTTTCACAAATTTAACTGATTTTCTTTATAAATAAATGACAAATAAAACATGTTATGAATTAAATACAAACAAAGAACACATGTACCCTTCTTAAAACATCCGAATTCCATTTAAAAATATAATAAACACTATTTTAATATAAAATCTTACACACACGCATATGTCCAAACAAAGAGAACCAACTAAACCAAATCCAAAGTCAGTACATGAGCCCCCATTTTAGCCCCATTATTTGATTCACAAAAGATAGGCACAAATTCTGAAATGAACGAGGTGTTTAGTATGGCTTGGAAGGGTCATCTGATGTAATTAACAGCGGGGGCTTGCGCCCGCTGGGAGTTAAACGTCCCCACAATCAATAAACTCTCTCGATAGACTGATTATGAACAGTAGGTCTGCCGGAGGTGAACCAGAAGGAACTGTAGAAAGAAATGAATGTTTTAAGTTCGATGTTCTCTCCATGTCTTGAAAACAGAGAGCATTGAATCCTGAGACATTTAATACATGTGCACACACCTTCCCCCTTTGTGCAACTTTCTGTGCTCTACAATTTCATCAACTTTGTGTATGCCAGGTGTTGGAGTTGATTTCTTGCACTAAGGAATCCAGCAGTGTTGGTTGTAAACCTCGTCAGGTTTCTTGTTCATGATTGCTCCTCCTGCAGAAGCATCAATAGACAACCTATCGGTAGGGTTTAGACCATTATAAAAAGTTTGAACAATCAGCCATCTTTCTAGACCATGATGTGGACAACACCTTAACATATCCTTATATCTATCCATGCTTCACACAATGATTCACCATCCCTTTGTTCAATAGTAATTGCATTTCTAAATCTTGAAGTTTTAGATGGTGGAAATATTTTGCAATAAACACATTAAACAATTGGTTCCAAGTTCGAATGAAATTGGCCGGTAAGGAAAACAACCATGCTCTTGCTTAATCTTTTAATGAGAATTGAAATAGCCTTAGCCTGATTGCTTCATTGGTGACTCCGTTGATCTTTATCTTCTCGCATATCCCGAGGAAAATTGACAAGTGAAGATGTGGATCCTCGCTTGAAAATTCTCCAAATTGCTGTTGCGAAACCATATTTATGAGAGCATGTTTGATCTCAAAATTATGGTTTGTAACAGTGGTGGGTTTATGCTTGAGTTAGGATCATTCGCGCGCGGTACGCAGTAGTCTCGTAGAAGTTTGGGTCTTACTGCATTATGAACTTTATTATCATCATTGCCTTTTTGTCCATTTCCATTATTGAATGGTGGATTGTTGTGAATCGGTTCGTTCGGTGGGTCATTCATGTTGATCGAATCTGAGTCTCCTTCGCTTTCAAAATAACTCGAGGAAGGACTATGATTGGTCCTTATCGGTGATGTGGAAGCGAATTGTCCTCTCCTACTTGCAATCCTCAGGGATCTCCGTACGGATGATTCGGCCAGCGTGCATTGTCCTAAGAAATAAGAAAAATAGAAATCTAAAATTAAACTAAAAACTGAAAAATAAAATAAAATATAAAAAAATGAAATTGAAAATAAAAGTAAAAAGAAGAAAATAAAAATGCAGAAAAAATTAAAAGTCTAGGTGTATCTAATTAATTGGATTTAATGGTCAAAGCAAGGGCGTCTCGCGAGGCCTTGCACAATAAACCGTTATTCCCCTGCAACGGCGCCAAAAAGCTTGATCACTCAAAAGAGAGCGATGTTTTCTTTTAAAATTTATAAATTCGGAAATGCTATCGGTTCGGACTGCAAGCGCACAATCCTATCGAGTAGTATAATCGAGGTCGATCCACATGGAATATTAGTTCAGAGTCTTGAGCGATCAAATCATAATCTTTCGAAAAGCTAGACGAAATCTGAAAATTTGAGAGTTGAAGTTGTGATCAATGTAAATTTGGTAATAATTAAAAGTAATTAAAATAATGATAGAGATGAGAATTCCTAGGGTTTCGGCACACCATTGCTACTCAATCCAATTTGATAATATACTTCTGTCGGGTCTGATTTCCTATTGTTGTTTTATAGAAGACACCACATAGGTCACTGCGAGTTATCTTACGCAAATGACAGATCTTCCATCGAGATTCTACATATGACACTGCGAGTTATCTTACGCAAATGACAGATCTCTAAATACACAAGTTACTACATAGATCACTGCGAATTATCTTACGCAAATGATAGAACTTGGTTCTCGTTTTGTTGTTCCAATTTATGGTTTCCCCATGATGTCTCGCTATTTTGTCCATATTCTGACCGTACTTTGTATTAAAACTTGTGCCTAAAACTCTGAAGTCGTGTTTATTTCATTGAATATCTGTAGAATGTGGTACTGCTGCGCATTTATTCTTATTTTGCAGGAAACGGGTGAAACAGAGGAAGAATATGATTCTGAAGTCTCATACACGGACCGTGCACCATCTGCATGTGGTCCGTACACCCTCTATCCGACCATAGACTGAAGACACACGACCGTGCACAACTCACTTCACCAGGACACAGGCACACGACTGGTCCGTGCACCCTTGCATACAGACATGCATCGCATTTCTGGAAATAGAAACCATTTTTTACAAGATGGAAATTGGTGCCAGCTGCGAAAGGTCGCGAATGGAAGGCATTAAAGGGTCTCTCTGGGCAAGAGAGCTCATTCTGGAGCAGAGAATCGAAAACTAGGGTTTGTGCTTGACGGCTTGGCTTGGAGAAGAAGAAGAAGAGAGGAGGAAAACGAGAGTTTTACGAGGAATCTTCTCACTACTTCGAGTTTTGCCATGAACTTTGTCTTTTCTATTTGTTTATTTAGCTTTTTGACTATGATTGGCTAAACTCTTAGTTTCTAGGGTTAAGATGTAGTCGAATGCTTAGTTTTATTTGCTAGTTACTTAGATTTTGTATTGAATCTTGTGTTTGCTTGATTGTGTAGTATTTTATTGCTTAGATTGTATTTGTTTGAATTGATTGGTTACTCCGCTAGATGAAAGGCCTCATCTAGATGGTAATCGAATAACTTTGACATTCACTCGACCAAACTAGGTATTTAAGGTAGGTTTGTGAGCCGAGAGGTGAAACCAAGTAGTAGCCGAGTGATGAACTTTTCCTTGCGTCGAGAGACGGAGGATATCTTTAGTAAACCAACAAGTTACTTAGGTTAGTTAAGACAACAAACGAAAGTTGAGGTTTAGAGACTCAGGTACGGTCAATAGAACCCTACACAAAGAAACAACACAAAAACCAGTAGCCGATGTATCAACTCGAGGGCCACACGAACCATGTATGAAAGTACACAGCCCGTGCACATTACACACGGTCCGTGCATGAGAGTGCATGGATCGGGCGCCTTGAGGCTAAGATGAGACGAAGTCAGAAACCCTAGGAACCCCTTTTTATTCATTCTAAAACACCTTTACTGTTTTAAATCTTGTTATTGATTTGTTTAGGACATTAAACAACCAACAACCACTTTTGCAGACTTCTAGAGTTTTTATAAACTAAGTAGAGTCCGAAAATTACCAAACCGTCCCTGTGGATTCGACACCCAGCTATAGCCAACTTCTGTTGTATGCTTGCAACTGAATTAAGTGAAGACTAGGTATTAAAAGCCTATACGCTTCCGAGCGAACACGATTTTTGGCACCGTTGCCGGGAACGGCATTGAAATTTTTTGGATTTTGCTTATTTTGTTAAATTCTAGATTTTAACTTGTATCTTTTTTCTTTCTTTTTCTCTTATCACAGGAGCAAGCTGGAATCTGTACCACACTACAATCTGAGGAGTAAAGGACAACCTTCCAACTCTGAAACTCCTCCAGATCCAACTCAGAACCCAGCTGTTCCTGCACAACCACCTCTGCACACGGTCCGTACACTCACACCACCCGAGCAGAGGAGAGATGAGCGACCACAAAGAAGATAGAGACGAGGAGCCTCATGGTGTCCACGACTCTGATGATGATATGGCTGACTTTGTCCCAAGAACTTTGAGGGAGTTCAATGTGCCAAGAGCTGGGGATGTAAGGGGAGCGATCAGGCTGCCAAGGATTGTCGGAAACCAACTGAACTTCAATCCTGGTGTTATCAACATCATGCAGCAAAACACTTTCCACGGATTGGATCATGAGGATCCACATGCTCATCTACAAACATTTCTTGAGTGTTGCACAACCATTAAAACTAATGGCGCAACCACAGATTATATCAGACTTGCTTTATTTCCTTTTACTCTTAGGGATAAGGCCAAGAAATGGTTAGGGTCTTTACCAAGGGACTCAATAAACACTTGGAGGAAATTATCAAAACTGTTTTTGACCAGATTCTTCCCTCACAAAAGAACTGCCAAGGTTAGGACCCAACTGACCAGTTTTAGGCAAAGGTCTGATGAACCACTCAATGAGGCTTGGGAAAGGTTTAGGGAATTGCAATACTCTTGTCCTCACCATGGTATAACCTGACTGGTTACTTATCCAGACTTTTAATGATGGTTTGACTGACAATACTTATAGTTCTGTCGATATTGTTGCAGGTGGAGCTCTGATGAACAGGGAAGCTCAGGAGGCCATGGATTTGATTGACAACATGGCATCAAACCAACAGTGGTCCGGCTGCGAAAACTCTCGAGGAGGAGTAGGCAGACGATACGAGGTTGATCAGATCACCGCGCTAACTGCCAAACTGGATGCCATGCAGAAGGCATTCGACAAGATGAGCGCAAAATCAGTTAGCAACCATCAACCACAATCTTGTGCCATGTGTGGTGATAAAGGGCACTCTTACGAGCATTGCCTATTGGCGCAAAGGGATGAAGAGACCGAGCAAGTCCATTATCTAAACAGTGAGCCATCCTACTTCCCGAAACCTCTATTCAACCGAACCTACTCCAAGGACCCGGTTGAGCAATAGAACTGGAGGTGGAAGTAAAACAACCCTGCTCCATTCACCAATCCCTTGAGCAACAACAACCAGAGCTTTTACCAGAATGCCTCTTTCAACAACCGGGAACCACAACCTGCCCCACCAAAGCCATACATCACCCCGGCTATTACTGATTTCATGCACGAACAGGGCAAGATGAATCAGATGATGTTCGAGCAAATGCAAGCATTGAGTGCACAAATGGCCGGTTTAGCTGCTCACAACAAGGTGATGGAGGAGAAATTAAGTCACCGGGCCACCTCTAGCCAACCACCACATGGAAAACTACCCAGCCAGCCAGAGCTTAACCCCAGAGAGGAGGCCAAAGCAATAACTTTGCGGAGCGGGACTCACTATCAGGAACCGACCATGTCAACAGAACCAACTGCTAAGCACACAGACTGTGCAGATTCCACACGAACTGTGCAACCTGCTAAAGAGACAACACACTCAGACACGCGGAGCCCGCATGGCCAGCCGAAACCACCAAGACTACTATGCACACGGAACGTACAGATGGTACACGGGCCGTGCATAAAGAAGCTGACAGTCAGAGGAAGAAGGGGGCCGAGAAACCACCGCCTTACCGCCCACCTGTTCCTTTCCTACAGAGGCTAGCTGAGTCCAGACTCAATGAGCAGTTTGCCAAGTTCATCCAAGTGCTCAAGCAGCTGCATGTCACCATTCCATTCACCGAGGTATTGACTCAAATGCTGACTTATGCTAAGTTTCTCAAGGACATCCTCTCAAACAAGCGAAGCTTGGGGGGACATGAGACGGTGAAACTCACGGAATACTGCAGTGCAATTCTGAGGAACGAGCTCCCACCCAAACTGGAAGATCCCGGCAAATTCTCCATTCCTTGCACAATTGGGAATGCCACGATCAAGAAAGCCCTATGTGACTTAGGGGCTAGCGTGAGTCTCATGCCACGCACAATCTTTGATCGCATGGGGGTAGGTGAGCTCAAACCTACGCGAATGACTCTGCAGCTGGCAAACTCTTCTGTTAGGCGACCACTTGGAATAGTGGAAGATGTGCCAGTTCAAGTTGGCAAATTCTTTGTGCCCGTTGATTTTGTGGTGATGGAAATGAAAGAGGATAAAGAAGTACCAATCATACTGGGACGGCCTTTCCTCAGGGGCACTCATGGATATGAAAGTTCCCTCTGACCCTGCGGATTAGGGACGTGAAAGTTCAGTTTGATCTCAACCAAGCCATGGTTGATCAATTGGCAAAGGAGCAACTCCGTGAGCAATACGGTAATTTATTCAAAAATTATCCTGATTATTTATCCGAATTGTAGGAGAAGAAAGGTGCTCAAGAAAAGGCGTGTGCGGCAGACGCGTCGACAAACAGCTGAGTGGAACCAGCACACAGATCGGACACCCCACACACGGCCCGTGCACTCCCATCTGAGAAGATTCCACACGGACCGCACATGGAGCACACGGTCCTTGCACAAGCTCAGCCATAACAGGTCAAACAAGAACTGAAACTTATCACAACCAAGCTCGACCCTAATCGCACCGCTATACTCTTGGAGGATTTCAAAGCTCAGCAAGCTGTGATCAGGGACTTGATCGAGAGGCTGACAGGCTCAGCAAACAATTTTTGGCATTTTGAGTTCAGCAAAGCACACAAACTGCACGTCAATTCACACGGTCCGTGCACGATCCCTCCAGACTACTGATCAGGTTTGTTTTCTTTTCCCCAGGTTTTGCCTTTGTCTATCTCTCTGTCTTGAAGCATTGAGGACAATGCTCAGACTAAGCTTGGGGGGGGGGGAAGAACTTTGTATCTAGGATTGTAGGATTGTATCTAGGTCATTATTTTTGTATCTAGGATTGTAGGATTGTATCTAGGTCATTATTTTTCATTTTTACTATTTTTTTTACTTTTTCTTAGGTCATGTTTAGTTTTTCTTGCACTTTTAGGCGATAAATTTGTGTGATTGCTAGAGTTAGGGACTCTTGTGAAAAAAATTGGTTATAATTTGGATGACCTTGATAAATTTGAAATAACCCCATATTTGACAAAAGAATTGCATAGGATGAGATGTTTTGAGATTTTTAAAAAATGAAAGATTGAATTTTATTGAAAAAGCATTTTGAAACCGAATTGTGCCTTTTAAAATAGGGAATTGGAGATTTTGAACAATAGAAGGATTGGGATATCCATCAATATGAAAGGATTGGGATATACATCCAAATGTGTGTATTCATGTTATCATTGCAAAAAAAATTGTTGAAAAGAATAAATAAAGACTCCGCTTACTTATGGTAATGAGCCTTTGACACTCTGCTCAGCTAGTTTTCCCGATAAAGTGGCTGAATTTACATCACAAGTGGAGCTCGTGTCATGGAAGGGTTGACCAAGAGCATGCAAAATGCACTTTTGAATTAAAACGGTTGGGTATGGTTAACTACCTATAACTAGTCGATGTTGTACTAAGGATAAAGATTAAAGTGTCATAAAACTAAAAGCAACAAACAAAAGAAAAATTGAATTTTGCATGATATCAACACACGAGATCCATGACTTTCTAACCTAAGCTTGATTCAAGCTTGGGGGGGCGAAAGAGGAAAAATACCACAAATGGGGGCATAATTTCAGTAAAGGAATGAAATATTGATGAATTCAAATGATTAGTTTTTGCGAATATTAAGGCATCTCGGAGTATGAAGTTTGATTAATCAAATTGTGGGGTGAATCAAAATTGATCAAGAAAAGTCCAAATTGTCATCCAAGAAGATTATCCGAGTTTTTCATAATAGCAAGATCATGTAAATTTTTTGCATTTAGGTAAGTCCAATGACCGTCCCGATGCCTAGGTTGGGATTTTTGCTTGAGGACAAGCAATATTTTAGCTTGGGGGGATTTGATGTCTCGCTATTTTGTCCATATTCCGACCGTACTTTGTATGAAAACCTGTGCCCAAAACGATGAAGTCGTGTTTATATCATTGAATATCTGTAGGATATGGTACTGCTGAGCATTTATTCTTATTTTGCAGGAAACGGGCAAAACGGAGGAAGAATCTGATTCTAAAGGCTCATACACGGACCGTGCACCATCTGCATGCGGTCCGTACACCCTCTGCCCCACCACAGACTGAAGACACACGACCGTGCACAACTCACTTCACCAGGACACAAGCACACGGTCCGTGCACCCTTGCATACGGACCGTGCATGGCATTTCTGGAAACAAAAACCAAAGATGGAAATTGGTGCCAGCTGGGGAAGGTCGCGAATGGAAGGCATTAAAGGGTCTCTCCGGGCAAGAGAGAGCTCATTCTGGAGCAGAGAATTGATCAGAGTCAAAATAATGATGAATTACGTAGGGTTTTGGGTTTTGCATATTTTCTCACACTTATGTTTAATTAATTAGAGAAAAAGGCTACTGTCACCCTTCTTTATGGTTTATTACAGAAAACAGGTTTTGGGACTATTTTACACCAAATAGAGCAAGAATTGGGTCAATCGGATCAGCGACGCTCATCGACTAAGTCTCTGTTACGGCCCGTATTGCCTAATACGGACTGAGCCTAATACGGACCAGGAGATGGTGTGATACGCATTAAAACCCTCAGCGACAAGGTCTCAATATGGACCTGTAGGGTGCAGAAAGTTGCACAGCGGGATGGAAGGTGTGTGCATGCGTTAAATGCCTCAGGGTTCAATGCTCTCGATTTTCAAGACATGGGGAGAACATTGAATTTGAAACATTTACTTCTTTCTACAATTCCTTCGGTTCACCATCGACAGACCTACTGTTCATAATCAGTCTATCGAGAGAGTTTATTGATTGTGGGGACGTTTAACTCCCAGCGGGTGCAAGCCCCCGCAGTTAATTACATCAGATGACCCTTCCAAGCCATACTGAATACCTCGTCCATTCCGGGATTTGTGCATATTTGTTGTGAATTGAATAAATGGGCTAAAAGGGGACTCATGTATTGACTTTGGTTTGATTCGGTTTTCTTTGTTTGGACATGTGTGTGTTTGTGTGTGATTTTATGTTAAAAATAATGTTTATCATATTGGGAAATAGGAATTTGGGTATTTGAGAAATGTTTATACACTATTTACTTAATATTTGATTTATGACATGTTTATTTATATTTTTGTTAATTATTTGCATTCTATTAAGAAATGAAATCATTTAATTTTGAAGAAAGGGTATTTTGGTTATTTCAGGATTTGGATGATGCTTGGGCATGTTCAATTTTGATTTAGAAACATGAAGAATTCAATTTGGGTTCATTTGGAGGTGGTTTGAGTCGATTTGGACTTAAGATGAAAAAGTTATGCTTGAAAAGGACTGAGAAGGACTTATTCATAAATATTTATTTTCAGTTAGGGATTTATTTACAAAGCTGAGAGGATATGGATTTGTAATTTAGGCTTTAAATGAGGTTTTGTATAGAAATTGGGCCTTGAAGGATTTGTTTGAAAGAAATTTAAATTGTTGAGGACCTATTTGTAAATAAACAAGGACTGCGCTACGAATTAAATTTTATCATAATGGTTTATTTGTAAAGAGATTTTATTTTAATGATTTTATTTATATCTGAGCTTTGAGATTCGTGTATTTGGGCTTTAAGATGAGTGGTTTGTTTTGAGATGTGTATTTTCATTTAAACTTTTGTTTGGCGCTCTAATCAAGTGGTCCGTGGTTGCTTTAAAAATCGTGCGACTGAGATTTGGTTTGGGTTTCAACCCCGAGTATAGGGTTTCGCCCTCCGGTGAGGCTCCGGCCACGGCAGGGTGAAAGGAGGTCACCATTGTCATCGTCTAGACGTCAGGAGTGAAACGCACCAATTGTCAGCGACCAATGATCACCGGAGGTGCTAGTTCACTGTGGAGCTCCGCCGAGACACCTTGTTTTGATTTTTAATTCCATTTACCAAGCCCCAAAGCTCAATTTCACAGATAGCCCCAGTTTCCATTTTTTCTTTCCTTTCTTTCTCGGCTTTAATTGGAGTCACGAGAGAAGGATATATTGATGGAATTTCGGGTAAAGAGGAGAGAGTAAGGCTCTTGTCGATATAGGATCATAGCTTAAACCTAAGCCTTGTCCATTTTAGTGAATTTTGGGCACCAAGCTCGGGTTTGAAAAGAAGGGCAGAGGAGGAAGAGGGATCTGGTAAGCGGGACCCGCATGTCATCCTCTCCATTTTCTTTTAATTGTGTTGTTTTATTCAGCTGAACCCAGTGCTCATGAGCCGTGTAAAGGGTATGGCATGGTGCATGAAGCACCGAGTGCACGGCACTTGAAGGGGTCAAAGCGCCCGAGTTTTAAACCCAGCGAAATTTAATCGCGGGTGTGTGCTCTTGGCGCACCGTAAGCCGTGTCACTGCTAGTTCGGTCTATACCATTGATTTCTTATGCTCTTGGTCTACCCGAATCAAAGGCTCAGCGAAATTCATTTCCAGTCACCGACTTGTGGGCCCTTAGCGCCAGGGGATTGTTGTGCATCTCCAAATTGCACCCAGAGGGCATTGGGGAGGTGATTTTGCTAGGCATATCCCACTGTTTGTACCCAGCATGCTATCCAGCCATTGTTTCATTTATAGGAAATTAATTCCTTAGTGATTTTAACCATTTAAGATACCAAAATTCATAGTTTTGCATGTATAATACTACCACGAATTTTAACATGCTGTACTCAATTTGTTTTAAAGGACCTGAGTGTGACTTTAGCATTTTAATTGCCCCAGAAATTGCCATTTATCATGTGACAACCTTTTAGGGTCAAACAGGACCGTAACCGAAAGCGCCTCTTGGGGAATAACTGCTGACAGCTGTATCCAGATCAGTTTCTTACCCCTACTCAAACTCCAGACGTCCCTCCACTCCTATATAAGGCCCTAGGGCAGAAGAAGAAGTCATCTTTGTAATTAGGGTTAGATTTGATTAAAGAGAGAAGAGAGGAGGGATTGTAACCATGCCATTCCGCGGCTAAGTTCCTTTCTTAGGGGATAGGCAGTAAACCTTGTTACTCTTGATGTTTTGATATATATATTTTTTGTTGATTATGATTTCTTGTTGTTTAATCGAAATGCTTTTGTGATTTATTATCTCTTCATCTAACTTCGATGATCTAGTTTAATCCGTTAGGGTAGTGACAGTACTTTAATGGTAAGAGAAACTATTTGTACGAATTAGCCTCGTTGAGATCTATTAGGTTTATGTGAAGAAAACCTTAGCGGGGAAACAATAAACCAGAACAACAAATACGCGAACTAAGTTCCATTATTTGCGTAAGGAAAATCGCAGTGATCTGTGTAGTAACTTGTGTATTTAAGAGATTAGTCATTTGCGTAAGATAACTCGCAGTGTCCTATGTAGAATCTCAATGAAAGATCTGTCATTCTTGCATAAAATAACTCGCAGTGACCTATGTGGTGTCTTTCATAAAACAACAATAGAAAATCAGACTCGACAGGAATATATTATCAAAGCGATTGAGTAGCAATGGTGTGCCGAAACCCTAGGAATTCTCATCTCTATCTTTATTTTAGTTACTTTTAATTGCTTCCTAATTTACATTGATCACAACAACAACTCTCAATTTTCAGATTTCGTCTAGCCTTTCGAAAGATTGTGATTCGATAGTTCAAAGCCCTGAACCAATATCCCCTGTGGATCGACCTCGAATATACTACTCGATAGGATTGTGCGCTTGCAGTCCGAAGTTAAAAGAAACATCGCTCTCTTTTGAGTGATCAAACTTTTTGGCGCCGTTGCCGGGGAATAACGGTTCATTATGCAAGGCCTCGCAAGACGCCCTTGCTTTGACCATTGAATCCAATTAATTAGAGACGCCTAGACTCTTTATTTTTTGCATTTTTAATTTTCTTTTATTTTCAATTTCGTTTTTCTTTTTATTTTTCAGTTTTTAGTTTAATTTTCAGATTTTTCTTTCTTTTCAGAACACTGCACGCTGGCCGAATCATCCGTACGGACATCCCTAAGGATTGCAAGTAGGAGAGGACAATTCGGACATCCCTAAGGATTGCAAGTAGTTTAATGTGTTTATTGCAAAATATTTTCCACCATCCAAAACTTCAAGATTCAGAAATGTAATTACTAATTTTGAACAAAGGGATGGTGAATCCTTGTGTGAAGCATGGGATAGATATAATGACATGTTAAGGTATTTTCCGCATCATGGTCTAGAAAGATGGCTGATTGTTCAAACTTTTTATAATGGTCTAAACCCTACCGATAGGTTGTCTATTGATGCTTCCGCATGAGGAGCAATCATGAACAAGGAACCTGACGAGGCTTACAACCTAATTGAAGAGATTGCAATCAACCAACACTACTGGATCCCTGAGCGAAAGAAGCCAACTCCAACACCTGGCATGCACCGAGTAGATGATATATCATGCTGAGTGCAAAAATCGATGCTTTGCAGTTGGCACTCAACAAGCAGACCAAGCAGCGAACGGTAGCAGCAGTCAATGCCGCAACAGCATGTGGCTATTGTGGAGGAGCGCATGAGATGACCAAATGCATGAATGTGATGGAAATTGAGGAAGAAATAGAGCAAGCAAACGCCATCGACAATAGCTTTCGACCTCAGCCCGCCTACAATTCATACCATCCGAACAACCGAAACCATCCAAATATCTCATACGCAAACAGTCAAAGACCTGCTGCACCTCAACAAAACTTCAACCACAACCCAATTATCAACCAAGATACAACAACCCTCAACCGAATTACCAACCGAGGCAATACAACCAACCACAGCAACTTGACATCACATCACTAATGAAGAGATTCCTAGAGAAGCAAGACAAGGCTAACGCCAAAATCGCGCAAAAGATTGAATCCTTAACAAACCGCAACAAAGACTTAGATGACCATGTCTCTAAGATGGCAAAAGAACTCTCGAGTATCGCATGTGAAAAAGACAAATTTCCGGGCTAACCGGAAGAAAATTTGAGAGAGACTTGATACGTCCAAAGGGTATATATAAAAAGCTTTATCCTCAAATACACTTTCGATTTAGATTGCAAGTATACAATCCTACCGTGTAGTATATTATCGGGTATCGAACCACAAGGAGTAAGATAAATACTTAATTTTCAACTTTAGATGATAAATTTCAGAAAAGAAAGAAAATAAAGTGCAATAAAGTAAATTTGGGGGGGTTTGTACTAAAAATCCTAAGGTTGGGTTCAATACCCGAAGGAAGGAGTTTTTAAACAATTAGAAGTAAAAGTAAAAGAAAGACAAGTCGGTTTGTTTTCAAGGTTAAGAGAATCTAGGGGTCTTTGGTCTACAATCCCTTGTTAACTCTATTTATTCGGTATTTGCTTAAATTCATGTTTGATTTGATGAGGTTTCTAACCTAATATGTCATTAAGGGTCACTTTCATGAATTAATGACGTGTCTAAGTAATTCGGACTTCACGTTTAAGTCCTTCATCCTAGCTACCTCGACCATAAGCTCTTGTTAGTCTCTCCTCTCCTCAAATATTGGTATTTCACAATTAAGTCCATGACACCAATATCCGATTCGATTTGAGATGTCCTAATTAGGGTTTGACTTCACGGTTAGGTTCTTCACCAAATCCCTAACCTTAATTTCTATAGTTCCGGCTTAGATTAAATTGGTTAGAATCTTAATCTAAACCTAAGGTATTTGCATTCATAATTTGGTACTATCCTATTGATCCTAGTCAATTTTGGTTCTTTTGAAACCAAAACGAGATGCTACAATTCAAGTACTAATTATGTATTTAACACAAATTATTTAAATCACAGAAATTAACAATCAAATCCGATAAAACAATCATAATAAAAGCAAACAATCGAATAAAATAGAATTAAACAAGTTCATGCATATTGACCTAAACCCCTAGAGAGAGAACTACTCCCTCTTGGAGGAAAACATCACAAAGTTTGGCAAATGATAAAAGGAAATGGAATAAAGAATAATTACACCCTTTGAATCTAAAACCTCTATCTTGCCGAATCTTGCTCAGGAAATCCTTCTTCTCCTTGCTTGAAAGCTTTACCTCCTTCAGAAATTATGGCTAAGAGTTTGTGTATAGAGAGAAAGAATGAAATATGTTGTCTGTTGAATGGAAATGAGCCCCCCTTTTAAAGTAAGAGATCATGCCCAATTTAGAGGCTAGAGTGTGGAGTTAGTGGGTGCTCTTTTTACATTTCTTTCCTGGCAAGTATGTCTATTTTTGTCTTCTTAAATCGTGTCCTTGGAGTGCCAAAAATAGAATCCGTGTTGAAATTGAGTAATTCTGGCTGACTGCGGGTCATGTCCATCCGCACTGCGGGTGGTCTCACCCGCACTGGGTCTAAATTTCCTTTTTTACTTTCCTGGATTTTCTGCGAATTCACATGAGTGCGGGTGGAACTGCGTATGGATGACCCGCACTGCGGTTGGACTCTGTGTTTTGAACTTTCTGAAATTGGCTAAGTATTGAGTGCGGATCGCAGTGCGGCTCTCAGTGCGTCCGCATTAGGCTCGGGAAAAATCCTGCGCAGGGCTGAGAGGTTGGAAATGCGGCTAAGTCCCTAGTGCGGTTGAATCAATCCGCAGTGCGTGTCAGTGATCCGCACTGAGAGGTATTTTCACCAATTTGCATCATTTCCTGCATTGAAAAGCCAAATAACCGCAGTAACTTGATTCCAGGTGTATTTTAATCATTTTATATTCTAAACACAAGATATTTGAGGTTGTTTTATGATAAAATCAAGATCAAATGTATATATAATTTATCGTTATCAAAATCCCCCAAGCTTGAACCTTGCTTGTCCCCAAGCAATATCTAACTTGGACTATAATTCGATCTTTTAATTTAACCCTATATCTAGCATATTTTCCTTCAAGAATTTGAAAAATTTTGTATGATCTTGCTAAAATTAAAATCTCAATGTAAATTTCTACAAATTTAAAGTTCAACCCTTGGTAAATCATACTTCACCCCACAATTCGATTACTCTAACTTTCATTTCCTTAAAGGTTTAGAATTTGCAAACTTTATTCATCCAAATTTACTAAAAGACATGCATTTTTATTTGTGAAGAAAAAATTTCCCTAAGCTTGGCATATTGCAAAATTCACATTTTTGTTGTTCTTGTTGCTTATTTTGATTTTTCTATTTTTCTTTTATTTCATGGCATTATTTTCCCAATCCTCATTTAAACACCGGTTAGTTACAAGTAGTTAACTGTACCCAACCGTTCTAATTCAAGGGTGCTTTGCATGCTCATTGCCTAACCCTTCCACCAACACGAATGTCAATTTTATCGGGAGACTAGTGGAGCAGGAGTGCCAATGACTCATAACCATAAGTACGTCATGTCGCCGTATCATAGGTAAGAGGAGTCGCAAATTTTCAATTTTAAATGTTTTGAACAATTTTCGCAAAAATACACATATCTAAGGGTATTTATTCATATCACATCTAAATTGCTTCCTTAATAAATTTAAACTCCTAATGTTTCAAATTCGTAAGCCTTTATTTCCACAAAGTTTTTCGCCAAATTATGTGGTTATTTCAAACTATTCCAAGGGTATTTCTAAAAACTTGTTAAAATTCGCATTAAAATATCTAATTTTTTTGAAAATCACTCAAATTTTATCAAAACTTTTATTTTTGCCAACTTTTAACAAAAAAATTAAACGTGATTTTATACTTTATGCATTCTTAGACAACTAAGTCCAATTATGCAAGACTCTATTTTTCATAACCTCGTAAAACATCTTGACAAGTTTGCAATCTCAAGCATTTAAGTTCAAAATTACTAACCCTATTCATGGTCAAGTAAAAATCAAGGTTATAACTCCTAAAAAGTTCGAAAAAATACTGAAAAATAAACATGCATGCAGATACAATTTCTTCCCATCCCCCAAGCTTAAATAAAGCAGTGTCCTCAGTGCTGAAAATAAACTAAATAAGAGAGAAGAAACATGATATACTCGACTAAGCTAAAGGTGGTGGTGCTGTGCGGTGCGGAATCACTCCTCATCCCTGTCAGATTCCTCCCCTTCTTCCTCGTCATTCTCACCTTGATCATCGTCTTGATCTGCGGCCTCGGCTTCTTGTGCGGCTTGAGCTGCAGCTGCCGCTTCGCGTTGCCTTGCTAACTGTGCCTCCATCCTTTGAGCAGCCCTTCGTTGGTGCGGCGGTGTTGGTGGGTTATCTTCGTAGTTAGGATTGTTGTTCATGAAACCTCGGTGGGCATAGTAATGGGCTGCTGCGGCATGGGTCTTCTTCCCATCTTTACTCCTCCAAAACCGAAGAACTCCTCCTCTCAAGCCGTTCAAAGCACCGCTTCTCCAAAAACTCGAATTTCTTCGTATTATCTCGAAATTTTTGCGATCTACAACGAGGTTTGATCTCTCCTTACTCTAAATTTCATTTATTTGTAGTTAGATCTGTAAAAATGTACAAAAAATCGACCAAATCGCCCAAAATTTTTGAAAACGGTTAAAATCCCAAGTCAGTGCGGATGGGTCCACCCGCACTCATTCCAGTGCGTCCGCACTCTGTCTGGCAAAACCCCGAAACCAGCCATGCAGCCAGTGCGGGTGAGAACACACGCAGTGCGAATGAACGGCACCCGCACTGAGCAGTCGTTCAAAACCCTAAAAGTCATTGGACCAGTGCGGCTGAGAACACACGCAGTGCGGATGAAAGGTACCCGCACTGAGCCCAAAATACATCCAAATCTGCCTAATTTTTAACTCTTTCCAATTTTAAATTGCAGATAAGATGGCACCAAGGGGAGCTAAGCGTATCCGGACCAACAAGGGCAAAGGTCAATCAAGCAACCCTTCCCTTCCATATCCACCTGCCGAGCCGTTGAATGATAACCAACAATTCCGCAAGAACGCGCTCGAGACCCATAGAAGTCTCCAACCATCTCGGTGGATCTGCCGTTACACTCTCGGGCAGTTGGGCATCACCGAAACAGTGCAGATGCTCACCGAACGCTTAGGATTGTGGGACTTCCTATGTGACGAGGTCGACACTTATCGAGCCATCACCATCGAGTTCCTCTCTTCATATGAGTTTGATCGGGCTTCAAGAACCATGAGCTTTAACCTTGGAGGGTACCATGTGTCGATGCACACCACCCAACTATTGGAGGCATTCGACCTAAGCCAGGATAATGTGGAGCAGATGCGAGCCACCCTCGGGTTCTTCCCCGATATGAATGAGCACCAATTCCGCCTCCTAGCAATGCATGATGTCCTCAGTGATCAACGGGTCAAGAACATCTCTCATCCGGCAATTCGTTATCTCCAAAGGGTACTTTCTCACACTCTCTTTGCCCGAGGGGAGACCGTATCGGTCTTCAACGAAGGAGATATGACCTATATTTGCAGTATGCTTCGGCGAAACAATGGGGAGATGGAGTATATGCCACACATCACCTACAACCTTGCCAAGCACATAAAAACAGTGGCCAACAACATACAACCGGGCGGTGTCGTTCGCATTGGAGGAATAATCACCAAGATTGCTCGAGCACTACACATACCAACCGGAGATGATGTGGTGGAAGGTTACACTCGTGTGGACCTTGATGGATTGGTGAGGGCGAGGCTTATTCGATACGATGATACCCAAGAGGCATGGATAAACTTGGGAGTGAACAATATCCGGCACCGTTTGCCTCTCCAAACTGACCTCGACCCAATGAACTATAACACATGGAAGATAGTGGATCCTCCACTTGAGCCACAAGAGCCACCACCACCACCTCCACCAGGCGTTCAAGCAATGCATCCCGATGCTGCTGCACAAGGAGGTATAACAATGCAGCAAATGTGGGAATTTATGCAATCCATGAACCTCAACATAAACAACCGCATGGATGCTTTCGATCGGCGTATAGATGAGGTGGAGACCCATGCCGCAGCAGCCCATTACTATGCCCACCGAGGTTTCATGAACAACAATCCTAACTACGAAGATAACCCACCAACACCGCCGCACCAACGAAGGGCTGCTCAAAGGATGGAGGCACAGTTAGCAAGGCAACGCGAAGCGGCAGCTGCAGCTCAAGCCGCACAAGAAGCCGAGGCCGCAGATCAAGACGATGATCAAGGTGAGAATGACGAGGAAGAAGGGGAGGAATCTGACAGGGATGAGGAGTGATTCCGCACCGCACAGCACCACCACCTTTAGCTTAGTCGAGTATATCATGTTTCTTCTCTCTTATTTAGTTTATTTTCAGCACTGAGGACACTGCTTTATTTAAGCTTGGGGGATGGGAAGAAATTGTATCTGCATGCATGTTTATTTTTCAGTATTTTTTCGAACTTTTTAGGAGTTATAACCTTGATTTTTACTTGACCATGAATAGGGTTAGTAATTTTGAACTTAAATGCTTGAGATTGCAAACTTGTCAAGATGTTTTACGAGGTTATGAAAAATAGAGTCTTGCATAATTGGACTTAGTTGTCTAAGAATGCATAAAGTATAAAATCACGTTTAATTTTTTTGTTAAAAGTTGGCAAAAATAAAAGTTTTGATAAAATTTGAGTGATTTTCAAAAAAATTAGATATTTTAATGCGAATTTTAACAAGTTTTTAGAAATACCCTTGGAATAGTTTGAAATAACCACATAATTTGGCGAAAAACTTTGTGGAAATAAAGGCTTACGAATTTGAAACATTAGGAGTTTAAATTTATTAAGGAAGCAATTTAGATGTGATATGAATAAATACCCTTAGATATGTGTATTTTTGCGAAAATTGTTCAAAACATTTAAAATTGAAAATTTGCGACTCCTCTTACCTATGATACGGCGACATGACGTACTTATGGTTATGAGTCATTGGCACTCCTGCTCCACTAGTCTCCCGATAAAATTGACATTCGTGTTGGTGGAAGGGTTAGGCAATGAGCATGCAAAGCACCCTTGAATTAGAACGGTTGGGTACAGTTAACTACTTGTAACTAACCGGTGTTTAAATGAGGATTGGGAAAATAATGCCATGAAATAAAAGAAAAATAGAAAAATCAAAATAAGCAACAAGAACAACAAAAATGTGAATTTTGCAATATGCCAAGCTTAGGGAAATTTTTTCTTCACAAATAAAAATGCATGTCTTTTAGTAAATTTGGATGAATAAAGTTTGCAAATTCTAAACCTTTAAGGAAATGAAAGTTAGAGTAATCGAATTGTGGGGTGAAGTATGATTTACCAAGGGTTGAACTTTAAATTTGTAGAAATTTACATTGAGATTTTAATTTTAGCAAGATCATACAAAATTTTTCAAATTCTTGAAGGAAAATATGCTAGATATAGGGTTAAATTAAAAGATCGAATTATAGTCCAAGTTAGATATTGCTTGGGGACAAGCAAGGTTCAAGCTTGGGGGATTTTGATAACGATAAATTATATATACATTTGATCTTGATTTTATCATAAAACAACCTCAAATATCTTGTGTTTAGAATATAAAATGATTAAAATACACCTGGAATCAAGTTACTGCGGTTATTTGGCTTTTCAATGCAGGAAATGATGCAAATTGGTGAAAATACCTCTCAGTGCGGATCACTGACACGCACTGCGGATTGATTCAACCGCACTAGGGACTTAGCCGCATTTCCAACCTCTCAGCCCTGCGCAGGATTTTTCCCGAGCCTAATGCGGACGCACTGAGAGCCGCACTGCGATCCGCACTCAATACTTAGCCAATTTCAGAAAGTTCAAAACACAGAGTCCAACCGCAGTGCGGGTCATCCATACGCAGTTCCACCCGCACTCATGTGAATTCGCAGAAAATCCAGGAAAGTAAAAAAGGAAATTTAGACCCAGTGCGGGTGAGACCACCCGCAGTGCGGATGGACATGACCCGCAGTCAGCCAGAATTACTCAATTTCAACACGGATTCTATTTTTGGCACTCCAAGGACACGATTTAAGAAGACAAAAATAGACATACTTGCCAGGAAAGAAATGTAAAAAGAGCACCCACTAACTCCACACTCTAGCCTCTAAATTGGGCATGATCTCTTACTTTAAAAGGGGGGCTCATTTCCATTCAACAGACAACATATTTCATTCTTTCTCTCTATACACAAACTCTTAGCCATAATTTCTGAAGGAGGTAAAGCTTTCAAGCAAGGAGAAGAAGGATTTCCTGAGCAAGATTCGGCAAGATAGAGGTTTTAGATTCAAAGGGTGTAATTATTCTTTATTCCATTTCCTTTTATCATTTGCCAAACTTTGTGATGTTTTCCTCCAAGAGGGAGTAGTTCTCTCTCTAGGGGTTTAGGTCAATATGCATGAACTTGTTTAATTCTATTTTATTCGATTGTTTGCTTTTATTATGATTGTTTTATCGGATTTGATTGTTAATTTCTGTGATTTAAATAATTTGTGTTAAATACATAATTAGTACTTGAATTGTAGCATCTCGTTTTGGTTTCAAAAGAACCAAAATTGACTAGGATCAATAGGATAGTACCAAATTATGAATGCAAATACCTTAGGTTTAGATTAAGATTCTAACCAATTTAATCTAAGCCGGAACTATAGAAATTAAGGTTAGGGATTTGGTGAAGAACCTAACCGTGAAGTCAAACCCTAATTAGGACATCTCAAATCGAATCGGATATTGGTGTCATGGACTTAATTGTGAAATACCAATATTTGAGGAGAGGAGAGACTAACAAGAGCTTATGGTCGAGGTAGCTAGGATGAAGGACTTAAACGTGAAGTCCGAATTACTTAGACACGTCATTAATTCATGAAAGTGACCCTTAATGACATATTAGGTTAGAAACCTCATCAAATCAAACATGAATTTAAGCAAATACCGAATAAATAGAGTTAACAAGGGATTGTAGACCAAAGACCCCTAGATTCTCTTAACCTTGAAAACAAACCGACTTGTCTTTCTTTTACTTTTACTTCTAATTGTTTAAAAACTCCTTCCTTCGGGTATTGAACCCAACCTTAGAATTTTTAGTACAAACCCCCCCAAATTTACTTTATTGCACTTTATTTTCTTTCTTTTCTGAAATTTATCATCTAAAGTTGAAAATTAAGTATTTATCTTACTCCTTGTGGTTCGATACCCGATAATATACTACACGGTAGGATTGTATACTTGCAATCTAAATCGAAAGTGTATTTGAGGATAAAGCTTTTTATATATACCCTTTGGACGTATCAAGTTTTTGGCGCCGTTGCCGGGGATCGAACCCGGGTCACCCGCGTGACAGGCGGGAATACTCACCACAAGGAGTAAGATAAATACTTAATTTTCAACTTTAGATGATAAATTTCAGAAAAGAAAGAAAATAAAGTGCAATAAAGTAAATTTGGGGGGGTTTGTACTAAAAATCCTAAGGTTGGGTTCAATACCCGAAGGAAGGAGTTTTTAAACAATTAGAAGTAAAAGTAAAAGAAAGACAAGTCGGTTTGTTTTCAAGGTTAAGAGAATCTAGGGGTCTTTGGTCTACAATCCCTTGTTAACTCTATTTATTCGGTATTTGCTTAAATTCATGTTTGATTTGATGAGGTTTCTAACCTAATATGTCATTAAGGGTCACTTTCATGAATTAATGACGTGTCTAAGTAATTCGGACTTCACGTTTAAGTCCTTCATCCTAGCTACCTCGACCATAAGCTCTTGTTAGTCTCTCCTCTCCTCAAATATTGGTATTTCACAATTAAGTCCATGACACCAATATCCGATTCGATTTGAGATGTCCTAATTAGGGTTTGACTTCACGGTTAGGTTCTTCACCAAATCCCTAACCTTAATTTCTATAGTTCCGGCTTAGATTAAATTGGTTAGAATCTTAATCTAAACCTAAGGTATTTGCATTCATAATTTGGTACTATCCTATTGATCCTAGTCAATTTTGGTTCTTTTGAAACCAAAACGAGATGCTACAATTCAAGTACTAATTATGTATTTAACACAAATTATTTAAATCACAGAAATTAACAATCAAATCCGATAAAACAATCATAATAAAAGCAAACAATCGAATAAAATAGAATTAAACAAGTTCATGCATATTGACCTAAACCCCTAGAGAGAGAACTACTCCCTCTTGGAGGAAAACATCACAAAGTTTGGCAAATGATAAAAGGAAATGGAATAAAGAATAATTACACCCTTTGAATCTAAAACCTCTATCTTGCCGAATCTTGCTCAGGAAATCCTTCTTCTCCTTGCTTGAAAGCTTTACCTCCTTCAGAAATTATGGCTAAGAGTTTGTGTATAGAGAGAAAGAATGAAATATGTTGTCTGTTGAATGGAAATGAGCCCCCCTTTTAAAGTAAGAGATCATGCCCAATTTAGAGGCTAGAGTGTGGAGTTAGTGGGTGCTCTTTTTACATTTCTTTCCTGGCAAGTATGTCTATTTTTGTCTTCTTAAATCGTGTCCTTGGAGTGCCAAAAATAGAATCCGTGTTGAAATTGAGTAATTCTGGCTGACTGCGGGTCATGTCCATCCGCACTGCGGGTGGTCTCACCCGCACTGGGTCTAAATTTCCTTTTTTACTTTCCTGGATTTTCTGCGAATTCACATGAGTGCGGGTGGAACTGCGTATGGATGACCCGCACTGCGGTTGGACTCTGTGTTTTGAACTTTCTGAAATTGGCTAAGTATTGAGTGCGGATCGCAGTGCGGCTCTCAGTGCGTCCGCATTAGGCTCGGGAAAAATCCTGCGCAGGGCTGAGAGGTTGGAAATGCGGCTAAGTCCCTAGTGCGGTTGAATCAATCCGCAGTGCGTGTCAGTGATCCGCACTGAGAGGTATTTTCACCAATTTGCATCATTTCCTGCATTGAAAAGCCAAATAACCGCAGTAACTTGATTCCAGGTGTATTTTAATCATTTTATATTCTAAACACAAGATATTTGAGGTTGTTTTATGATAAAATCAAGATCAAATGTATATATAATTTATCGTTATCAAAATCCCCCAAGCTTGAACCTTGCTTGTCCCCAAGCAATATCTAACTTGGACTATAATTCGATCTTTTAATTTAACCCTATATCTAGCATATTTTCCTTCAAGAATTTGAAAAATTTTGTATGATCTTGCTAAAATTAAAATCTCAATGTAAATTTCTACAAATTTAAAGTTCAACCCTTGGTAAATCATACTTCACCCCACAATTCGATTACTCTAACTTTCATTTCCTTAAAGGTTTAGAATTTGCAAACTTTATTCATCCAAATTTACTAAAAGACATGCATTTTTATTTGTGAAGAAAAAATTTCCCTAAGCTTGGCATATTGCAAAATTCACATTTTTGTTGTTCTTGTTGCTTATTTTGATTTTTCTATTTTTCTTTTATTTCATGGCATTATTTTCCCAATCCTCATTTAAACACCGGTTAGTTACAAGTAGTTAACTGTACCCAACCGTTCTAATTCAAGGGTGCTTTGCATGCTCATTGCCTAACCCTTCCACCAACACGAATGTCAATTTTATCGAGAGACTAGTGGAGCAGGAGTGCCAATGACTCATAACCATAAGTACGTCATGTCGCCGTATCATAGGTAAGAGGAGTCGCAAATTTTCAATTTTAAATGTTTTGAACAATTTTCGCAAAAATACACATATCTAAGGGTATTTATTCATATCACATCTAAATTGCTTCCTTAATAAATTTAAACTCCTAATGTTTCAAATTCGTAAGCCTTTATTTCCACAAAGTTTTTCGCCAAATTATGTGGTTATTTCAAACTATTCCAAGGGTATTTCTAAAAACTTGTTAAAATTCGCATTAAAATATCTAATTTTTTTGAAAATCACTCAAATTTTATCAAAACTTTTATTTTTGCCAACTTTTAACAAAAAAAATTAAACGTGATTTTATACTTTATGCATTCTTAGACAACTAAGTCCAATTATGCAAGACTCTATTTTTCATAACCTCGTAAAACATCTTGACAAGTTTGCAATCTCAAGCATTTAAGTTCAAAATTACTAACCCTATTCATGGTCAAGTAAAAATCAAGGTTATAACTCCTAAAAAGTTCGAAAAAATACTGAAAAATAAACATGCATGCAGATACAATTTCTTCCCATCCCCCAAGCTTAAATAAAGCAGTGTCCTCAGTGCTGAAAATAAACTAAATAAGAGAGAAGAAACATGATATACTCGACTAAGCTAAAGGTGGTGGTGCTGTGCGGTGCGGAATCACTCCTCATCCCTGTCAGATTCCTCCCCTTCTTCCTCGTCATTCTCACCTTGATCATCGTCTTGATCTGCGGCCTCGGCTTCTTGTGCGGCTTGAGCTGCAGCTGCCGCTTCGCGTTGCCTTGCTAACTGTGCCTCCATCCTTTGAGCAGCCCTTCGTTGGTGCGGCGGTGTTGGTGGGTTATCTTCGTAGTTAGGATTGTTGTTCATGAAACCTCGGTGGGCATAGTAATGGGCTGCTGCGGCATGGGTCTCCACCTCATCTATACGCCGATCGAAAGCATCCATGCGGTTGTTTATGTTGAGGTTCATGGATTGCATAAATTCCCACATTTGCTGCATTGTTATACCTCCTTGTGCAGCAGCATCGGGATGCATTGCTTGAACGCCTGGTGGAGGTGGTGGTGGTGGCTCTTGTGGCTCAAGTGGAGGATCCACTATCTTCCATGTGTTATAGTTCATTGGGTCGAGGTCAGTTTGGAGAGGCAAACGGTGCCGGATATTGTTCACTCCCAAGTTTATCCATGCCTCTTGGGTATCATCGTATCGAATAAGCCTCGCCCTCACCAATCCATCAAGGTCCACACGAGTGTAACCTTCCACCACATCATCTCCGGTTGGTATGTGTAGTGCTCGAGCAATCTTGGTGATTATTCCTCCAATGCGAACGACACCGCCCGGTTGTATGTTGTTGGCCACTGTTTTTATGTGCTTGGCAAGGTTGTAGGTGATGTGTGGCATATACTCCATCTCCCCATTGTTTCGCCGAAGCATACTGCAAATATAGGTCATATCTCCTTCGTTGAAGACCGATACGGTCTCCCCTCGGGCAAAGAGAGTGTGAGAAAGTACCCTTTGGAGATAACGAATTGCCGGATGAGAGATGTTCTTGACCCGTTGATCACTGAGGACATCATGCATTGCTAGGAGGCGGAATTGGTGCTCATTCATATCGGGGAAGAACCCGAGGGTGGCTCGCATCTGCTCCACATTATCCTGGCTTAGGTCGAATGCCTCCAATAGTTGGGTGGTGTGCATCGACACATGGTACCCTCCAAGGTTAAAGCTCATGGTTCTTGAAGCCCGATCAAACTCATATGAAGAGAGGAACTCGATGGTGATGGCTCGATAAGTGTCGACCTCGTCACATAGGAAGTCCCACAATCCTAAGCGTTCGGTGAGCATCTGCACTGTTTCGGTGATGCCCAACTGCCCGAGAGTGTAACGGCAGATCCACCGAGATGGTTGGAGACTTCTATGGGTCTCGAGCGCGTTCTTGCGGAATTGTTGGTTATCATTCAACGGCTCGGCAGGTGGATATGGAAGGGAAGGGTTGCTTGATTGACCTTTGCCCTTGTTGGTCCGGATACGCTTAGCTCCCCTTGGTGCCATCTTATCTGCAATTTAAAATTGGAAAGAGTTAAAAATTAGGCAGATTTGGATGTATTTTGGGCTCAGTGCGGGTACCTTTCATCCGCACTGCGTGTGTTCTCAGCCGCACTGGTCCAATGACTTTTAGGGTTTTGAACGACTGCTCAGTGCGGGTGCCGTTCATTCGCACTGCGTGTGTTCTCACCCGCACTGGCTGCATGGCTGGTTTCGGGGTTTTGCCAGACAGAGTGCGGACGCACTGGAATGAGTGCGGGTGGACCCATCCGCACTGACTTGGGATTTTAACCGTTTTCAAAAATTTTGGGCGATTTGGTCGATTTTTTGTACATTTTTACAGATCTAACTACAAATAAATGAAATTTAGAGTAAGGAGAGATCAAACCTCGTTGTAGATCGCAAAAATTTCGAGATAATACGAAGAAATTCGAGTTTTTGGAGAAGCGGTGCTTTGAACGGCTTGAGAGGAGGAGTTCTTCGGTTTTGGAGGAGTAAAGATGGGAAGAAGAAATGTGGAGAGTGGAGAAGGGAGAGGAGAAGGAGAAATAGGTTTTAGGAGAAGGTTTTTCGGGTTTGGAAGAGAGAAAATCGAGTTTTTGAGTTGAGATACGAAAGGGCGCGAAGAAATGGTGAGGGGTCGGTTTAAAGAGAACCCCTGGTGCGGATGCACCCATCCGCAGTGCGGCTTCTCTCATCCGCACCGAGCAAAAAAAATATAATTTCGAAAAAAAACTTTTAAAACCTTACCTTCGGTGCGTGTCATTAATCCGCAGTGCGGGTGCTTCTCATCCGCACTGGTGAAATTTTGACTGTTTTTCATTGCGAATGTCTCCCAAGGTTAGTTAATTGTAAATTTGGAAAGTTAAAATTAAATTAATTAAAATAAATTGCAGAAAGTAAAGAAAAACAAAAAAACCTTGGGTTGCCTCCCAAGAAGCGCTCAATTTTACGTCGTGAGCTCGACATGATTCGTGCTCACTTATTGAGATTGTGGATCATCTAGGCGAAAGCTTTCCTTCTCGCCTATGGGACTTGCATAATTAAAATGTTTGAGACGATGCCCATTTACCTTAAATGCTCCACTTTTATCGCCTTCAATTTCAATTGCGCCATGGTTGAACACCTTCTTCACCTTGTATGGCCCAGTCCATCTTGATCTCAATTTTCCGGGAAAAAGTCGGAGTCTTGAGTTGTACAATAGAACCGTGTCTCCTTCTTGAAAATCTCGCCTCATGATATGTTTGTCATGCCATCTTTTTGTCTTTTCTTTGTATAATTTGGCATTTTCATACGCATTGATGCGTAATTCCTCCAATTCGTGTAACTTGAGGATTCTCTTTTCACCGGCCGCCCTCATGTCGAAGTTTAGAGCCTTTATTGCCCAATAAGCCTTATGCTCAAGCTCGACCGGCAAATGACATGCTTTTCCATACACAAGTTTGAAAGGAGTCATACCTATGGGTGTTTTGAATGCGGTTCGGTATGCCCAAAGAGATTCGTCTAGTTTGAGTGACCAATCCTTCCTTGATATATTCACCACCTTTTGGAGGATGCTCTTTATCTCACGGTTGGACACCTCGACTTGGCCGCTTGTTTGTGGATGATATGGTGTGGCCACCTTGTGCTTGACTCCATACTTGAGTAGTAGAGCGTCAAATTGGCGGTTGATGAAATGAGATCCGCCATCACTTATCACCACTCGGGGTACTCCGAACCTAGGAAATATAATTTGCTTAAAAAGTTTTCTTACCACGGCGGAATCGGCTGTTGGTGTAGCTATGGCTTCAACCCATTTTGACACGTAATCGACTGCCACAAGTATGTATTTGTTGTTACAAGAACTCGGAAAGGGACCCATAAAATCGATACCCCAAACATCAAATAATTCAACTTCTAGTATTCCGTTTAGGGGCATTTCATGTCTTCTAGATATGTTCCCGGTCCTTTGGCATTTGTCGCACCTAAGCACATATTCCCTTGCGTCTTGGAAGAGCGTGGGCCAAAAGAACCCGGCTTGAAGAACTTTGGCGGCGGTTTTGTCGGTGGAGGCGTGTCCTCCATAGGCGGATGAATGGCAACATCTTAGGATTTGTTCGGTTTCTTCTTGGGGTACACATCTTCTAAGGATCCCATCTACCCCCAACTTAAACAACAACGGTTCATCCCAAAAATATTTTTTCGCATCAGAAAAGAATTTTTTCCGTTGTTGGTAAGTTAAATCGGGAGGTAGTATACCGCATGTAAGGTAGTTGACCAAATCTGCATACCATGGCGCCTCGTGTTTGTTGACTGCATATAGTTGTTCGTCTACGAATGAGTCATCAATCGGCATGTCGTTATCTTTTGATTCATTGGTAATGCGAGACAAATGATCCGCCACTGAATTTTCGGTTCCCTTCTTGTCCTTGATTTCCAAGTCAAATTCTTGTAGTAAGAGGATCCACCGAATTAGACGTGGTTTGGCATCTTTCTTGTTGAGAAGATATCGGATAGCCGCATGATCGGAGTATACCACCACTTTGGATCCCACCAAGTAGGACCGGAACTTGTTGATAGCAAATATGACAGCTAAGAACTCCTTTTCCGTGGTTGTATAGTTCATTTGTGCTTCGTCTAGGACTTTGCTTGCATAATAGATCACATGTGGCTTGTTGTCGATCCTTTGTCCTAGTACGGCTCCGACGGCGTAGTCGCTTGCATCACACATAATTTCAAATGGTGCATCCCAATTCGGTGGGCGAAGAATGGGGGCTGAGATTAGCGCTTTCTTTATCCTGTCAAAAGCATCAATGCAAGGTTTATCAAAATTAAATTCTGCATCTTTCATAGTTAGATTTGTAAGAGGTTTGCAAATCTTTGAAAAATCCTTAATAAACCGTCGATAGAACCCCGCATGGCCTAAAAAACTCCGCACATCCTTCACACAAGTCGGGTATGGCAACTTCTCTATCACCTCCACCTTTGCTTTGTCGACTTCCAAGCCTTCGGATGACACCACGTGGCCTAGAACCACCCCCGTTTGCACCATAAAGTGGCACTTCTCCCAATTTAGTACCAAATTGACCTGCTCACATCTTTCTAAAACTTTAATCAAATTAGTTAAGCAATCATCAAAAGAAGTACCAAAAACTGAAAAGTCATCCATGAAAACTTCCACGGAATTTTCTAATAAATCGGAGAAAATAGCCATCATGGCTCTTTGAAATGTGGCCGGGGCATTGCATAGACCAAACGGCATCCTACGGTACGCGAACGTACCATAAGGGCATGTAAAGGTCGTTTTTTCTTGGTCATCGGGGTGAATAGGGATTTGAAAGAATCCGCTATACCCATCAAGGTAGCAAAAATGTGAGTGATTAGCTAGCCTCTCAAGCATTTGGTCCACGAATGGTAGAGGAAAGTGATCCTTTCTTGTTGCATTGTTGAGTTTTCGGTAATCGATGCACATCCGCCATCCGGTGACCACCCTTGTGGATATCATCTTGTCATCCTCACCCTTCACCACTGTTGTGCCTCCCTTCTTTGGGACTACATGAACCGGGCTTACCCACTTAGAATCGGAAATTGGGTAGATGATGCCGGCATCAAGTAGCTTGAGGATCTCTTTCTTCACCACTTCTTTTAGATTCGGATTGAGCCTTCTTTGAGCTTCAACGGTGGGTTTGTGATCATCCTCCATTAGAATTCTATGCATGCAAAGGGACGGGCTGATTCCGGTTAGATCATCGATTGTGTAACCAATTGCCTTCCGATGTAGCTTGAGTTCGTGTAGGAGCTTCTCGGTTTGTTCTTGGTTGAGCTTTGAATTGATAATCACCGGGTATGTCTCGTCTTCCCCTAAGTATTCATAGCGAAGGGTAGGTGGCAGAGGTTTGAGCTCGACCTTTGGTGCGCCGGAATCGCTCGAAATGGTGAAGATTTGCTCAGATTTGGGCAAGTGCGGGTGAACCATCCGCAGTGGATACTCAGTGCGGACGCACTGGGCTCGGTCTTTCGAGTCTGCTGCTTCAGAAGGCTGAGTGCGGCTGGGCTGATCCGCAGTGCGGGTGAATGATCCGCACTCGGGAAAAATTTCATCAATTTGGTCATTTTCAGACCTGGTTTCTTCTAGATCTGAGTCGAGTTGTGCGTTCACCATTTCTTCCTCCTCATGAGTAGCTAAAATTGAATCTAATACATCCAATCTACAAATAGAATCATTATCATTTGAAGGAAATTTAATGGCATTAAACATGTGAAAATTTACCTTCTCGCCTCCAATGTCAAATGATATTTTTCCTTCTTTGACATTAATGTTTGCATCGGCCGTGGTTAGGAAGTCCCGTCCCAATAGGAGAGGAGTATGAGTATCCTCCTCCATTTCAACTACCACAAAATCTACCGGGACAAAGAACTTACCTATCATAACTATCACGTCTTCCGCAATCCCCTCGGGATAGCGTACCGTCTTATCGGCTAGTTGTAATGACATTCTTGTGGGTTTCAAGTCAACAAGATTTAGCCTTTGATAGACGGTCTTTGGCATAAGGCTCACACTTGCACCTAAATCACATAGGCACCTCTCGAATTTGGTATTACCTATTGTACATGGAATTGCAAAACTCCCGGGGTCCTTTAATTTCGGAGGTAGCTTGTTTAAGAGAAGAGCGCTACACTCCTCATTAAGGGATACCGTGCCTACTTCCTCAATCGATCTTTTGTTTGATAGAATGTCTTTCAAAAATTTTGCGTAAGAAGGCATGTGAGTAATTGCTTCGGTAAAAGGGATGGTAATGTTCAATTTCTTGAGGTGTTCTACGAATTTGGCATATTGTTGGTCAAGTTTGTGCTTTACTAACCTTTGAGGGAAAGGTATAAACCTATGTGGCGGGACATACTTAGGAATTTCAGTCGGTTTTACCTTGGCCGGGATAGAATTACCCGGTTCTTGAGACTCTTTCGATGCCGGTGTAGCAGTATTGAGAGAAGGCGGAGGTTGTGTCTCCTTGGGTGGTTGTTGCTGCTCTTCAATGGTGGGCATCTTGGGGCCTTCGTATCCCGTGCCGCTCCTCAAAGTTATAGCTTTTGCTTGCTCCCTAGGGTTGATGTCCGGCTTGCCCGGAAGCGTGCCTTGTTGGCGAGAGGATGAAGAAGCTTGTTGCGCTATTTGTGTTTCTAGCATTTTTGTCTTCGTTTCTAAGAACTCGAACTTTTTGTTGAAGTCGATGTTGGTGTTCCTTTGATAATCGATGTACTCTTCCATCATCTTTTCCAACTTGGAGAGTTGAGAGGGACCTTGGTAAGAGTTTTGGTTGGATCGGTATTGGTTGGAATTGTCATTCTCGGTCTTCCATTTGAAGTTCGGATGGTTCCACCTTGTGTTAGGGTTGTAAGAATTGGAATTGAAATTGTCATTTTGCCTAACCTTATTGTAGATCGGGTCATTCCTCTTATCACCTTGATTATAGAACATGGCGTTCACTTGTTCCACGTCTTCTCCTTCCAAAAGGACTTGGCAATTGGCGGTGATATGAGTCGCCTCTCCACATATGCCACATGGAGCCTTCTTTGTCACGGCTTTTGTGTTTTGAATTTGTGCCATTTGATGTTGCAAGGCCTCCATTTGCGCTCTCAAGGCGGTGACTTCATCGACTTTCATGATTCCCGGGGTGTTGGAGACTCGTCCACCTCTCTCGGCTGTCCACTCCCTTTGGTTGATCGCCATATCTTCAATCATTAGCATGGCTTGCTCGGGATCCATTTTGGACATGTTTCCACCTGCAGCAGAATTTAAGTGAGTTTTAGTGGCTATTGTACAACCTCCATAGAAAAATTGAAAGAGCAACCACATGTCAAGGCCATGGTTAGGGCACAAGCGTTGGAGCTCCGCCCATCGGTCCCATGCCTCGGTTAGAGACTCCCCCTCGGCTTGCTTGAACGTTGTGATCTTCGTCCGGAAATGTTGGGTCTTGGATGGAGGAAAATATTTTCCTAAAAATAGCCTCTCCATGTCGTCCCATGTGTTGACGTTGTCCCGGTTGACGGTCCTTAGCCACGTTCTTGCGTTGTCTCGGAGGGATAAGTGGAAGCATTTGAGTTTGAGGTTGTCTAGCTCATCTCCTTCTCGGGCAAAAGTGCCGCAGTGTTCTTCGAAAACTGCCAAGTGGGCGTGTGGATCTTCGTTGAGGGCTCCTCCGAATTGACTTTGGCCAAGTAGATGGATGAGAGAGGGCTTAATGTCTCTAGGCTCTTGGCCATGAGGAATGAAGCCGAAGCGGTGGCCGTGTTGATTGTTTCGGCCATTGTTGTTGTGGTTACCGTTACGAGGTGGGGTCATTCCTCGTACGCGGCTCGGATTGCTTCCTTGTCCTTCATGGACAGATTGCTCGTCCTCGTTGATGACTGGATTTATGATTGGTGGTTCCATGCTTAGATGTTCTTCTTCGTCGTCGAAAATCGTCGGAAAAGGAGTATTTCCCGCGCTCATGGACCGCTGAAAAAGAACTTAGATTAGTTTTCAAAAAGTAAAAGAAAATCTGAAATAAATCGCTAAAGTAAAAATTCAGTATTAAAACTATACTCCCCGGCAACGGCGCCAAAAACTTGATACGTCCAAAGGGTATATATAAAAAGCTTTATCCTCAAATACACTTTCGATTTAGATTGCAAGTATACAATCCTACCGTGTAGTATATTATCGGGTATCGAACCACAAGGAGTAAGATAAATACTTAATTTTCAACTTTAGATGATAAATTTCAGAAAAGAAAGAAAATAAAGTGCAATAAAGTAAATTTGGGGGGGTTTGTACTAAAAATCCTAAGGTTGGGTTCAATACCCGAAGGAAGGAGTTTTTAAACAATTAGAAGTAAAAGTAAAAGAAAGACAAGTCGGTTTGTTTTCAAGGTTAAGAGAATCTAGGGGTCTTTGGTCTACAATCCCTTGTTAACTCTATTTATTCGGTATTTGCTTAAATTCATGTTTGATTTGATGAGGTTTCTAACCTAATATGTCATTAAGGGTCACTTTCATGAATTAATGACGTGTCTAAGTAATTCGGACTTCACGTTTAAGTCCTTCATCCTAGCTACCTCGACCATAAGCTCTTGTTAGTCTCTCCTCTCCTCAAATATTGGTATTTCACAATTAAGTCCATGACACCAATATCCGATTCGATTTGAGATGTCCTAATTAGGGTTTGACTTCACGGTTAGGTTCTTCACCAAATCCCTAACCTTAATTTCTATAGTTCCGGCTTAGATTAAATTGGTTAGAATCTTAATCTAAACCTAAGGTATTTGCATTCATAATTTGGTACTATCCTATTGATCCTAGTCAATTTTGGTTCTTTTGAAACCAAAACGAGATGCTACAATTCAAGTACTAATTATGTATTTAACACAAATTATTTAAATCACAGAAATTAACAATCAAATCCGATAAAACAATCATAATAAAAGCAAACAATCGAATAAAATAGAATTAAACAAGTTCATGCATATTGACCTAAACCCCTAGAGAGAGAACTACTCCCTCTTGGAGGAAAACATCACAAAGTTTGGCAAATGATAAAAGGAAATGGAATAAAGAATAATTACACCCTTTGAATCTAAAACCTCTATCTTGCCGAATCTTGCTCAGGAAATCCTTCTTCTCCTTGCTTGAAAGCTTTACCTCCTTCAGAAATTATGGCTAAGAGTTTGTGTATAGAGAGAAAGAATGAAATATGTTGTCTGTTGAATGGAAATGAGCCCCCCTTTTAAAGTAAGAGATCATGCCCAATTTAGAGGCTAGAGTGTGGAGTTAGTGGGTGCTCTTTTTACATTTCTTTCCTGGCAAGTATGTCTATTTTTGTCTTCTTAAATCGTGTCCTTGGAGTGCCAAAAATAGAATCCGTGTTGAAATTGAGTAATTCTGGCTGACTGCGGGTCATGTCCATCCGCACTGCGGGTGGTCTCACCCGCACTGGGTCTAAATTTCCTTTTTTACTTTCCTGGATTTTCTGCGAATTCACATGAGTGCGGGTGGAACTGCGTATGGATGACCCGCACTGCGGTTGGACTCTGTGTTTTGAACTTTCTGAAATTGGCTAAGTATTGAGTGCGGATCGCAGTGCGGCTCTCAGTGCGTCCGCATTAGGCTCGGGAAAAATCCTGCGCAGGGCTGAGAGGTTGGAAATGCGGCTAAGTCCCTAGTGCGGTTGAATCAATCCGCAGTGCGTGTCAGTGATCCGCACTGAGAGGTATTTTCACCAATTTGCATCATTTCCTGCATTGAAAAGCCAAATAACCGCAGTAACTTGATTCCAGGTGTATTTTAATCATTTTATATTCTAAACACAAGATATTTGAGGTTGTTTTATGATAAAATCAAGATCAAATGTATATATAATTTATCGTTATCAAAATATGGGAAGAAGAAATGTGGAGAGTGGAGAAGGGAGAGGAGAAGGAGAAATAGGTTTTAGGAGAAGGTTTTTCGGGTTTGGAAGAGAGAAAATCGAGTTTTTGAGTTGAGATACGAAAGGGCGCGAAGAAATGGTGAGGGGTCGGTTTAAAGAGAACCCCTGGTGCGGATGCACCCATCCGCAGTGCGGCTTCTCTCATCCGCACCGAGCAAAAAAAAATATAATTTCGAAAAAAAACTTTTAAAACCTTACCTTCGGTGCGTGTCATTAATCCGCAGTGCGGGTGCTTCTCATCCGCACTGGTGAAATTTTGACTGTTTTTCATTGCGAATGTCTCCCAAGGTTAGTTAATTGTAAATTTGGAAAGTTAAAATTAAATTAATTAAAATAAATTGCAGAAAGTAAAGAAAAACAAAAAAAACCTTGGGTTGCCTCCCAAGAAGCGCTCAATTTTACGTCGTGAGCTCGACATGATTCGTGCTCACTTATTGAGATTGTGGATCATCTAGGCGAAAGCTTTCCTTCTCGCCTATGGGACTTGCATAATTAAAATGTTTGAGACGATGCCCATTTACCTTAAATGCTCCACTTTTATCGCCTTCAACCCATTTTGACACGTAATCGACTGCCACAAGTATGTATTTGTTGTTACAAGAACTCGGAAAGGGACCCATAAAATCGATACCCCAAACATCAAATAATTCAACTTCTAGTATTCCGTTTAGGGGCATTTCATGTCTTCTAGATATGTTCCCGGTCCTTTGGCATTTGTCGCACCTAAGCACATATTCCCTTGCGTCTTGGAAGAGCGTGGGCCAAAAGAACCCGGCTTGAAGAACTTTGGCGGCGGTTTTGTCGGTGGAGGCGTGTCCTCCATAGGCGGATGAATGGCAACATCTTAGGATTTGTTCGGTTTCTTCTTGGGGTACACATCTTCTAAGGATCCCATCTACCCCCAACTTAAACAACAACGGTTCATCCCAAAAATATTTTTTCGCATCAGAAAAGAATTTTTTCCGTTGTTGGTAAGTTAAATCGGGAGGTAGTATACCGCATGTAAGGTAGTTGACCAAATCTGCATACCATGGCGCCTCGTGTTTGTTGACTGCATATAGTTGTTCGTCTACGAATGAGTCATCAATCGGTATGTCGTTATCTTTTGATTCATTGGTAATGCGAGACAAATGATCCGCCACTGAATTTTCGGTTCCCTTCTTGTCCTTGATTTCCAAGTCAAATTCTTGTAGTAAGAGGATCCACCGAATTAGACGTGGTTTGGCATCTTTCTTGTTGAGAAGATATCGGATAGCCGCATGATCGGAGTATACCACCACTTTGGATCCCACCAAGTAGGACCGGAACTTGTTGATAGCAAATATGACAGCTAAGAACTCCTTTTCCGTGGTTGTATAGTTCATTTGTGCTTCGTCTAGGACTTTGCTTGCATAATAGATCACATGTGGCTTGTTGTCGATCCTTTGTCCTAGTACGGCTCCGACGGCGTAGTCGCTTGCATCACACATAATTTCAAATGGTGCATCCCAATTCGGTGGGCGAAGAATGGGGGCTGAGATTAGCGCTTTCTTTATCCTGTCAAAAGCATCAATGCAAGGTTTATCAAAATTAAATTCTGCATCTTTCATAGTTAGATTTGTAAGAGGTTTGCAAATCTTTGAAAAATCCTTAATAAACCGTCGATAGAACCCCGCATGGCCTAAAAAACTCCGCACATCCTTCACACAAGTCGGGTATGGCAACTTCTCTATCACCTCCACCTTTGCTTTGTCGACTTCCAAGCCTTCGGATGACACCACGTGGCCTAGAACCACCCCCGTTTGCACCATAAAGTGGCACTTCTCCCAATTTAGTACCAAATTGACCTGCTCACATCTTTCTAAAACTTTAATCAAATTAGTTAAGCAATCATCAAAAGAAGTACCAAAAACTGAAAAGTCATCCATGAAAACTTCCACGGAATTTTCTAATAAATCGGAGAAAATAGCCATCATGGCTCTTTGAAATGTGGCCGGGGCATTGCATAGACCAAACGGCATCCTACGGTACGCGAACGTACCATAAGGGCATGTAAAGGTCGTTTTTTCTTGGTCATCGGGGTGAATAGGGATTTGAAAGAATCCGCTATACCCATCAAGGTAGCAAAAATGTGAGTGATTAGCTAGCCTCTCAAGCATTTGGTCCACGAATGGTAGAGGAAAGTGATCCTTTCTTGTTGCATTGTTGAGTTTTCGGTAATCGATGCACATCCGCCATCCGGTGACCACCCTTGTGGATATCATCTTGTCATCCTCACCCTTCACCACTGTTGTGCCTCCCTTCTTTGGGACTACATGAACCGGGCTTACCCACTTAGAATCGGAAATTGGGTAGATGATGCCGGCATCAAGTAGCTTGAGGATCTCTTTCTTCACCACTTCTTTTAGATTCGGATTGAGCCTTCTTTGAGCTTCAACGGTGGGTTTGTGATCATCCTCCATTAGAATTCTATGCATGCAAAGGGACGGGCTGATTCCGGTTAGATCATCGATTGTGTAACCAATTGCCTTCCGATGTAGCTTGAGTTCGTGTAGGAGCTTCTCGGTTTGTTCTTGGTTGAGCTTTGAATTGATAATCACCGGGTATGTCTCGTCTTCCCCTAAGTATTCATAGCGAAGGGTAGGTGGCAGAGGTTTGAGCTCGACCTTTGGTGCGCCGGAATCGCTCGAAATGGTGAAGATTTGCTCAGATTTGGGCAAGTGCGGGTGAACCATCCGCAGTGGATACTCAGTGCGGACGCACTGGGCTCGGTCTTTCGAGTCTGCTGCTTCAGAAGGCTGAGTGCGGCTGGGCTGATCCGCAGTGCGGGTGAATGATCCGCACTCGGGAAAAATTTCATCAATTTGGTCATTTTCAGACCTGGTTTCTTCTAGATCTGAGTCGAGTTGTGCATTCACCATTTCTTCCTCCTCATGAGTAGCTAAAATTGAATCTAATACATCCAATCTACAAATAGAATCATTATCATTTGAAGGAAATTTAATGGCATTAAACATGTGAAAATTTACCTTCTCGCCTCCAATGTCAAATGATATTTTTCCTTCTTTGACATTAATGTTTGCATCGGCCGTGGTTAGGAAGTCCCGTCCCAATAGGAGAGGAGTATGAGTATCCTCCTCCATTTCAACTACCACAAAATCTACCGGGACAAAGAACTTACCTATCATAACTATCACGTCTTCCGCAATCCCCTCGGGATAGCGTACCGTCTTATCGGCTAGTTGTAATGACATTCTTGTGGGTTTCAAGTCAACAAGATTTAGCCTTTGATAGACGGTCTTTGGCATAAGGCTCACACTTGCACCTAAATCACATAGGCACCTCTCGAATTTGGTATTACCTATTGTACATGGAATTGCAAAACTCCCGGGGTCCTTTAATTTCGGAGGTAGCTTGTTTAAGAGAAGAGCGCTACACTCCTCATTAAGGGATACCGTGCCTACTTCCTCAATCGATCTTTTGTTTGATAGAATGTCTTTCAAAAATTTTGCGTAAGAAGGCATGTGAGTAATTGCTTCGGTAAAAGGGATGGTAATGTTCAATTTCTTGAGGTGTTCTACGAATTTGGCATATTGTTGGTCAAGTTTGTGCTTTACTAACCTTTGAGGGAAAGGTATAAACCTATGTGGCGGGACATACTTAGGAATTTCAGTCGGTTTTACCTTGGCCGGGATAGAATTACCCGGTTCTTGAGACTCTTTCGATGCCGGTGTAGCAGTATTGAGAGAAGGCGGAGGTTGTGTCTCCTTGGGTGGTTGTTGCTGCTCTTCAATGGTGGGCATCTTGGGGCCTTCGTATCCCGTGCCGCTCCTCAAAGTTATAGCTTTTGCTTGCTCCCTAGGGTTGATGTCCGGCTTGCCCGGAAGCGTGCCTTGTTGGCGAGAGGATGAAGAAGCTTGTTGCGCTATTTGTGTTTCTAGCATTTTTGTCTTCGTTTCTAAGAACTCGAACTTTTTGTTGAAGTCGATGTTGGTGTTCCTTTGATAATCGATGTACTCTTCCATCATCTTTTCCAACTTGGAGAGTTGAGAGGGACCTTGGTAAGAGTTTTGGTTGGATCGGTATTGGTTGGAATTGTCATTCTCGGTCTTCCATTTGAAGTTCGGATGGTTCCACCTTGTGTTAGGGTTGTAAGAATTGGAATTGAAATTGTCATTTTGCCTAACCTTATTGTAGATCGGGTCATTCCTCTTATCACCTTGATTATAGAACATGGCGTTCACTTGTTCCACGTCTTCTCCTTCCAAAAGGACTTGGCAATTGGCGGTGATATGAGTCGCCTCTCCACATATGCCACATGGAGCCTTCTTTGTCACGGCTTTTGTGTTTTGAATTTGTGCCATTTGATGTTGCAAGGCCTCCATTTGCGCTCTCAAGGCGGTGACTTCATCGACTTTCATGATTCCCGGGGTGTTGGAGACTCGTCCACCTCTCTCGGCTGTCCACTCCCTTTGGTTGATCGCCATATCTTCAATCATTAGCATGGCTTGCTCGGGATCCATTTTGGACATGTTTCCACCTGCAGCAGAATTTAAGTGAGTTTTAGTGGCTATTGTACAACCTCCATAGAAAAATTGAAAGAGCAACCACATGTCAAGGCCATGGTTAGGGCACAAGCGTTGGAGCTCCGCCCATCGGTCCCATGCCTCGGTTAGAGACTCCCCCTCGGCTTGCTTGAACGTTGTGATCTTCGTCCGGAAATGTTGGGTCTTGGATGGAGGAAAATATTTTCCTAAAAATAGCCTCTCCATGTCGTCCCATGTGTTGACGTTGTCCCGGTTGACGGTCCTTAGCCACGTTCTTGCGTTGTCTCGGAGGGATAAGTGGAAGCATTTGAGTTTGAGGTTGTCTAGCTCATCTCCTTCTCGGGCAAAAGTGCCGCAGTGTTCTTCGAAAACTGCCAAGTGGGCGTGTGGATCTTCGTTGAGGGCTCCTCCGAATTGACTTTGGCCAAGTAGATGGATGAGAGAGGGCTTAATGTCTCTAGGCTCTTGGCCATGAGGAATGAAGCCGAAGCGGTGGCCGTGTTGATTGTTTCGGCCATTGTTGTTGTGGTTACCGTTACGAGGTGGGGTCATTCCTCGTACGCGGCTCGGATTGCTTCCTTGTCCTTCATGGACAGATTGCTCGTCCTCGTTGATGACTGGATTTATGATTGGTGGTTCCATGCTTAGATGTTCTTCTTCGTCGTCGAAAATCGTCGGAAAAGGAGTATTTCCCGCGCTCATGGACCGCTGAAAAAGAACTTAGATTAGTTTTCAAAAAGTAAAAGAAAATCTGAAATAAATCGCTAAAGTAAAAATTCAGTATTAAAACTATACTCCCCGGCAACGGCGCCAAAAACTTGATACGTCCAAAGGGTATATATAAAAAGCTTTATCCTCAAATACACTTTCGATTTAGATTGCAAGTATACAATCCTACCGTGTAGTATATTATCGGGTATCGAACCACAAGGAGTAAGATAAATACTTAATTTTCAACTTTAGATGATAAATTTCAGAAAAGAAAGAAAATAAAGTGCAATAAAGTAAATTTGGGGGGGTTTGTACTAAAAATCCTAAGGTTGGGTTCAATACCCGAAGGAAGGAGTTTTTAAACAATTAGAAGTAAAAGTAAAAGAAAGACAAGTCGGTTTGTTTTCAAGGTTAAGAGAATCTAGGGGTCTTTGGTCTACAATCCCTTGTTAACTCTATTTATTCGGTATTTGCTTAAATTCATGTTTGATTTGATGAGGTTTCTAACCTAATATGTCATTAAGGGTCACTTTCATGAATTAATGACGTGTCTAAGTAATTCGGACTTCACGTTTAAGTCCTTCATCCTAGCTACCTCGACCATAAGCTCTTGTTAGTCTCTCCTCTCCTCAAATATTGGTATTTCACAATTAAGTCCATGACACCAATATCCGATTCGATTTGAGATGTCCTAATTAGGGTTTGACTTCACGGTTAGGTTCTTCACCAAATCCCTAACCTTAATTTCTATAGTTCCGGCTTAGATTAAATTGGTTAGAATCTTAATCTAAACCTAAGGTATTTGCATTCATAATTTGGTACTATCCTATTGATCCTAGTCAATTTTGGTTCTTTTGAAACCAAAACGAGATGCTACAATTCAAGTACTAATTATGTATTTAACACAAATTATTTAAATCACAGAAATTAACAATCAAATCCGATAAAACAATCATAATAAAAGCAAACAATCGAATAAAATAGAATTAAACAAGTTCATGCATATTGACCTAAACCCCTAGAGAGAGAACTACTCCCTCTTGGAGGAAAACATCACAAAGTTTGGCAAATGATAAAAGGAAATGGAATAAAGAATAATTACACCCTTTGAATCTAAAACCTCTATCTTGCCGAATCTTGCTCAGGAAATCCTTCTTCTCCTTGCTTGAAAGCTTTACCTCCTTCAGAAATTATGGCTAAGAGTTTGTGTATAGAGAGAAAGAATGAAATATGTTGTCTGTTGAATGGAAATGAGCCCCCCTTTTAAAGTAAGAGATCATGCCCAATTTAGAGGCTAGAGTGTGGAGTTAGTGGGTGCTCTTTTTACATTTCTTTCCTGGCAAGTATGTCTATTTTTGTCTTCTTAAATCGTGTCCTTGGAGTGCCAAAAATAGAATCCGTGTTGAAATTGAGTAATTCTGGCTGACTGCGGGTCATGTCCATCCGCACTGCGGGTGGTCTCACCCGCACTGGGTCTAAATTTCCTTTTTTACTTTCCTGGATTTTCTGCGAATTCACATGAGTGCGGGTGGAACTGCGTATGGATGACCCGCACTGCGGTTGGACTCTGTGTTTTGAACTTTCTGAAATTGGCTAAGTATTGAGTGCGGATCGCAGTGCGGCTCTCAGTGCGTCCGCATTAGGCTCGGGAAAAATCCTGCGCAGGGCTGAGAGGTTGGAAATGCGGCTAAGTCCCTAGTGCGGTTGAATCAATCCGCAGTGCGTGTCAGTGATCCGCACTGAGAGGTATTTTCACCAATTTGCATCATTTCCTGCATTGAAAAGCCAAATAACCGCAGTAACTTGATTCCAGGTGTATTTTAATCATTTTATATTCTAAACACAAGATATTTGAGGTTGTTTTATGATAAAATCAAGATCAAATGTATATATAATTTATCGTTATCAAGACTTGCAAAAGCATAACATTAAGGAGCGGTACAGCTTATCAGGGACCTCCCATGCCCGATCTAACTTCCGATGAGATGCATGCAGAGCCATCACACTCCGAGGAATACGAGCCGCAACAACCGGAACCGCCCGTATTCGAATTGCAGGCAGACCTTATTGAGGAGTAGAATGGCACCGTAGGTGGAGACGAGCGACAACCCGAACCTGAATACATTTCACCACCACCCTACAAGTCACCTCTGCTATTTCCTCCAAGGCCAGCCAAGCATAAGATGGAGCAACAATTCGCGAGATTCATGGAGACACTCAAGCAACTACAAGTCACAATCCCCTTCATTGAGGCAATTGCAAGCATACCCTCGTATGCTAAATTTCTAAAGGAGATTCTTTCAAATCGCAGTAGACTCCAAGAATTCTCAACAGTTCTGCTCAATCTAGAATGTAGTGCGCTCGTGCAAAGCAAATTACCGACAAAGTTGAAAGATCTGAGAAGCTTCTCGATACCATGCACCATTGGCACAACAGATTTTAAGAGAGCTTTATGTGATCTGGGAGCAAGTGTGAGTCTAATGCCTAAGGTGGTATTTGACAAATTGGAATGTGGAGACCTATCACCAACGCGGATCTCATTGCAACTCGCTGACCGATCAATTCGATATCCTGAAGGAATGTTGCTAGATATCCAAATCAAAGTTGGTAAATTCTGGATACCAGCAGATTTTGTGGTAGTTGATATGGAAGAAGATGAACAAATTCCAATCATCCTTGGAAGACCATTCCTCGCCACATGTGGGGCAATGATTGATGTTAGGAATGGGAAGATCTCACTAAATGTTGGTGAAAACAAGATGATCTTCAACATGAATGAGACCTTCAAAGTTCCCCCTGACATAAATCTTGTCTACAACTTGGAAACAGCAGATGAGTCTGGCAATGATGAATTGTGACTGGATGAATTAGATAACATCGGAGAAATAATGTGTGTAGCAGAAATGGAGAGATTGTTCATCATGCAAGGTGACGGTCAGACCCATCCAACCTCTGTGACAACACAAACCGATGATCTGAACAAGAGTCCTAATATTGCCAACAACAGGAATTATTCTCTCTTAGCCCTCGCATTAATCAAAAACCTCCGCGAAGAACTCGATGCAATTTCTCAAAGACTGGATGAGGTTGAATCAGAACTCAACTCGAGTCTGGTATTCGACCCCGGACCTCAGACACCAACCGAATTCTTCGAGGATAGCAGTACAACAAGACCACAAAAGACACTGAAGACAATCCATCGGACAAGCAACCTACTTGCATTGTCAGGAGGACATCTGGAAGAAACTAACGTGACACAAAGTCAAGCTAATGACTTTAAACAAGCACTTCTTGGGAGGCAACCCAAGGCCACTTTTTATATTTTCTTATAATTATTTATTTTTTAGTTTATTTAGGACTTTAATAAGGGAACAAATCACATCCACTCATTTTTCATGACCAGGTGAACATGCTAGAGGAAGGGCTCGGTTAAAACATTGGAAAAGTCAAGAAAATATTCTCTGTTACTGACCGTATCCACCAATACGGACTATGACAATGAATACGAAGCAGGGAGTTGAAAAGAAAACAATAATGAGTACGGTCCGTATCAGCCAATACAGACCGTATTCAGGAGAAGGGCATAAGAAATAGTTATCAGAATCAAAATTTCAGATCGGATACGGACCGTATCAGCCAATACGGTCCGTAATCAAGGCTGATATGAGAAATGAGAACCCGTTAATGAATAGGCGCGAAGTTGAGTAACTGTTCAAAATAGGGGTTTTTCTATTTTTTTGAACCCTCTCTCTCCCGTTTCTCTTCTCGTCTTCCCTTCCTCCCTCTATTTCTCTTTCTCCTTTCTCTTCTCCTTCTCCTCTTTCTAGCAAAAACCCGAGCCACCCTCGTATACACCGCCGGCCACCAAGGAAGATCGTGTCCACCACCTCTCGCACTACCACCACTCACCAATACGGGATGTATCCGACCCGTACCCGCCTAAGCACCGTCGATCTTCACCATTTCGGTTCTTCCCCCGTTCTCTCTTGTTTTTCGATTTTTATTTTCAATTTCTTAATTAGTCTTTTATTTTCTTTTTGCAATTTAGTTATTAGAGTAATATTGTCTTTCCTAGATTTAGTTAAACACCAAAAATCACGAAAAATACAAAAAAAATTAGGTTTTCCAGTTTTTACTAGAACCAGTACCAGTCTAATACAGCCCGTATCACTCAATACGGTCCGTATTCAGTCTTGTACTTGAATAATTTTTACTAGCACAAGGGTCCTTAATCAGTCCATATTGACCCAATACGGTCCGTAACAGAGGCTGGTAAACCCCCGAAATGGCCCCGTACTTCTCAAGGCTTTGACAGCTAGAGGTAAGAAGAAGAGGGGAGAGTCTTCTTCTCAAAATCCACCACCTGAACCATCCGAGCAACAAAGCCCCGAACGGGAAGAATTGCCGGACTCTCCTCCGCATGACGAATAACAACCAATGGAGGGCAAGAATATGACCCCATGGCCCTAAAATTTTTTAGGAGAACACACGCCAACATCTTCGAAAAATTAGAAGACAATAAGATCATCAACCACAAGGCCATCCATACCGGAACCCTCGAAGAGCTCGGCCTTCTCGCACAATTCAAAACTCTCACAAGAAAAGTTCTCATCTGGGACTTTCTCAACAAGCTGGTCGATGTCCCGGTTTATGACGACCTCACCCGCGAGTTCATTGCCACCTTCTCCTCCGAAAAATATGAATTAAATTTCAACTAATGAATTAGGAGCAGCAGATGCCAATGTGTGACTTCTGCGACATCTTTTGCTTAAAAGATGAAGGCATACAGGCATACAATGATGAACGAGAATTTTGGACATTGATCACTAATGACAGCACCTGCGATGCCAGAGTTGCCAGCCACATTGTCCATCCGGTGCTCCGGTACATGCAAGCAGCTCTCAGCAACTCTCTCTTTGCCCGAGGTGAGAGCTGCACAAAAGTCACCTTCCCCGAGCTATACATCCTCAAATGTATGCTCATTACACCAGAAGAGCCTTCGCACATCGGCCACTTCCTCTGCAACCACATCCACTCGATTGGCCAAAACAAAAGGGCCAAAGGAAACATCTCCATCGGTGCCATCGCGGCAATCCTCGCCCGCCAACTCAATATCGAAGTAGATTTCCTGCGAGAGGGTACCGGCATGAAATTCTTGGATATTGAGTGCCTCACCGCAATGAGAATGATCAGTGGCAGACCTCCTGAGCCATTGATAAGCCAAAATTATATATATTGAAACCTAGGGTTTGTTATGTGAAGTAAGCCAAGTTTTGTTGAGATTAGGTTTGATTAGGTTAGAAATGTCCGAAAGTTCAAGTTACTGCCCTAGTTATGTTTATTTTACAGGTAATCAAGTGTTTGGAGCTTAACGGAGCAAAACAGGTGATTTGTAGCAAGTCAGCACGAAGATTGGAGAAACTGTCAATGTTGTTGCGGCCCGAAACAAAAAAATTCAGAGCCTCATTCCTGCACATTCATTGCGGCCCGCAACCATACCCATTGCGGCCCGTAATGACTTCTACAGTTTTCTGCGCGACAAATTAACTGCCTCCACTCATTGCGGCCCGCAAGAGATGTTATTGCGGCCCGCAATAAGTCGGTTCAGAGTCCGAATTTGCTATTTTTTTAGTGATTTATTTTTAGGTTTTTCCAGGGGTATAAAAAGGAAACTTGTAAAACAGATGAAGGACGGTTTTTTTAGACAGAATTTCTGGTTTGAACAAGGAGAAGAAAGGAAGAGAGAGGAAGGGGGAAAAAGAACATCATTGATCAACCGGTTTTATTATTTTCTTTCCTTGGGAACTCTTTTAACTCTTTTAATTTCATTTGTGCTTTAGCCATGACTGGCTAAAGGCTTTTCTAGGGTTAATTAGGGCTGTACTTGAAACTTTTGTTATGATTTAGTTGGTTTTATTTCATATGTTCTTGTTCTTTGTTATGATCTATTCTTTATTTTAATTGATTGTGAAGACTTAATCGAAATCGTATAAAATCTTAGGATTTGGTATTTACAATTGAGAAATTGAATATTAAGTCCCTACCATAAAGAATAGGGTATTTGATAGGCTAAGTACCGAGAGGTGATGCTTGTCTTATACGGGCTTTGCCTAATAGTTTAGACAAATTGTGCCAAGTACCGAGAGGTGAAAGATGGTTTTCTAGATTAATTGGGACAGTAAGAACTTAATGACTTTAGATTAGTATAGCCAAGTACCGAGAGGTGACGTTTATTCTAATTTGAAGATGGTATTAATATAGAAATATCACTTTGTACCTACAACCTCCAACTGTGCCTTCATAATTAAAAGAACAAATTTAATAAACCAATTAGTCATAACACTAGTGGATAGGAACCCTAAGAAACCCTAATTTCTCATATTTGTTAAAAATCAGATTTTGCTTTAAGACTTTAGTTTAATTCAGTTTAATCAAAACCAAATCAACCTTTTGAACAAACAAAAACCTTTTTATTTTCTTTTACTAAATTAAATTGTTAGGTTAGAAAAGATATTCCAACTTGTCCCTGTGGAGACGATCCCTAAGTACTACTTGACAAGGTTGTACACTTGCAACCGAATTGAGTATAAACTAGGATTTATTACTTGTATTGCAAAATTTACATCAAGTTTTTGGCGCCGTTGCCGGGGACAACGGTGAATATTATTTCAGACCTAAGTAATTTAGTTAGTAATTGTTTTTAATTTTCTTTTGCTTTCTCTCTCTCTCATTTTTCAGGTTGAAATCTGGCAGAAGAACCTCCAACCCCGGAAGCCACAGATTTGGTTGAGTGGTTTTCTAGGAAAGGATCAACTCATCTTTTCTACGAGAGACGGAACAAACACCCAACAAGGGGACCTTTCTTGAGTATAAATCCACGCCGATTAGACATGTCGGCCGGAAATGAAAATATTCGTTTGGAAAACCTTCAAAGAGAACTGGATCAAATGGCCAATGAACTTCAACTTTTGCGAGCAGCTGATGCCAATCGCCCCTTGAGAGACTTTACAGCACCTAGGGCTGAGGAAATCCACCTTGGTTATACGACACCTACTATCAATGCTGAAGAATACCAAATTCTGCCAGCATGGGTTAGCATGGTGCAGCGTCATCTGTTCCATGGTCTACCTCACGAAGACGCAACACAGCATTTAGCCAATTTTGAAGAAATCTGTAGCACAATTAAGGTACAAACTGTTTCTCGAGAAAATCTTAAAGTTATGGCCTTCACTTTTTCTCTTGCAGATAAGGCTAAAAGTTGGATAAGGGGTCAACGACCCGAGAACATGAATACTTGGCCTAAGGTGGCAAATGCATTTCTCAACAAATTTTTCCCGCCATCCAAAACAAACTCCTTGTGCCATCAAATCCACAATTTCTGACAGAAAGGAGAAGAAACTATGAGCGAGGCGTGGGAGAGGTTTCAAGAACTGCAAAGGTACTGTCCCCACCATGGTATCGAGGGGTGGAATTTATTGCAGATCTTCTACAACAGCCTTCTGCCACAGGACAAGGGTATGTTAGACGCAGCTGCTGGAGGTAGTCTCATGAATAAAGGGGCTATTGATGGATACAAGTTGGTTGATGACATGGCTCTCAACCAAAGCCAATGGCACAACCCTAGGGAGACACCGATCGTCCTGCAGCGGGGAATGAAGGAGGTGAATTCGAATCCAAATTTGGCTGCAGAAATTGCTGCTTTGAATTGCAAAATTGATCAAATGAGCGTAAACTCGGTAAACAATTCCTCTCCTCTTCCTTGTTCAATTTGTGGTGGTACCGATCATCTAGCAATTAATTGTGGTGAAGGCAATTTCAAACCAAATAACAATCCTTACTCCAATACTTACAACCCCGGTTGGAGAAATCACCCAAACTTTTCGTGGAGACAAAATGACCAGCCAACCCAAGGAAATCAAAACAACCAAGGTAACTCAAACTTCAATAGACCAAATCAAGGTTATGGTAACCAAGGGTATGGTTCTAATGCACAACCAAAGTCCAATCTCGAATTGATGATGGAGACTTTCATGACAAGTCAAAACCAAAAGTTTGATGAATTGACCAAAAAGGTAGACATGTTGGCAACCCAAAACAAATTACTTGAAAACCAAGTTGCACAACAAGCTACACAATTCTCTCACCAACCGGGCACCCTTCAGCCAAAACCCGAGAACAATCCCAAGGATGTCAAGGTGGTTAGGCACATGCTTCGCAGCGGTACGAAATATGAGGATCCACCTATGCCAAAGGGTGACTATGTACAACCGCAAGGTGAAGAGATACGAGGCAATGATGAGCTCATCTCCACACATGAGGATTCCGCCTCAAAGGAAACTACACCAATTGCACCAAGCGACCATGCGGAACAAGCAAAGCCATATCAAGATGAGATGCCAAAGGTAAATGCACAAGTACCTCTTTACATCCCTCCTCACAAATACGCACCTTTTCCTGGTAGAATTAAGAATGAGAAAACCGACAAACAATTTGCCAAATTCCTTGAACTGTTGAAACAATTGCATGTGAACCTACCATTGACTGTGTTATAACCCATAAATTTAAACCTAATTAATTAGTCTAATGATCGAGTTTTGCAACTAATTAAAACTTGAGTTAATTAATTAACCAAAGCGAAGATTAAACAATTAATCTGATGACGAAGTTTTTATAAAATTGATTATTTAAATCAATTTGTATTTTTACCAATCTTAAATTTAAATCTAAAACTTAACAATTTGAAATTAGATAACTAAATAAAATAGTTAAACTATATAGTTGTTGTTAATCTAACGTACAATTCGCCAAATGTTACAAATTAGATTATATTAATTCGCATCTCAAATCCATTAAGGATTTACGAATTTTAAATTGATTTTAGTAAATGTGAATTTCCTAATTAGAAATACTCATCGTAATGACCATTATAATTAATGTATTGAAAAGAAATTAAGTGAGGTTATTAAATTGAAAATCAACGAAAAATTGTAGGAATTGTAAACGTAATTTCTCGTTACAATTTAGTCGATTGATCAAATAATTTATTGGGTTCGTTTAATCATGATATTTAATTTTTGAATTTGGGAGTTTCTGACTAGACGAAATTATAATTTAATTTTTATAAATTAACACGACTAACATTCGATAAAATTTCGTATCATTTTCTGAAAGCAAATCTCGTTAATTTGAGTTAATTTATTATGCCTCATTCTATTAGATATCAAAGTTAAAATCTTGAAGTGGGAGAATCTCAACCGTTCAGATACATCTGGTGCGAATCTCAAAACCTTTCCCAATCTCTCCCTCTCCCTTTTATTTCCCTTCTCTCCCTGTCAGTGAGCTCCCACCCCTCATTCCCTTGTTTCTCTCTTTCGCTTACAGCGAACCCCCACACGATGCTCTCTTGGCTTTTCTTCGGAGAGAAGGAAACAAGGTTTCCCGCTTCTCTCTGCTGCGAATTTCGCCTTTGACTCACCTACCCGTCCCGTCTCCCGTCAGGTGACCCACGCCCTTGCTTGGACTTCGTTGCCCTCGCGACGAAATTCGTCGCTGTCCTGTCAAATTGGTCGTGGGTTAGCTATCCCCTCTTTATTTAAGCCCCTGTCTCTGTCCCTCTCAGGTTTCGGTTTGGGTGTTGATTTCCTTTCGCTCATGTGTTGAGAAATCTATCTTGCCCTCTCTATTTTGCTATTTCCTCTTGATTTCTTGAGAATCCGAAACCCTAGAAATTGGGGTTTTACTTGTGCTTGCGACTGTGTCTCTGGTGCTTTCCTTGTGCTGATTTCGAAACTTGGAGGCGCCCTTTTTGTGGTGTTGCTATCTGATTTACTGACAGCCGTGAAGCGAGGCGACACAAGTGCCTTGGTACCGGCCGTGTGACCGGACACGTGCGATTATGCCTCTCTCCTTTCTGATTTCGGGTAACCATGATTTCCCCTTGTTTTTCTAAATTGTGTTGTGCCTTGTTCATTTTCTTGAGATGCCGTAAAGGCCGTAGAATTGAATCGATAAGTGCCAAACTTCGGGTTGTTGTTTTTCCCGATTCGGACAATAAGTTGGCCGACGGTTATGAATGGTTGTTTGTTCTTGATCCCGTGTGTTGCCTTTGCCTATTTTCTGGTTCCGTTTCTGTGCTGACCTTGGTGGTTCGGGCTTATGGGATTGGTGTCTCGTGTCCTTTTTCTGGCTGTGCTATGTTACTCTTTGTATACTGGCCTTGTGCTGGTTTGTGTTCTTTCCTGGTCTCTATTGTATGGTGCCTTATTCTACTCTGTTGTGTGGATTGAGCTTGTTGCGAGGTTAGGGATTTTGTGGTACCAGTCGTACCAGTGCCCAGTGATGCCACTGGTTACCAATTTTTGAACTGACAGGACCAAAATGTGAATATATTGAATTTGAGGGTAATTGTGTAAATTTTAGGCCCTTAAGTGATATAATTAAAATACAGGGGCTAACTTGCAAATTGCTGTGATTTAAATAATGGGCCGGCCTATATGTATATTAATTTGAAAATTTGGGTTTTGGGCCTTTGACTTTACTGGGCCGTGGCTGTTGTGATTAATTAATGGACTTGGGCTTTTAAATTTCTGTTGGGCCTTAATATGAATTTATTAATAAATTCAAGGAGGCTTGGGCCTTTATCTATTGGGCTTGGCAGATTTTTAAATAGAAAGGAATAAATGTTGCCTCGGATTGACGGAATAAAATGACGGCTTTTAAAAATTTAGGTTTTAATAATGTAACCGAATAAAATCGGATGCTTATGTAAACTTGAATTTAATTCGGGAAATGATTATACCGTCCGGGTCTTGATGCCTCAGTGAGAGTTCATAACATAATTTGAACAGATACTATACAACCCAATTAGACACCTGTATGATCCCGAAACACACCTAATTAAAATAATTTAACACATTTAGATTAATTAGGATTTTAAATAAAGTAATAAATTAAGTAGTTAGATTTTTAAAAATAAATAGTTAAGTATTTAGATGTTTAAAATTTAGTAATTTGAATTTTATAAATTAAGTAATTAGAATTGTTACATAACGAAAATAAATTGTAAAGAAAATATGTTGTTAATTGATAAAGGACAATTAATTAACAACATATATATTCTCGCGATTCCAAATTTTACTAAGTAGGATAATTAGATAATCACGTGTTATTGTACATCTATAAATTTATCGACTTGTACAAAATTATTAAAAATAATTCGTACGACTTTAGAAATATTATCATTAAATAGTTTACGCTTATAAATTACGTACTTAGGATTTAAAATTTATTGTAGCTTAATTAGTTAGGAAAAACACGTTATTTTACAAGTGAATAGGAAATTAATAATATCAAATTAAATCACGTGAATTATACCTTACGTATTTTATTGTAAAAATATGCAATAACTTAAGTTAAAAGTCATGACTTATTAGTTCAACAGTTTAACTTAAGTTAAAAGAGATGTTATTGCGGCCCGCAATAAGTCAGTTCAGAGTCTGAATTTGCTATTTTTTTAGTGATTTATTTTTAAGTTTTGCCAGGGGTATAAAAAGGAAACTTGTAAAACAGATGAAGGATGGTTTTTTTAGACAGAATTTCTGGTTTGAACAAGGAGAAGAAAGGAAGAGAGAGGAAGGGAGAAAAAGAACATCATTGATCAATCGGTTTTATTATTTTCTTTCCTTCGGAACTCTTTTAACTCTTTTAATTTCATTTGTGCTTTAGCCATGACTGGCTAAAGGCTTTTCTAGGGTTAATTAGGGCTGTACTTGAAACTTTTGTTATGATTTAGTTGGTTTTATTTCATATGTTCTTGTTCTTTGTTATGATCTATTCTTTATTTTAATTGATTGTGAAGACTTAATCGAAATCGTATAAAATCTTAGGATTTGGTATTTGCAATTGAGAAATTGAATATTAAGTCCCTACCATAAAGAATAGGGTATTTGATAGGCTAAGTACTGAGAGGTGATGCTTGTCTTATACGGGCTTTGCCTAATAGTTTAGACAAATTGTGCCAAGTACCGAGAGGTGAAAGATGGTTTTCTAGATTAATTGGGACAGTAAGAACTTAATGACTTTAGATTAGTATAGCCAAGTACCGAGAGGTGACGTTTATTCTAATTTGAAGATGGTATTAATATAGAAATATCACTTTGTACCTACAACCTCCAACTGTGCCTTCATAATTAAAAGAACAAATTTAATAAACCAATTAGTCATAACACTAGTGGATAGAAACCCTAAGAAACCCTAATTTCTCATATTTGTTAAAAATCAGATTTTGCTTTAAGACTTCAGTTTAATTTAGTTTAATCAAAACCAAATCAACCTTTTGAACAAACAAAAACCTTTTTATTTTATTTTACTAAATTAAATTGTTAGGTTAGAAAAGATATTCCAACTTGTCCCTGTGGAGACGATCCCTAAGTACTACTTGACAAGGTTATACACTTGCAACCGAATTGAGTATAAACTAGGATTTATTACTTGTATTGCAAAATTTACATCAGCCATACTTGTACAACATCGAGAGAAGAAGGGTCCAAATGCCTTGCAAACCACTACCTCTCAAAAACCAACAATGGTGGAAGTAAGTGGCCCCTATTGGCAGACAGGCCGTTCAGGAGGAAGATGATGAGGTTGATATCGAGGCCCTAGAGGTCGAAGCTGAAGAAGAGGAAAGGGCTCAAACCGCAGCAGCCGCCGCATACATGCAAGAAATGGCTGCAAATGAAGAAAGGGCTCGACAAGAAGCGCTCGCAGTAGAAGCAGCGCGACATGGGGCGGGACCATCTGATGCCCCTCATAGTGGATACAACAGAGTTCTTGAACCGTCCAAGCGGTCAACGCGAACATGAAGAGGTTCTCTATTGACACTAGGACCACTTATGCCCGGCTTGACCAGCAGTGTGACGCGGCACGTCACTCTGTAGGCCAGGTCCGTCGGGGCATGGATGAGCTACGAGGGCATGCTGCCAACAACAGGTGGGAGGCACAGCAGGCCCGCTACATGACACAGCAGTACTACCAGCATGCCCTTACCACCAGTTTGCCATACCAGCCACCACCATTTGGACTCTTCGACTCGTCATTCTACGAGGAGATCCAGCGCCCACCACCACCTCCACCACCTCATGACTAAGGTGCAGTGAGTTGTATCTTTCCCTGGTCTTTTTACTTTATTACTTCTTTTATTTTTATCTCTTGAGCATTGGGGACAATGCTCAATTTTATTCGGGGGGTAGGAAGGTAAATTGACCATGTATCTTTAAATTTTTTGCATTTTTACCTTTTTAGGTGCTAGTAGTTTTACTCAAATTTTGACTAGGGTTAGAGGCTTTACCGAAAATCCTAGAATGATTAAATTGAGCTTTTTAGCTAGCTTGTATTTTTATTTTCTTAGAGTAGATTAATCAAATAAGGAATTGTTTCGAATTGAGTTAGGCTAGGGTTTAGACAATTGGTCATGATACCAAAAATCCAGAATTTTTAAAATAACTAGTGATCTCAAAATGGACAATTAATTGCTAACCATGAATGTTGACCAAAATCCGCAAACCCTAGAATTTTTGTTGTTGAGTAATTTATTTTTGCAAAGTCTTTTAAATTATAGTATTTTTGAATACCCATTTATTATAGATAGACCCTTAGCAAAACTATGCAATAATTCCTTGTATGAATGAATACTTGGAATTGTGTGTAATCATGGTGCTTGTGACACAAAACTATTTAATTTTTCAGAATAATACAAAAAATACAAAAAAAAATCAGAAATGAGAAAAATCCAAAAAATAGAAAAATTCAGAAAAAGAAAATAAATAGAATAAAAGATGGAGGATAAAAAAAGAGTACGGGTGCCTACACAAGACTGGTTACCAATAGGCTCGAAAAAACCTCCCAAATTTTAAATTTTGTACATATTTAATTTTTTTTTAAAAGTCACAAGTACCAACACACTTAGTTGTCATACTTTGCTCCAATCAATTGGGAAGGAAAATCAAAATTTATCATTAGAATTCCTATTGATTGGAAGAGATCCATTTATAATCGAAGGGAAAATTAATACTCTCAAATTTAAGGATATTTGTGAAGTAAATTGTTCGATTAATATTTCAAGGTATGCACAATGAGGTCAATCATGGGGTGAATAAATTGTTTAAGGGAGAGGTCATGAATATTTTGGAGTTCTAAATTTTTATGTCATGTCAATTGTACCAAACCCGAGTTCTAATTTAATTTTAAGCAAGTCCTTGAGATTGTATGGTTTAACCTATACCGGACCTTTGACCAGCTGGGATGTCGTTGCTTGAGGACAAGCAACAATTCAAGTTGGGAGACGTAATCAGAGTCAAAATAATGATGAATTACGTAGGGTTTTGGCTTAGGTTTTGCATATTTTCTCACATTTATGTTTAATTAATTAGAGAAAAAGGCTACTGTCACCCTTCTTTATGTTTTATTACAGAAAACAGGTTTTGAGACTATTTTACACCAAATAGAGCAAGAATCGGGTCAATCGGATCAGTGACGCTCATCGACTAAGTCTCTGTTACGACCCGTATTGCTTAATACGAACCAGGAGATGGTGTGATACGCATTAAAACCCTCAGCGACAAGGTCTCAATATGGACCGTAACCGAAGGCGCCTCTTGGGGAATAACTACTGACAGCTATATCTAGATCAGTTTCTTAGCCCCTACTCAAACTCCAAACATACCTCCACTCCTATATAAGGCCCCTGGGCAGAAGAAGAAGTCATCTTTGTAATTAGGATTAGATTTGATTAAAGAGAGAAGAGAGGAGTGATTGTAACCATGCCATTCCGCGGCTAAGTTCCTTTCTTAGGGGCTAGGCAGTAAACCTTGTTACTCTTGATGTTTTGATATATATATTTTCTGTTGATTATGATTTTATGTTGTTTAATCGAAATGCTTTTGTGATTTATTATCTCTTCATCTAATTTCGATGATCTAGTTTAATCCGTTAGGGTAGTGACAGTACTTTAATGGTAAGAGAAACTATTTGTACGAATTAGCCTAGTTGAGATCTATTAGGTTTATGTGAAGAAAACCTTAACGGGAAAACCTTAAACCAGAACAACAAAATGCGAACCAAGTTCCATCATTTGCGTAAGGAAAATCACAGTGATCTGTGTAGTAACTTGTGTATTTAAGAGATCAGCCATTTGCGTAAGATAACTCGTAGTGTCCTATGTAAAATCTCGATGAAAGATCTGTCATTCTTGCGTAAAATAACTCGCAGTGACCTATGTGGGGTCTTTCATAAAACAACAACAAGAAATCAGACCCGACAGGAATATATTATCAAAGCGGGTTGAGTAGCAATGGTGTGCCGAAATCCTAGGAATTCTCATCTCTATCTTTATTTTAATTATTTTTATTGCTTCCTAATTTACATTGATCACAACAACAACTCTCAATTTTTAGATTTCGTCTAGCCTTTCGAAAGATTGTGATTCGATCGCTTAAAGCTCTGAACCAATATTCCCTGTGGATCGACCTCGAATATACTACTCGATAGGATTGTGCACTTGCAGTCCGAACCGATAGCATTTCCAAGTTTACAAATATTAAAAGAAACATCGCTCTCTTTTGAGTGATCAAGAATTGAAATTAGGGGTTGTGCTTAACGACTTGGCTTGGAGAAGAAGAAGAGAGGAGGAAAATGAGAGTTTTGCGACGAATCTTCTCACTACTTCGAGTTTTGCCATGAACTTTGTCTATTCTATTTGTTTATTTAGCTTTTTGACTATGATTGGCTAAACTCTTAGTTTCTAGAGTTAAGATGTAGTCGAATGCTTAGTTTTATTTGCTAGTTACTTGGATTTTGTGTTGAATCTTGTGTTTGCTTGGTTGTGTAGTATTTTATTGCTTAGATTGTATTTGTTTGAATTGATTGGTTACTCCGCTAGATGAAATGCCTCATCTAGATGGTAATCGAATAACTTTGACATTCACTCGACCAAACTAGGTATTTGAGGTAGGTTTGTGAGCCGAGAGGTGAAACCAAGTAGTAGCCGAGAGGTAAACTTTTCCTTGCGTCGAGAGATGGAGGATATCTTTAGTAAACCAACAAGTAACTTAGGTTAGTTAAGCCAACAAGTGAAAGTTGAGGTTTAGAGACTCATGTACGGTCAATAGAACCCTACACAAAGAAACAACACAGAAACCAGTAGCCGCTGTATCAACTCGAGAGCCACACGGACCGTGTATGAAAGTACACGACCCGTGCACATTACACACGGTCCGTGCATGAGAGTGCACGGACCGGGCGCCTTGAGGCTAAGCTGAGACGAAGTCAGAAACCCTAGGAACTCCTTTTAATTCATTCTAAAACACCTTTACTATTTTAAATCTTGTTATTGATTTGTTTAGGACATTAAACAACCAACAACCACTTTTGCAGACTTCTATAGTTTTTATAAACTAAGTAGAGTCCGAAAATTACCAAACCGTCCTTGTGGATTCGACACCTAGCTATACCTAACTTCTGTTGTATGCTTGCAACTGAATTGAGTGAAGACTAGGTATTAAAAGTCTATACGCTTCCGAGCGAACACCCCGCTAAGGTTTTTTTCACACAAATCTAATGACTCCCAACGAGGCTAATTCGTGCAACATAGTTTCTCTTACCATTAAAGCACTGTCACTACCCTAACGGGTTAAACTAGATCATGGAATTTAGAAGAAGGGATAAAAAATCACAAAAGCATTTCAATTAAATAACAAGAAATCATAATCAACAGAAAATATATATATCAAAGAATCATGGGTAACAAGGTTTACTGCCTAGCCTCTAAGAAAGAACTTAGCCGCGGAACGGCATTGTTACAATCACTCCTCTCTTTCTCACTTAATAAAATCTAACCAAAATTAAAAATATACCAAACTATTCTATGCAGGGTGCTTTATATAGGAGTGGAGGGACGTCTGGAGTTGAGTGAAGGCCAAGAAACATGATCTGGATACAGCTGTCAGCAGTTATTCCCCAAAGGGTGCCTTGGTTACAGATCGTATTAGGTGATACGGTCTGTATTGAGACCATGTCGCTGTAGGGTTTAATGCGTATTGCACTATCTCTTAGTCCGTATCTAGCTAGGTCCATATTAGGAAATACGGGTCGTAACAAAGCCTTAGTCAATGAGCGTCGCTTATTCGATTGACCCGATTCTTGCTCCATTTGATGTAAAATAGTCTCAAAACATGTTTTCTGTAATAAAACATAAATAAGGGTGACAGTATACTTTTTCTCTCATTAATTAAACATAAGTGAGAGATAATATGCAAAACCTAAGCCAAAATCCTACGTAATTCATCATCATTTTGACTCTGATCACTGACCCAAGCAGCGACGCATGCTCCACAACCGCTGACCCAGGTGATAGGTGTATTTTATATACACCGTCGATCTAGTTTTTATCATAAAATAACACCAAATATCTTGTATTTTGGATATAAAGCGAATATAATACACCAAGAATCAAGTTACTGCGTTCGCTCGATGTTTCAATGCAGGAAACAGTGCAAAATGATGAAAAACTGCCCAGTGCGGACGCATTATACACCAGTGCGGACGCACTGGGTACTTAGCCGATTTTCCAGCAGCGCAGACCTCACAGACGAAAAGTCCGAGCGTAATGCGGACGCATTCACCTTCAGTGCGGACGCATTCACTACTTAGCCGATTTTTGCGACTTTCAGAATCTTCCAGAAAAACAGAAGTTCAAGGCCAATGCGGACGCACTCACAGCCAGTGCGGACGCACTCAGTACTTAGACTATTTTTGAAATCTTCGGATTCTTTGAAAAACAGAAAACAACATGCCGTTGCGGACGCACTAAGATCCAGTGCGGACGCACTCAGGAAATTTTGCAGAAAATCCAGAAAAGGAAACTTCGAACCAAAGGGGATTTGAAGTCGGTGCGACCAAGACCACCCGCACTCAACTCCAGTGCGTCCGCACTGGACTCGCAGACAGCCAGAAATTCGCATTTTCAGGAGGTTTTCTATTTTTGGCCAACAAGGAACACGTTTTAGAATGCCAAAAATAGCCATAGCAGTCTGAAGAGTGCACCCACTAACCCCACTACTATCCTCTAAATTGGGCAAGGTCTTTGGCTATAAAAGGAGAAGAATTTTATCTCTCTCGAATCATCCATTATTATATCCACTTTTCATATATTGAGGGAGAGAGATCCTGCAGAAATTCTAGAAGGTTTTCCAAGGAAGGAGAAGAAGAAGATTCAAGCAAGGAGTCGGCAAGATCGAGGTTTTAGATCTAAGAAAGGGTGTAATCGTTTCTTTATCTTATTTCTTATTGTTTTTGCCAATCTTTGTTATGGATCTCTCCAAGAGAGAGTAGTTCTCTCTCTAGGGGTTTAGGTCAATGCATGAACTTATTTAATTCTATCTTATTCGGATCTTTGTTTTTATTATGATTGTGTTATCGGATTTGATTGTTAATTTCTGTGATTTATTCTTTATGAATTTCATTAGTACTCGTTCCTTTGAGTTCACCTGGTTAGGGTTTATTGAATTGAAGTAGTTTTGAAATCGCGTTGATCGTGTTTTTCCGCTTTAGTTTTATTAAATTCCGGCATTGGTCATGAGGAGACTACTAATTGAAACCATAAAGACACACCTTAGGGTTGGGTTAGAAGCGACCGTACTTTGATATCCAATCCGGAACTATAGAAATTAAGGTTAGGATTTTGGTGAAGGACCGAAAGGCGAAGGCAATTCCTAATTAGGACACCTTAGAACAAATATCGATATATGCTTTGAAGCATGAGATTAAATATCCCTCTAGGTTAGTGACAGCCCTAGAATTCGAGGCACATTAATCCATAAAGCGCAAAGTATTTGTATTAATATTTATTCCAAAGGCTAACATAGGTTAGAAACCTCATCAAATCAAACATGAATTTAAACAAACCGAATAAATAGAATTAGCAAGGAATTGTAGACCGAATACCCCTAGATCTCCTTAAACTTGAAAACAAACCAATCTTTCTTTCCTTTATTTTATTTACATTTATTGTTTGAAACTCCTCTTTTTCGGGTATTGAACCCAACTTAGGATTTTAAGAACAAACCCCCCCACTTTACTTTTATTGTTTTGTTTTAGAAGTAGTTTTCTTTATTAAAAATTAGTGTTTCCCTCTCTCCCTGCGGATCGACACCTAAATACTACAATCGATAGGTTGTGCGCTTGCAACTAACCTATTCATTGAGTACGAAGGTTTATAAATATTAGAGGCAAAAGAGTACAAAATTCTTATATCTAAAATACTCAACACCAGGCAGCAACGCCTTCTCGACAACCGCCGCCAACATGGGCAACAACTTCCCCTTCTGATCCCAGTTGCACTAAACTGAATGGGAAACCAAACATCATGCGGCAGATTTCCACACGATCTCTGACGAGGGATAGCGACCTATTAAGGCCTATTGCCATAGCTGTGCAATCTCTACCAAAACTGGGGGCTCGTGTTACCATTCCAGCACCAGGGTTTAGGCCATGGTCTGATGTGCTACCACCTGATTTGACAAACAACATCGTAAGTTTTCATTGATCTAGGGTTTCACCCATTAATTTTTTATGTTTATCTGTGAAATACAGTTGATTGAAATTGAACTTTCAAATTGAACCGTGAAATATGGTTGATTGAAATTGAACTGTGAAATTGAACTGTCAAATACGGTTGATTAAAATTGAATTGTGAAATACAATTTGTGTAAATTATTGGGTGTTGTTTATTGGGCTAAATTGAACTGTGTAAATTATTGGGATAAATTGCAATTATATCTTGATAGAAGAAGAAACTGATAAAGTGTTTTTTTCAGTCCAACATAACATATTTCATACTTAGTGTACTTAATCCAAGTGACATTATATGTTTATATGAAATTATCAACAAATTTCCTTTATTTTATTTACATTTATTGTTTGAAACTCCTCTTTTTCGGGTATTGAACCCAACTTAGGATTTTAAGAACAAACCCCCCCACTTTACTTTTATTGTTTTGTTTTAGAAGTAGTTTTCTTTATTAAAAATTAGTGTTTCCCTCTCTCCCTGCGGATCGACACCTAAATACTACAATCGATAGGTTGTGCGCTTGCAACTAACCTATTCATTGAGTACGAAGGTTTATAAATATTAAAGGCAAAAGAGTACAAAATTCTTATATCTAAAATACTCAACAAGCTTTTTGGCGCCGTTGCCGGGGAGAATAGGATAGATACTAGTTTTTATTTTAGGAAAGTACTTTTAATTCTTAGTTTCCTTATTTACTTTTCAGAAAATTAAAAACCCAAAAATAGTTTATTTCTTTTTTTATAATTTCTGAAATTTACTTTCCTTATTTAATTTTCTGCACTTTACTATTTCTATTCTCTCTCTTTCACATCTTTTCTTCTCTCATAGATTTGAGAGCTGGCACCAGTCACAAGGAGTCAAACCGCGAAGATCAAAGCCAGCAAATCCTCTCTTCCTCAACCAATGGCGGGTCTAGATCCACCATACGGCATGCCACGCAACTTCGTTGAGGAAGAACTTCCGGAAGGTCTTATCAACCAAGCCTTTCGTGATCTCGATAACAATCCACCGCCTCCTCCTCCACACAACAACTCACCGCCTCCACATCCACACGACAACAACAATGTTCCACCGACTCTCAACAACAATCCTTTGTTTGGTATCAATCCAAACAACGGAAATGGCCGTAACCATCAACAAGGCCACCGCTTCGGTTTTATACCTCAAGGCCAAGATCCACGCGAAATCAAGCCATCTCTCATCCACTTGCTTGGCCAAAGTCAGTTCGGAGGAGCCCTAAATGAAGATCCACATGCCCACTTGGCGGTCTTCGAAGAATCTTGTGGCACCTTCGCTCGAGAAGGAGAAGAGCTCGACAACCTAAAGCTCAAATGCTTCCATCTATCCCTCCGTGACAATGCAAGGACATGGCTAAGGACCGTGAATCGTGACAACATAAGAAGATGGGACGACATGGAGAAGTTATTCTTAGGAAAATACTTTCCTCCATCCAAAACCCAGCACTTTCGAACGAAGATCACGACCTTCAAGCAAGCCGAGGGAGAATCTTTGACCGAGGCATGGGATAGATGGGCCGAGCTTCAACGCTTGTGCCCTAACCATGGTCTCGACATGTGGTTGCTCTTCCAATTCTTCTTTGCAGGTTGCACAATCGCCACAAAGACTCACTTGAATTCCGCCGCAGGAGGTAATATGTCCAAGATGGATCCCCAACAAGCCATGCTAATGATCGAGGACATGGCAATCAACCAAAGGGAATGGACGGCCGAGAGAAGTGGACGAACCCAAACCACACCGGGAGTCCTAAAAACCGACGAAGTTACCGCCTTGAAAGCCCAAATAGATGCCTTGCAACATCAAATGGCACAAATGCAAAATGCCAAATCTGTGACAAAGAAGGCTTCATGCGGCATTTGTGGAGAGGCGACTCATATCACCGCCGATTGCCAAGTCCTCATAGAAGGAGAGGAAGTCGAGCAAGTCAATGCAATGTTCTACAATCAAGGTGATAAGAGGAACGACCCGATCTACTATAAGGTTAGGCCAAATGATAACTCAAATACATACAACCCTAACACAAGGTGGAACCATCCCAATTTCAAGTGGAAGACCGAGAATGACAACTCCAACCAATACCAAGGTAATTCCAATCAATATCAAAACCGGTCGAACCAAAACTCGTATCAAGGACCTTCTCAAAACAGTAAATTAGAAAAAATGATAGAAGGACTTGTTCTCTCTCAAAACGAGTTCATGAACCAACAAAGGAACACCAACACCGAAATTTCGGATTCCTTGAGAAACTTCAACAATAGGTTCGAGTTCTTAGAGACTAAGACAAAGATGCTAGAAAACCAAATAGCACAACAAGCATCTTCGTCATTTCGTCAACAAGGCACTCTACCGGGTAAAACCGATATCAATCCAAGGGAGCAAGCAAAAGCCATAACCTTGAGAAGCGGCACGGAATACGAAGGACCAAAGATGCCCAGCGGAGATGAGTCTCAACAACCACCGAATGAGGCACAGCCACCTCAAACTCCTCTCAGCGCGGACGCAACCGTTCCTAATGCGGACGCACCGGCATCGGAAAAACCTCAAGAACCGGGTAAATCAAACCCGGCCAAGGTAAAACCAAATGAAACTCCTAAGTATATTCCACCACATAGGTTTATACCATTCCCTCAAAGGTTAGTTAAGAGCAAGCTTGACCAGCAATATGCCAAATTCGTAGAACACCTCAAGAAATTGAATATTACCATCCCTTTTACCGAAGCAATTACTCACATGCCCACTTATGCGAAATTTTTGAAAGAAATTTTATCCAATAAAAGAACAATTGAGGAAGTGGGCACGGTATCCCTTAATGAGGAGTGTAGCGCTCTCTTCTTAAACAAGCTACCTCCAAAATTAAAGGATCCCGGAAGCTTTGTTATCCCATGCATGATTGGTGATACCGAATTCAAGAGGTGCCTATGTGATTTAGGCGCAAGTGTGAGCCTCATGCCAAAAACCGTTTATCAAAGGCTCAATCTTGTTGATTTGAAAGATACAAGGATGTCATTACAACTAGCCGATAAGACGGTAAGGTATCCCGAAGGAATTGCGGAGGATGTTATTGTAATGATTGGTAAGTACTTTGTCCCGGTGGACTTTGTAGTGGTCGAAATGGAGGAGGATACTCATACCCCTCTTCTATTGGGGCGTGATTTCCTTACCACAGCAGGTGCAAACATTGATGTCAAAGAAGGAAAAATATCCTTTGACATTGGGGGCGAAAAGGTAAATTTTCATATGTTTAATGCCATCAAATTTCCTTCTAATGATAATGATTCTATATGTAGAGTGGAAGTTTTAGATTCCATTATAGCTGCCCATATGGAGAAGGAGATGGTCAATGAACAACTAGACCAAATTCTGGAAGAAACCGGCTCAGAAAACGACACAATTGGTGAAAATGACCCTCAGTGCGTCCGCACTACCGCACAGTGCGTCCGCACTCAGCATGGTGAAACCGAAGGTTCAGTCAACCGAGCGCAATGCGTCCGCACTGAATTCTCAGTGCGGATGCCCCACTCGCACTCACCTGTTGAGCCACAGTTTGGAGCCAATGAGGAAAAAGTCCGAGAGGAATGCGTCCGCACTGACCCTCAGTGCGTCCGCACTCAGCACAATTCCAACCAGGATGTATTGCAAATTTCAGAAAATCTACCCCAGTGCGTCCGCACTGACCACCAGTGCGTCCGCACTCATGCCGAAATAGATCAAATCGAAGGAATTTCGCCCAACTCTGCACCACCGAAGGTCGAACTCAAACCTCTGCCACCTACCCTTCTCTATGAATACCTGGGAGAGGGCGAGACATATTCGGTGATTGTCAACTCCGAGCTCAACAAAGAACAAACCGAGAAGCTTTTACACGAGCTAAGGCTTCATCGGAAAGCGATCGGTTACACAATCGACGACCTAACCGGAATTAGCCCATCCCTTTGCATGCACAGAATCCTAATGGAGGACGACCACAAGCCCACAATTGAAGCTCAACGAAGACTCAATCCGAATCTAAAAGAAGTGGTGAAGAAGGAAATCCTCAAGCTACTTGATGCCGGCATCATCTATCCAATCTCCGACTCTAAATGGGTAAGTCCGGTCCATGTAGTACCAAAGAAGGGAGGCACAACCGTGGTGAAGGGCGAAGGCGACAAAATGATATCCACAAGGGTGATCACCGGATGGAGGATGTGCATCGATTACCGCAAACTTAACAATGCAACAAGGAAGGATCACTTCCCTCTACCATTTGTGGATCAAATGCTAGAAAGGCTAGCTAATCACTCCCATTTTTGCTACCTAGATGGGTATAGCGGATTCTTTCAAATCCCTATTAACCCCGATGACCAAGAAAAAACGACCTTTACTTGCCCTTATGGTACGTTCGCGTACCGTAGGATGCCGTTTGGTTTATGCAATGCCCCAGCTACATTTCAAAGAGCCATGATGGCTATTTTTTCAGATTTATTAGAAAATTCCGTGGAAGTTTTCATGGATGACTTTTCAGTTTTTGGTACCTCTTTTGATGATTGCTTATCTAATTTGATCAAAGTTTTAGAACGTTGTGAGCAGGTCAATTTGGTGCTAAACTGGGAGAAATGCCATTTCATGGTACAAACGGGGGTAGTTCTAGGCCACGTGGTGTCTTCCAAAGGCCTAGAAGTCGACCAAGCAAAGGTGGAGGTGATCGAAAAATTGCCATATCCAACATGTGTGAAGGATGTGAGGAGTTTCTTGGGCCATGCGGGATTCTATCGGCGTTTCATCAAAGATTTTTCAAAAATCTGCAAACCACTTACTAATTTAACAATGAAAGATGTAGAATTTATGTTTGATGAACCGTGTATTGTTGCTTTTGATAGGATCAAGAAGGCACTAATCTCAGCCCCAATTCTCCGACCTCATAATTGGGATGTGCCCTTTGAAATCATGTGTGATGCGAGCGACATCGCCGTTGGAGCCGTTCTAGGACAAAGGATCGACAACAAGCCACATGTGATCTATTACGCAAGCAAAGTCCTAGATGAGGCGCAAATGAACTACACAACCACCGAAAAGGAGTTCTTGGCCGTTATATTCTCCATCAACAAATTCCGATCCTACTTGGTTGGATCCAAGGTGATTGTGTACACCGATCACGCGGCAATTCGATACCTCCTCAACAAGAAGGATGCCAAACCACGCCTAATCCGATGGATCCTCCTACTCCAAGAGTTTGATCTCGAAATCAAGGACAAGAAAGGCACTGAAAATTCAGTGGCGGACCATCTATCACGCATTACCAACGAATCGAAGGATGATGACATGCCCATAGACGATTCGTTCATAGACGAACAACTATACGCAGTCAACCACCAAGAGGCGCCATGGTATGCGGATTTCGTCAACTACCTTGCATGCGGTATCATACGCCCAGATTTAACCTTCCAACAACGAAAGAAATTCCTTTGGGATGTCAAACAATATTTTTGGGATGAGCCGTTGCTATTCAAACTGGGGGTAGATGGAATTCATAGGCGATGTGTACCTCACGAAGAAATCGAACAGATTCTCAATTGTTGCCACGCATCTCCCTATGGAGGACACGCTTCAAGCCACAAAACCGCCGCCAAAGTTCTTCAAGCCGGGTTCTTTTGGCCCACGCTTTTTGAAGATGCGAAAGACTATGTGCTTAGGTGCGACAAATGCCAAAGAACCGGGAACATATCAAGGAGACATGAGATGCCTCTCAACAGAATTCTAGAGGTAGAGTTATTTGATGTTTGGGGGGTCGACTTCATGGGACCTTTTCCGAGTTCTTGCAACAACAAGTACATCCTTGTAGCGGTCGATTATGTGTCAAAATGGGTAGAAGCCGTAGCAAGCCCAACCGCCGACTCCGCCGTGGTAAGAAAGCTTTTTCTAAGAACTATTTTTCCTAGGTTTAGAGTACCTCGGGTGGTGATTAGCGATGGCGGCTCTCATTTCATCAACCGTCAATTCGACAGTCTCCTATTCAAATATGGAGTCAAGCACAAGGTAGCCACACCATACCACCCTCAAACAAGCGGGCAAGTGGAGGTATCCAATCGCGAGATAAAAAGCATCCTACAAAAGGTGGTGAACACATCACGAAAAGATTGGTCACTCAAACTCGATGAAGCTCTTTGGGCGTATCGGACCGCTTTCAAAACACCCATAGGTATGACTCCTTTCAAGCTAGTGTATGGAAAGCCATGCCATTTACCGGTTGAACTCGAACACAAGGCATATTGGGCAATAAGGGCCCTAAATTTCGACATGAGGGCTGCCGGTGAAAAGAGGGTTCTTGACCTACATGAACTAGAAGAATTGCGCCTTAATTCCTATGAAAATGCTAAGCTATACAAAGAGAAGACAAAGAAATGGCACGACAAGCATATCATCAAGCGCAATTTTCAAGAAGGAGACACGGTTTTGTTGTACAACTCACGCCTCCGGCTATTTCCCGGGAAGTTAAGATCACGATGGAAGGGCCCATTCGAAATAACGAAGGTATTTAACCATGGCGCAATCGAGATATGGAGCAAAGATACCGGGGCATTCAAAGTGAACGGACACCGCCTCAAACACTTCAACCATGCAACTCCTATAGGCGACAAGGAGATCATAGGCCTAAAAGATCCACACACTCAATAGTGAGCCCAAATCATGTCGAGCTCACGACGTAAAATTGAGCGCTTCTTGGGAGGCAACCCAAGTTTTTACTTTTTCTTTCTTTATACTTTTATTTTTACTTTCTCAAAAATTTACATTTTTAATGACTCAGCCAATTTTTCAGGTCAAAAAAAATTCATAAAAAAAAACCTGAGTGCGTCCGCACTAAACATCAGTGCGTCCGCACCACCTAGAAAATTCTTCAGACAGGTTTTAACATAAAAATTGGCCAGACCGAGCGTAATGCGTCCGCACTGACCTTCAGTGCGTCCGCACCGACAGAAACCACAGGTCTGCGCAGTCTAAACAAGACCAGTGCGTCCGCACTGACCTTCAGTGCGTCCGCACCGACAGAAACCACAGGTCTGCGCAGTCTAAACAAGACCAGTGCGTCCGCACTGAGGTTCAGTGCGTCCGCACCCGAGGTACGCTAAATTTAATTTTCAATTTTTTCGAAATATCGGAAAATTCGAATTTTTTTGAGCGAGTGCGGATGACCACCCGCATTGAGGCTCAATGCGTCCGCACTCGGCTTCTTCTCCTTCTTAAACCGACCCCTCTCTTCAATTTCCTTCGCGCCTTTTCGATTTTAAAACCAAAAACCTTGATTTTTCTCTCCCAAAACCCGAAAACCTCGTTTTTCTTTCAAAATCTCCCTCTCCTCTCTCTGCTCTACCCCTTCTCTCTTCTTTTCTCTCTCTTTCCCTCTTCAAAAAGCGAAAACCCACTTTTCTCAAGTTTTTCAAGCGCCGTTTCGCTAAAACTCGGATTTCTTCGCATTTTTTCGAAATTTTCGCGATCTACAACAAGGTTTGATCTCTCCTTACTCTAATCTTGTCAATTACTACTTAGATCTGTAAAAATGGTACCAAAATCGGGAAAATCGACCAAAAATGGTGAAATCGGTTCAAATTCTCACCCCAGTGCGGATGCTACCACCCGCACTGCCATTTAGTGCGTCCGCACTAAGCTTGGGGGAAAACCTAACCAGCCCAAATTTTCAATTTTTTGGTTAAGTCCTCAGTGCGACCAGACCAGTCGCACTGAGAGCCAATGCGTCCGCATTACGCTCGGACTTTTCCAAACCAACCCCGAAATTGTTAAAAATTTGGTCAAGTACAGAATTCGTCCGCACTGGGATCCAGTGCGTCCGCAGTGCGACCCCTAAAAATTCCAAAATTTTTGGTTAAGTCCCCAATGCGTCCGCACTGAGAGCCAGTGCGTCCGCATTAAGCTCAGTTATTCCCTGAATTGAACCAAATTTGAACTGTTTGTACACAGTACGTCCGCACTGACCACCAGTGCGTCCGCACTCAGCCCAAATTATATCAAAAAATTTCGAAATTTTAATTCTTTCAAGTTTTTTAGAATGCCGAAGAAATCAGGTGCCAAGAAACCAAGGTTTGAGAAAGGACAGGGTAGTCGCCAACCACCTCCTTATCCTCCCGCCTTGCCACTCAACGAAGGTCAAGAATTGAGGCGTAACCTTCTACAGTCCCGCCGGACCCTCGAGCCATCCCGATGGATCTGCCGAGAGACACTCGAAACACTCAGACTCCTTGAGTCGGTGCAAATGCTCACCGAGCGGCTTGGCTTGTGGGAGTTTCTATGTGACGAGGTCGACACTTATGAAGGCCTCACGATCGAATTCCTCTCCTCCTACGAGTTCGACCGGGGTTCACGCACGATGACATTCAACCTTGGAGGCTTCTCACATATGTTGCACACCACTGAACTCATGGCCGCACTCGATCTATCCACCGCACATGTCAGCGAGATGCGCACCATTCTCGACTTCTACCATGACATGAGCGAGGCCCAATTCCGCATCCTAACATGCCACGACGGTCTCCTCGGCCAGCAGAGGGTTAAGAATGTTCTCCACCCGGCCCTCCGATATCTCCAGCGGGTACTTTCTCACACTCTCTTTGCCCGTGGGGAGAGCGCATCGGTCTTCAACCTCGGCGACATGGTGTATGTTTGCAGCATGCTTCGGCGCAATAATGGCGAGATGGCGTACATGCCGCACATTGGATACAACTTGGCCAAACACATGCAAAATGTGTCGCACAACATGCGATCGGGCGGAATGATTCGAATTGGCGGTATCATCACAAAGATTGCCCGACACTTGCTAATACCGACCGTTGGTGCGGTGGTGCCCGGTTACACGCTAGTGGACCTCGATGGTCTATTTCGGGCGAGGCTCATCCGTTGGGACGACATTGAAGAGGCTTGGATCAATTTGGGCCCAAAGGACAACATTCGACACCGGTTGCCTCTACAAACTCAAATCGATCCCTTGGATACCGACACTTGGAAAATTGTCGATGAGCCGCTCGAGCCACCGCTACCACCGCCGCCACAACCACAACAAGCCGGACCCGAAGCCGCACAAGCACAAGGTATGCCATCCAACCAACAAATCTGGGATTTTATGCAGACCATGAACACCTCCATCAACAACTTGAGCATCAATATTGGAGGGCGTTTGGATAGCATGGACGGCCGCATGGATGCCTTTGACCGCCGCTTTGATGAGGTAGAGGCCGAGGCCGCCCGAGCGACCTACTATTCCCGCCGAGGATGCATGCACGCAAACCCGCACTTTGAGGATGATCCACCTACACCTCCGTACCAAAGACGGGCCGCTCAAAGGAGGGAGTACGAGATGGCACAAGAGCGTGAAGCGGCAAGGCTAGCGCAAGAGGCGGCGAGACAAGAGCAAGAGGCGGCCAGTCAAGCACAAGAGGCCGACAACAATGAAGATGAGGAGGATGACGTCGACGACATGGTTTTCGACGAGGATTGATTCCGCGCAATATACCACCAAATTACGCTAGTAAAGTAGTTCATGTTTCTTCTCTCTTTTTAGTTTATTTTTAGCACTGAGGACACTGCTTTATTTAAGCTTGGGGGATGGGAAGAAATTGTATCAGCATGCATATTTATTATTCCGTTTTTCTAAACTTTTTAGGATTTATAACCTTGTTTTTTACTTGACCATGAATAGGATTTGTGATTTTGAACTTAATTGCTTGCGATTACGAATTTGTCAAGACGTTTTACGAGGTTATGAAAAATAGAGTCTTGCATACTTGGACTTAATTGTCTAAAAATGCATAAAGTATAAAATCATGTTTAAAAATTTTGTGTTAAAAATTGGCAAAAATAAATTTTTTTGATAAACTTGAGTGATTGACAAAAATTAAAAGTATTCTTGCACAATTTTTCAAATTTTTAGTAAAACTCTTAAAATAATTTTGAAATGACGACATAATTCGGCGAAAAACTTTGTGGAAATAAAGGTGTTTGAAATTGAGACATTAGGAATTTAAATTTATTAGAGAAGCCATTTAGATTTGGAAATCTTTTAGAAAAATTTGGATATCCGTGAGTATGAAAGAATACTTAGGATGTGTGTATTCATGATATGTGCATAAATGTTGAGAAATTAGGTAAAATTGAAAATTTCTTAGAAAATAAAAAAGAGATTCCAATGACCTATGATACGGCTTCATGACGTACTTATGGTTATGAGTCCTTAGCACTCCTGCTCCGCTAGTCTCCCGATAAAATTGACATTCGTGTTAGTGGAAGGGTTAGACTAAGAGCATGCAAAGCACCCTTGAATTAGAACGGTTGGGTACAGTTAACTACTTGTAACTAACCGGTGCTTAAATGAGGATGGGGAAAATAGTGCTAATTCAAAGTGAGAAAATCAAAAGCAACAAAACAAAAGGAATATGCATGTATCAACACACAAAGTCCGTAGTTATTCTTACCCAAGTTTGATTCAAGCTTGGGGGTATTTTGAAAATTCTACATTTTAAATGGCATATCTTTTAAATTTGGGTATACGAAGTTCACAAATTCAAAGCCTTTAAGGAAATTAAAGTTAGAGTAATCGAATTGTGGGTTGATTCATAATTATTCGAGGGTTGAACTTGGGATTTGGAGAATATGCATGAAGGTTTTTAAATTTTGGCAAGATCATACAAGTTTTTCAAAAATTTTGAGAAATATATACTTGATATAAGGGTTGAATTATAGATCGAATTATATTTCAAAGTTTAAATATTGCTTAGGGACAAGCAAAGTTCAAGCTTGGGGGTATTTGATAGGTGTATTTTATATACACCGTCGATCTAGTTTTTATCATAAAATAACACCAAATATCTTGTATTTTGGATATAAAGCGAATATAATACACCAAGAATCAAGTTACTGCGTTCGCTCGATGTTTCAATGCAGGAAACAGTGCAAAATGATGAAAAACTGCCCAGTGCGGACGCATTATACACCAGTGCGGACGCACTGGGTACTTAGCCGATTTTCCAGCAGCGCAGACCTCACAGACGAAAAGTCCGAGCGTAATGCGGACGCATTCACCTTCAGTGCGGACGCATTCACTACTTAGCCGATTTTTGCGACTTTCAGAATCTTCCAGAAAAACAGAAGTTCAAGGCCAATGCGGACGCACTCACAGCCAGTGCGGACGCACTCAGTACTTAGACTATTTTTGAAATCTTCGGATTCTTTGAAAAACAGAAAACAACATGCCGTTGCGGACGCACTAAGATCCAGTGCGGACGCACTCAGGAAATTTTGCAGAAAATCCAGAAAAGGAAACTTCGAACCAAAGGGGATTTGAAGTCGGTGCGACCAAGACCACCCGCACTCAACTCCAGTGCGGACGCACTGGACTAGCAGACAGCCAGAAATTCGCATTTTCAGGAGGTTTTCTATTTTTGGCCAACAAGGAACACGTTTTAGAATGCCAAAAATAGCCATAGCAGTCTGAAGAGTGCACCCACTAACCCCACTACTATCCTCTAAATTGGGCAAGGTCTTTGGCTATAAAAGGAGAAGAATTTCATCTCTCTCGAATCATCCATTATTATATCCACTTTTCATATATTGAGGGAGAGAGATCCTGCAGAAATTCTAGAAGGTTTTCTAAGGAAGGAGAAGAAGAAGATTCAAGCAAGGAGTCGGCAAGATCGAGGTTTTAGATCTAAGAAAGGGTGTAATCGTTTCTTTATCTTATTTCTTATTGTTTTTGCCAATCTTTGTTATGGATCTCTCCAAGAGAGAGTAGTTCTCTCTCTAGGGGTTTAGGTCAATGCATGAACTTATTTAATTCTATCTTATTCGGATCTTTGTTTTTATTATGATTGTGTTATCGGATTTGATTGTTAATTTCTGTGATTTATTCTTTATGAATTTCATTAGTACTCGTTCCTTTGAGTTCACCTGGTTAGGGTTTATTGAATTGAAGTAGTTTTGAAATCGCGTTGATCGTGTTTTTCCGCTTTAGTTTTATTAAATTCCGGCATTGGTCATGAGGAGACTACTAATTGAAACCATAAAGACACACCTTAGGGTTGGGTTAGAAGCGACCGTACTTTGATATCCAATCCGGAACTATAGAAATTAAGGTTAGGATTTTGGTGAAGGACCGAAAGGCGAAGGCAATTCCTAATTAGGACACCTTAGAACAAATATCGATATATGCTTTGAAGCATGAGATTAAATATCCCTCTAGGTTAGTGACAGCCCTAGAATTCGAGGCACATTAATCCATAAAGCGCAAAGTATTTGTATTAATATTTATTCCAAAGGCTAACATAGGTTAGAAACCTCATCAAATCAAACATGAATTTAAACAAACCGAATAAATAGAATTAGCAAGGAATTGTAGACCGAATACCCCTAGATCTCCTTAAACTTGAAAACAAACCAATCTTTCTTTCCTTTATTTTATTTACATTTATTGTTTGAAACTCCTCTTTTTCGGGTATTGAACCCAACTTAGGATTTTAAGAACAAACCCCCCCACTTTACTTTTATTGTTTTGTTTTAGAAGTAGTTTTCTTTATTAAAAATTAGTGTTTCCCTCTCTCCCTGCGGATCGACACCTAAATACTACAATCGATAGGTTGTGCGCTTGCAACTAACCTATTCATTGAGTACGAAGGTTTATAAATATTAGAGGCAAAAGAGTACAAAATTCTTATATCTAAAATACTCAACACCAGGCAGCAACGCCTTCTCGACAACCGCCGCCAACATGGGCAACAACTTCCCCTTCTGATCCCAGTTGCACTAAACTGAATGGGAAACCAAACATCATGCGGCAGATTTCCACACGATCTCTGACGAGGGATAGCGACCTATTAAGGCCTATTGTCATAGCTGTGCAATCTCTACCAAAACTGGGGGCTCGTGTTACCATTCCAGCACCAGGGTTTAGGCCATGGTCTGATGTGCTACCACCTGATTTGACAAACAACATCGTAAGTTTTCATTGATCTAGGGTTTCACCCATTAATTTTTTATGTTTATCTGTGAAATACAGTTGATTGAAATTGAACTTTCAAATTGAACCGTGAAATATGGTTGATTGAAATTGAACTGTGAAATTGAACTGTCAAATACGGTTGATTAAAATTGAATTGTGAAATACAATTTGTGTAAATTATTGGGTGTTGTTTATTGGGCTAAATTGAACTGTGTAAATTATTGGGATAAATTGCAATTATATCTTGATAGAAGAAGAAACTGATAAAGTGTTTTTTTCAGTCCAACATAACATATTTCATACTTAGTGTACTTAATCCAAGTGACATTATATGTTTATATGAAATTATCAACAAATTTACTAAATAGTACTTTTATACAATATATGCAGTTTTTGGAGTCCTTTTTATTACATTTTCTTTAGAAGTATTCGTATTACATTTGTATAAAATTTCTCAAAAGTTCTGTACCTAAACAAATTTATCTGTCACAGATTAGCATGGACGGGACTGACAATGTTGATCAGAGTCAAAATGATGATGAATTACGTAGGGTATTGGCTTAGGTTTTGCATATTATCTCGTACTTATGTTTAATTTATTAGAGAAAAAGGCTCACCCTTCTTTATGTTTTATTGCAGAAAATAGGTTTTGGGACTATTTTTGTCACACCCCAAACCAGGATTTCCGGATTAGAGTGTGATCAATCCCCGCCTCGTGTCAATTAATCGAGATGACACGCAAGGCTAAACAGAAATAACAATCATACAGCGGAAGCAATAATAAAATAATCAAGCAAAAGTCATAAATATCAAATAAACATACATACGTACATAATGTCCATACGATCCACCTCGGAATAAAATAAACACAAACTAGTCAAAGGGATACATAATCTATCTAGTCCAATGTGTATAACAAAAACATTGGACCCGCAAAAGCCTAAACAAAAGACCCTAAGCTAATCAGGCGGCGTGGCCATCGGGGACAGCTCCTGGCATCTCATGTTGCAGACCGTCAGGCTCGGTACCTGCCCACATCCATAAAAAGGAGGGGATGAGCGAATGATCGCCCAGTATGTGACCCAGTATTATCCTCTCAGGGATCCTCTTAAGTCAAAGCACATTTTAATTTGAAATCTACGTAAAGTCGGTTGTTCGCACAAAAGTGTTGTTCGCACAAAAGTGTATCACAAAGTTTCACTACAGCAAGCTGTAGCTTTTAACCTTATTCAACTTTCGACTAGATTGCAAGTGCACAATCCTGTCGTACAGTATAATTAGGTATCGATCCACAGGACGGTTCTTTAATCAAATCTGGAATTCTATCTAAATTAATTAGGTACTAGAAGTTGGAAAAAGGTTGGTTTGGTTGTTTAAATCCTAAATTCAATCAATAACACAAGTAATTAAATTGACAGAAAGTAAATTTGGGTTTTATCAAATGGAGAAGAGCGTTTCCAGGGTTTTCGATTCATTATCAACCTTGCCTCTCGGTACTCATGCGACCCGCGTGCTTTCACACGCGACCCGCGTACTCTCATACGCGGCCCGCGCGGACCTCGAGCAAATGCAGCAGTTGTCTGTTTTTGCGTTGTTCTTTAGTGTAAGGATTCATTGACCGAACCTAATGTTCCCAAACCTCAACTCTCGTTTGTTGGCTTAATAAACTTGGTATCGGAAATGCAATTTCACCTTCTCAGGGTTTTAATCTAAGTTAATTGTCCGGTTTACTAAAGGTAACCAATATCTCTCGATAAATGGTAAAGTTCACCTCTCAGTTACTTTTTGGTCTCGCCTTACGGCTCGTAAACCTACCTCAGATACTAAGTCTGGTTGAAAGAAACATCAAGGCCAAAGTACAAGAAAGATGTTATAGGCATCTAACAGTAAACAAACATGAATCATTCAATCAACTTCAACAAAGCAATTAAGATAATACTCAAACAATTAAACACTATTGTTCAACACAAATTCAAACAACATGCATGCAAAACAAAGTATCAAACTACATCGTAACCCTAGAAACAAAGAAAACTACTCACTCATAGTCAAAGAACAAAGAAAACAAATAAAGATAAAAGAGTTCATAGAAAAACTAGAAGATCGATGAAGATTCGTCGCAAAACTCTCGTTATGCTCCTCTCAACTTCGTCTCCAAGCTAGCCGTCGAACCTCAACCCTAGAATTCGTCTCCTGCTCTCTGGAATGCCCAATAATGAATGAGATACCCTTCTGTGGCAAGGGATCCCGTAATATAGCCCATTTGGCCGACCTTCCATCCTTGAGTCTCTGTTTCCTCTTCTGTTTTCTTTCCGGAATAGATTCACGCGACCCGCGTGTAAGTGACGCGGTCCGCGTGCTTGTGCTCCTCATGTGTAGAATAGAGGTCGCGTCTTGTGGTCGCGTCAGGGGTTTGTGCGACCCGCGTCAGAAGTGGCGCGGCCCGCGTGTAAGGCGTCATAACTTCATAATTTCCCTGATTTCGCTTGTTATCTGCAAAGTAAGAATGAAAACATAGCAGTACCACATTCTATAGATATTCAATGTGTTTTCAATGTAAAAGACACGATTCGGTGGTTTGGAACACAGATTTTGGTACAGAAATAGGTCGGATTTATAGATATGATAATGAGGCATCAAATTCCCCCAAGCTTAAATCTTGCTTGTCCTCAAGCAAAGATCGTACTTAGGTACCGGGTTGGACTCTAAGCTAATCTAAATGCAAACTAAACTCGTAAAAGTGGAAATCTACATGAATTGCTTTAATAAAAACTTTGAGAACCTCTTTGGTATAATCTAGGCCTTCCTTGATCAATTTTGATTCACTCCACGAACTGACTAATCAAACTTCAAATTCGAAATGTTTCTAAGACTTGCAAGGTTAATTACCCGAATTGATCAATTTCTCATTCTTTTGCTGAAACTATGCCCTCGTTTGTGGTGATTTTTCTTTTCTTTTAACCCCCCCAAGCTTGGAACAAGCTTAGGTTAGAAAGTCGAGGACTTCGTGTGTTGGTGTGTGCAAAGCTTCTTTTCTTTTCTAAGTTTGGGAGACGAGCTCAAAGGCGCCTAATTGGACTTATTGCCAGTACTCTTATGTTCTCCATCTTTTCATTTATTTCAACACTTTTTATTTTGCGCATACACCATGAATACACACATCTAATGGTATTCATTCATACCAATGGATATCCCAATCTTTCCTTATTTAAAATCCCCATTTCCCTATTTTAAAAGGCACAATTCGGTTTCAAAATGGTTTTTCGATGCAATTCAAGTTTTCTTCTTCTCAAGTTCTCAAAACATCCCTTCCTAATCAGTTCTTTTATCAATTATGGGGTTAGTTCTAATATCCCAAGGTCATCCCAAATCACAACCAAGATTTTTCATAAAAGTCCTTAATTCAAGCAATCATGCAAATATATCACCTAAAAGTGCAAGAAAAGTAAACATGATCTAAGAAAAGGTAAAAAGTTTAAAAATGACCTAAATATAACCTAAGATACAAAGTTCTCCCCCCCCAAGCTTAATCTGAGCATTGTCCTCAATGCTTCAAGACAGATGGATAGAAAAAAAGTAAAACCTGGGGAAAAGAAAACACACATGATCAGTAGTCTGGTGGAATAGTGCACGGACCGTGTGTGTTTGTGTGCGGTCCGTGTGCCCTGCTGAACTTCGAATGCCAGAAGTTGTGTGCTGAGCCGGTTAGCCTCTCGATCAAGTCCCCGATCACAGCTTGCTGAGCTTTCAAATCCTCTAAGAATCTAAGGTTGCGATCCTGGTCGAGATCTGCATTCAGAATCAAAGGACAAGATTTATTCGGGTCTAGGAACTCATACCTGAGGTTAGTTGGAAAAGGCTTAAGTTCAGGAGTCAGCTGCTCTGTCTGGGCCTTGACACGTCCCGCGTCTGGTGCACTCGGCTCGCGTGCGGACCTCGCGTCAGTTTCACCCGACCCGCTTCCTCTATTCTCCAGGTTCTCTGACTGTGGCACGCGGTCTATGCAAGACGCATGCGGTCCGTGTGTCAGTTCCTCCAGATTGTCAAACCTCACTTCTGTTGCACACATCTTCTCTTTGGCAGCTTTCTTCACCTGCAAATCAGCCAAATAATCAGGATAATTTTTAAATGAGCTGCCATATTCCTCACGGAGTGGGCCTTTGGCCAATTTATCAACCACGTCGACCGCGCAACATGTCTCTGGTTCATCTGGGTACTTCATAGCTCGGTTGAGATCAAACCGGACTTTCTCATCCCCAATCCGCAAGGTCAGAGTCCCATCCTTCATGTCCATCAGTGCTCCCGCTGTTCTGAGGAAAGGCCGTCCCAGTATGATTGGTACTTCCTTGTCCTCTGTCATTTCCATGACCACAAAATCGACGGGCACATAAAACTTGCCAACTCGAACTGGCACATCTTCCACTATTCCAAGTGGTCGCCTCACAGAAGAGTCTGCCAGTTGCAGAGTCATTCGCGTAGGTTTGAGCTCACCTACCCCCATGCGATCGAAGATTGTGCGTGGCATGAGACTCACGCTAGCCCCCAAGTCACATAGGGCTCTCTTGATTGTGGCTTTCCCGATCGTGCAAGGAATGGAGAACTTGCCGGGATCTTCCAGTTTGGGCGGGAGCTCATTTCTGAAAATTGCACTGCACTGTTCTGTTAATCTCACCGTCTCGTGTCCCCCCAAACTTCGCTTGTTTGAGAGGATGTCCTTGAGAAACTTGGCATAAGTCGGCATTTGAGTCAATGCCTCGGTGAATGGGATGGTGATGTGCAGCTGCTTGATGACTTGAATGAACTTGGCGAACTGATCATTGAGCCTGTGCTCAGCTAGTCTCTGTGGGAAAGGTACAGGTGGCCGGTAAGGTGGCGGTTTCTCGGCCCCTGAATTCTTCTGACTTTCGGGTTCTTTCGATGCGGCCCGCGTGTCAGTGACGCGGGTCGCGTTCACAGGTTCTCCAGATGTGACTGCCGGTCGAGTCAATTCGACGCGGCTCGGGTTCTCTTCTTCAGGTGGTGATGCGGGGCGCGTGTCATTGGTGCGGCCCGCGTGCTGTGCAGTCTGGTTTGTTGGCATGGGTGGTTCATGATATTGAGTCCCGCTTCTCAATGTGATTGCTTTGACCTCCTCTCTCGGGTTGAGCTCTGGCTGGCTGGGCAGCTTTCCATGTGGTGGTTGGCTAGAGGTGGTCCGGTGACTCAATTGTTCCTCCAACATCTTGTTGTGAGCAGCTAAACCAGCCATTTGTGCACTCATCGTCTGCATCTGCTCGAACATCATCTGATTCATTTTTCCTTGCTCGTGCATGAAGTTAGTGACAGCAGAAGTGATGTACGGCTCTGGTGGTGGAGGTTGTGGTTCCCGGTTGTTGAAAGATGCATTCTGATAGAAGTTTCGGTTATCGCTGCTCGAGGGGTTGTTGAATGGCGCGGAGTTGTTTTGCTTCCACCTCCAGTTCTGTTGCTCAACCGGGTCTTTGGAGTAGGTTCGGTTGAATGGAGGTTTTGGAAAGTAGGATGGCTCGCTGTTGAGAGAGTTGACTTGCTCGGTCTCTCCATCCCTTTGCGCCAATGGACAATGCTCGTAAGAGTGCCCTCTATCGCCGCACATGGCACAAGACTGTGGTTGATGGTTGCTGACTGATTTGGCGCTCATCTTGTCGAATGCCTTTTGCATGGCATCCATTTTGGCGGTTAAAAATGTGATCTGATCGACTTCGAATCGGCCGCCTCCTCCAGGTTTGGAATTGTCGCGGCCGGACCACTGTTGGTTTTGAGCCATATTGTCGATCAAGTTCATCGCCTCTTCTCTTGACATCAAAGCTCCACCTGCAACAGCATCAACAGAAGTACGAGTGCTTTCTGTTAAACCATCATAAAAAGTTTGAATCAATAACCAGTCAGGTATACCATGGTGTGGACATGAATATTGCAACTCCCTAAACCTTTCCCATGCTTCATTTAGGGGTTCATCAGACCTTTGCCTAAAACTGGTCAGTTGGGTCCTTACCTTAGCAGTTCTCTTGTGTGGGAAAAACCTAGTCAGAAATGAGTTGGACAATTCCCTCCAGTTGGTAATTGAATCCCTTGGTAGTGACCCTAACCATTTTTTGGCCTTATCCCTAAGAGTGAAAGGAAATAAAGCAAGTCTGATATAATCATTGGTTGCGCCATTTGTTCTAATGGTGCAACATTCAAGAAAAGTTTGGAGGTGAGAGTGTGGATCCTCATGATCCAATCCGTGGAAGGTGTTTTGCTGCACAATGTTAACAACGCCCGGATTGAAGTTCGGTTGTTGTCCCGGTATTTGCGGCAGTCTGATTGCGCCTCTCACGTCTCCAGCCCTAGGCACATTGAACTCGCGCAATGTCCTTGGCACGATGTCCTCCTGGTACTCATCATCAGTCAGATTCTCGTCCCCGTTGTTGCTCATTGTTGCTCTGCTGGAAGTTCCTTGTTTGTTTGGGTCGGTTTGCACGGACCGCGTGTGTTGTATGCGGGCCGCGTGAGGAGGTGTTGCAGCTGGGGCTGAGCGCACAGATCTTGCGTCAGTTTCGAGATGAGGGACGCGGTCCGCGTGCAATTCAATGCGGGTCGCGTCAGGTATAGGGCCTCTGCTCCTGAGATGGTAATCGCCCGTAGGAGGTGGTATGAAAGCCAGTGTTCCTGAAGTAGAGAAAGAGAGAAAAACAAAAATACAGATTAAAATCTAGATTAATTAAAATAAACAAAAATCCAGAAAAGATAAATGATGCCGTCCCCGGCAACGGCGCCAAAAACTTGTTCGCACAAAAGTGTATCACAAAGTTTCACTACAGCAAGCTGTAGCTTTTAACCTTATTCAACTTTCAACTAGATTGCAAGTGCACAATCCTGTCGTACAGTATAATTAGGTATCGATCCACAGGACGGTTCTTTAATCAAATATGGAATTCTATCTAAATTAATTAGGTACTAGAAGTTGGAAAAAGGTTGGTTTGGTTGTTTAAATCCTAAATTCAATCAATAACACAAGTAATTAAATTGACAGAAAGTAAATTTGGGTTTTATCAAATGGAGAAGAGCGTTTCCAGGGTTTTCGATTCATTATCAACCTTGCCTCTCGGTACTCATGCGACCCGCGTGCTTTCACACGCGACCCGCATGGAACACGCGACCCACGTACTCTCATACGCGGCCCGCGTGGACCTCGAGCAAATGCATCAGTTGTCTGTTTTTGCGTTGTTCTTTAGTGTAAGGATTCATTGACCGAACCTAATGTTCCCAAACCTCAACTCTCGTTTGTTGGCTTAATAAACTTGGTATCGGAAATGCAATTTCACCTTCTCAGGGTTTTAATCTAAGTTAATTGTCCGGTTTACTAAAGGTTACCAATATCTCTCGATAAATGGTAAAGTTCACCTCTCAGTTACTTTTTGGTCTCGCCTTACGGCTCGTAAACCTACCTCAGATACTAAGTCTGGTTGAAAGAAACATCAAGGCCAAAGTACAAGAAAGATGTTATAGGCATCTAACAGTAAACAAACATGAATCATTCAATCAACTTCAACAAAGCAATTAAGATAATACTCAAACAATTAAACACTATTGTTCAACACAAATTCAAACAACATGCATGCAAAACAAAGTATCAAACTACATCGTAACCCTAGAAACAAAGAAAACTACTCACTCATAGTCAAAGAACAAAGAAAACAAATAAAGATAAAAGAGTTCATAGAAAAACTAGAAGATCGATGAAGATTCGTCGCAAAACTCTCGTTATGCTCCTCTCAACTTCGTCTCCAAGCTAGCCGTCGAACCTCAACCCTAGAATTCGTCTCCTGCTCTCTGGAATGCCCAATAATGAATGAGATACCCTTCTGTGGCAAGGGATCCCGTAATATAGCCCATTTGGCCGACCTTCCATCCTTGAGTCTCTGTTTCCTCTTCTGTTTTCTTTCCGGAATAGACTCACGCGACCCGCGTGTAATGGATGCGGTCCGCGTGTCTGTGCTTCTCGCGTGTAAGAATGGAGGTCGCGTCTGTGGTCGCGTCAGGGTTTGATGCGACCCGCGTCGTATGTGACGCGGCCTGCGTGGATGGTTCCAGAACTTCATATTCTTCCCTGATTTTGCTGTTTTCTGCAAAGTAAGAACGAAAACACAACAGTACCACATTCTATAGATATTTCATGTATATTTAATGTAAAAGACACGATCTAATGGTTTGAAACACAGATTTTGGTACAGAAATTGGTCGGATTTATAGGTCTAATATTGAGACATCAAATTCCCCCAAGCTTAAATCTTGCTTGTCCTCAAGCAAAGATCCATACTTAGGTACCGGGTTGGACTCTAATCTAACCTAAATGCAAATTGAGTTCCTAGATGTGAAAATTTACATGAGTTGCTTTAATCAAAAACTTCGAGAATCTTTTTGGTGCAATTAGGACTTTCCTTGATCAATTTTGATTCACCACACGAATTGACTAATGTTACACCAAAAGGGTATGCACAAAGTTTCAGTACAGCAAGCTGTACCTTTTAACCTTAAATACACTTCTGGTTCAGACTGCAAGTATACAATCCTACCGCGTAGTATATCGTCGGGTATCGATCACAGGGACGGTTCAAGTGTTATCCAGACTCTACTTAGGTTAATTAAAAACTAGAAGTTGGAAAAGGTTGGTTTTGGTTATTTATATTTCCTACAGATTCAAAAGCAATAATAAAGTGCAAGAAAGAAGATTAAACTAGTTTTAATCAATAAATAAAAGCGTTCCCAGGGTTAAGACTTCATCTCAGTTTTACCTCGGACGTCCTGTCCGGGCCGTGTCATTTCCTACACGGGCCGTATCAGTTTACACGGGCCGTGTCATTTTGCTACACGGTCCGTGTCAGCCTCGGGTTAATGCAGCAGCTATTGTTTCTTTGTATCGTTCCTTTGTGTAGGGTTCTACTGACCAGACCTAATGTTTCTAAACCTCAACTGTCGTTTGTTGGTTCATCAACTTGGTATGGAAATTGCAATATATGCCCTCGTCGGGTTCTAAACCTCAACTTTCGTGTGTTGGTCCGAATTACCTAGTTGGTTTATTGGTATACTAAAGGTAACTCCTATCCGTCGATAGAGAGTAATTTTCGCCTTTCGGTTACTACTTGGTTTCGCCTTTCGGGTCACAAATCCTACCTCATGTACTTAGTTTGGTTGAGAGACTTTTAAGGGCTTGGATACCTTCTAGATGAGGCCTTTCATCTAGTGGTAAACCGATATAGGTCAAACACTACAATCTAAGCAATTAAAATACTACTCAATCAATCAAACACAAATTTCAATACAAAGATTCAATAACTAGCAGGCAAGACAAAACATTCGATTACATCAAAACCCTAGAAACAAAGTAAATTACTCACACATAGTTCTAAAACAGCAAATACAAATAAAGATAGAGTTGATCATGACAAAACCCAAAGTATAAAGAAGATCAATCGAAAACTCGCGTATTTCGCTTCTCAACTTCGCCTCCAAGCTTAGCCGCCAAAGACAAACCCTAGAACGTGCTCTCCTGTTCCAGAATGACCCTCTGTTGGACAGAGAGGCCCCTCTTTAATGCCAATTCGCGACCTTCCTTCATTAGCCTTGTTTCCAGATTTCTGGATCTGTTTCCGGAAATGCTTGACACGGGCCGTGTCAAATCTGTCCGGCCTGTGTAACCTGTGTACTTAGCTCAAATTGTAGATCTTCTCGCAAGCATTCCGAAAAGTGGTCATACACTCAAAACGGAGTTACGAGTCAAAAGTTATGACTGTTTTAAGTTCGGGTGCTGAAATTTCAGCATCATATGGATGGTGTCCTGGTCGTGTCTGTGGTCGAGTCGAGGTTGACACGGGCCGTGTAGAATGTGACACGGGCCGTGTAGAGACTTCAGAATTCCAGATTTCTCCTCGATTTCGCCCGAATCCTGCAAAATAAGAATAAACTTGCAGCAGTACCACATTCTAAAGATATTCAATGAAATACAACTGATTTAATAGATTTAAACACAGGTTTGGTACAGAAATTGGTCGAAATTATAGGTCAAATAACGAGACATCAACTAATCAAACTTCAAATTCTGAAATGTTTTTAAGATTTGCAAAGCTAATTACCCGAATTGATCAATATTTCATTCTTTCACTGAATCTATGCCCTCGTTTGTGGTGATTTTTCCTTTTTGCCCCCCCCCAAGCTTGGAACAAGCTTAGGTTAGAAAGTCGTGGACTTCATGTGTTGGTGTATGCAAAAGTTCTTGAAAGTTTTCAAGCTCAAAGGCATCCCGCCGGATTGTGCCAGTACTCTTTTTTTCTAAATTTGGGAGACGAGCTCAAAGGCGCCCCATAGGACTTATTGCCAGTACTCTTATTTTCTCCATCTTTTTATTTGTTTCATTTTTTTTTATTTGCATATACCATGAATACACACATCCAATGGTATTCTTTCATACCAATGGATATCCCAATCTTTCTATTTGTTTTAAAATCCCAATTCTCTAATTTAAAAGGCACAGTTCAGTTTCAAAAGGCTTTTTCAATACAATTCAAGCTTTCATCTTTTCAATTTCTCAAAACATCCCATCTTAAGCAGTTCTTTGATCAATTATGGGGTTATTTCCAATTCTCAAGGTAATCCAACTCACAAACAAAAGTTTTCAAACAAGTCCCTAATCTTAGCAATCACACAAACTTATCACCTAAAAATGCAAAAAATTTGAAAAATAAACATGTCTAAATGCAGATACAGTTTTCTTCTATTCCACCCCCCCCCAAGCTTGAATGAAGCATTGTCCTCAATGCTTGAATTTTCACAAGGAAAAAGTAAATAGAAGAAAATATGGAAACTTACTATATGGTGAGCGAGGGATGAGGCGGGGGCGCCTCACTGGTTGGTGGAAGGTGGATCGGGTGGCACTGGGGGGAGCACCCACTTCTGAGGTACACGGACCACGCGATCAAACTCTTGCATCAGAAGAATCCACAAGATTTCTTTCGAGTCCTTGATCGAGCACCAGATCACGCCTTTGTGAGTTTTCAATTTCTCCAAGAGCGTAGTAGTCCGATCAGGTTTAAGATCTGCACTTATGATCACAGGACAAGATTTATCTGGGTGATAGGCCTAAATTATATACATGTTCGGTCTGATTTTTACTACATAATAACACCAAATATCATGTATTTTAGTATAATTTAGGATTAAATACCCCTAGAATCAAGTTACTGCATTTGTCTGTGTGAAATTCGCAGGAAAACAAGAAACAGAGGCAAAGTGCGGACGCACAGCACCAGAGTGCGGCCGCACTCAATACTTAGAAGAAAAACCAAGCTCCAGCAAGCTCCAGAAGAAATGTCCGAGAGGAGTGCGGACGCACTAAGAATTGGTGCGGACGCATTTCCTACTTAGCCGAATTTTCCAGAGAAATCTAGCATTATAGAAGAAAAGTGCGGACGCACTAACTCGCACTTGACCCGCATTTTCTACTTAGAGAAATTCAGACTCTGATCACTCAAAAGAGAGCAATGTTTCTTTTAATATTTATAAACTCGGAAATGCTATCGGTTCGGACTGCAAGCGCACAATCCTATCGAGTAGTATATTCGAGGTCGATCCACAGGGAATATTGGTTCAATGCTTTGAGCGATCGAATCACAATCTTTCGAAAGGCTAGACGAAATCTGAAAATTGAGAGATGTTGTTTTGATCAATGTAAATTAGGAAGCAATTAAAAGTAATTAAAATAAAGATAGAGATGAGAATTCCTAGGGTTTCGGCACACCATTGCCACTTAATTCGCCTTGACAATATATTCCTGTTGCGTCTGATTTCCTGTTGTTGTTTAATGAAAGATACCACATAGGTCACTGTGATTTATGTTACGCGAGAATGACAGATCTTTCACCGAGATTCTACATAGGACACTGCGATTTACCTTACGCAAATGTCTGATCTCTCAAATAGCCCAAATTACTACATAGATCACTGCGATTTACTTTACGCAAATGATGGAATTTGGTACGCGTTTTGTTGGTCTGGTTTATGGTTTCCCCGCTAAGGTTTTCTTCACATAAACCTAATAGATCTCAACGAGGCTAACTCATACAAATAGTTTCTCTTACCATTAAAGGACTGTCACTACCCTAACGGACTCAAACTAGATCATTGAAATTAGATGAAGAGATAGTAAATCACAAAAGCATTTTGTTTCAACAACAAGGAATCATAATCAACAGAAATATATATATCAAAACATCAAGAGTAACAAGGTTTACTGCCTAGCCCTAAGAAAAGGAACTTAGCAGCGGAACGGCATGGTTACAAGCACTCCTCTCTTCTCACTTTAATCAAATCTAACCCTAATTACAAAGATAACTAATCATTCTGCCCAGGGGCCTTATATAGGAGTGTAGGGACGTGTAGAGGTTGAGTAGGGGCTAAGGAACTGATCTGGAAACAGTTGTCGGTAGTTATTCCCCAAGAGATGCCTTCGGATACGGGCCGTATCAGGTGATACGGTCCGTATTAGGACCTTGGCAGTTAGGGTTTAAGTGCTTCCAGCGCTATCTTCTGGTCTGTGCTAGGCCTGGTCCGTATTGGTCAATACTGGCCGTAACAGGGACTTAGTCGATGAGCGTCGCTGATCCGATTGACCCGATTCTAGCTAGGTCTAGGTTAAGCCATACAATCTCAAGGTCTTGTTTAAAAATTAAATTAGGGCTTAGGTTTGGTATAATTGGCATGACACTAAAAATTTAGAACTTAAAAATATTCATGACCTCTCCCTTGAACAATTTATTCACCCCATGATTGACCTCATTATGCTTGCCCTAGAAAAATTATCATTCAACAATCTATTTCACAAATATCCTTAAAATTGAGAGTATTAATTTCCCCTTCGATTATAAATGGATCCCTTCCAATCAATAGGAATTCTAATGATATAAATTTTGATTTTCCTTCCCAATTGATTGGAGCAAAGTATGACAACTAAGTGTGTTGGTACTTGTGACTATTTTTGAAAAATTAAATATATACAAGAATTTAAATTTGGGAGGTTTTCTCGAGCCTATTGGTAACCAGTCTTGCGTAGGCACCCGTACTCTTTTTATCCTCCATCTTTTATTCTATTTTTTTTTCTTTTTCTGATTTTTCTATTTTTTTTTTTTTTGGTTTTTCTCATTTCTGATTTTTTTGTATTTTTCTATTTTTCTGAAAAGTAAAATATTTTTGTGTCACAAGTACCATGATTACACACAATTCCAAGTATTCATTCATACAAGGAATTATTGCATAGTTTCGCTAGGGGTCTATCTATAATAAATGGGTATTCTAAAACACTATCAAGTTTTAAAAAGACTTTGCAAAAATAAATTACTCAACAATAAAAATTCTAGGATTTGCAATTTTTGGTCAACACTCATGGTTAGCAATTAATTGTTCACTTTGAGATTACTAATTATTTTTAAAATTCTGAATTTTTGGTATCATGGCTAATTGTCTAAACCTTAGTCTAATTCAATTTAAAAACAATTCCTATTTGATTATCCTACTCCTAAGGAAAATAAAAATGCAAGCTAGCTAAAAAGCTCAATCTAATCATTCTAGGACTTTCGGTAAAGCCTCTAATCCTAGTCAAAAATTGAGTAAAACTACTAGCACCTAAGAATTTAAATTGCGAAAATTTTAAAGATACATTGGTCAATTTACCTCCTACCCCCCGAATAAAATTGAGCATTGTTCCCAATGCTCGAGAGATAAAAATAAAGGAAGTAATAAAGTAAAAAGACCGGGAAAAGATACAACTCACTGCACCTCAATCCTGAGGTGGTGGTGGGCGCTGGATCTCCTCGTAGAATGACGGGTCGAAGAGTCCGTATGGTGGTGGCTGGTATGGTAGTCCGGTGGTGAGAGCATGCTGGTAGTACTGCTGCGACATGTAGCGGGCTTGCTGTGCCTCCCGCCTGTTGTTGGCAGCATACCCTCGAAGCTCGTCCATGCCCTGGCGAACCTGATATGTGTAGTCACGTGTCTCGTCATACTGCTGGTCAAGCCGGGCATAAGTGGTCCTGGTGTCAATGGAGAATCTCTCCATGTTCGCGTTGACTCTTTGGACGGCTTGGAGAACTCGGTTGTATCCACTTTGAGGGGCATCAGATGGTCCCGCCCCTTGTCACGTTGCTTTTGCTGCGAGCGCCTCTTGCTGAGCCCTTTGCTCATTTGCCACCATTTCTTGCATGTATGCGGCGGCTGCTGCGGTTTCAGCCCTGTCCTCTTCTTCAGCCTCGGCCTCTAGGGTTTCGAAATCAACCTCATCATCGCTTTCTTGAGCGGCCTGCCTGCCGCTAGGGGCCACTTGATTCCATTTCTGCTGGTTTTTGAGAGGTAGCGGCTTGCAAGGCATTTGAACCCTCCTGCTTTCGATATGGTATAGGTATGGCTCGGGAGGTCTGCCGCTAATCATTCTCATCGCGGTGAGGCACTCGATATCTAAGAGTCTCATGCCAGTGCCTTCTTTCAAGAAATCCACCTCGAGTCTGAGTTGCCGAGCGAGGATTGTTGCGATGGCGCCAATGGAGATGTTTCCTCTGCCCCTTTTGTTTTGGCCAATCGAGTGGATGTGGTTGCAGAGGAAATGGCCGATGTGTGGGGGCTCTTCCGGTGTGATGAGCATACATTTGAGAATTTAAAGCTCGGGAAAGGTGACCTTCGCACAGGTCTCACCTCGAGCGAAAAGGGAGTTGCTGAGAGCCGCTTGCATGTAACGGAGTACTGGATGGACAATGTGGCTGGCGACTCTCGGATCACTGATGCGGTCATTGGTGATCATCTTCCAAAAATTCCGGTCATCATTGTATGCCTGTACGCCCTCATCTTTAAAGCCAAAGATGTCATAAAAATCATGCATTGACATCTCCTGCCCTACATTCATCAGTTGAAACTTGATTATGTCATTTCCGGAGGAGAAGGTGGCAATGAACTCGCGGGTGAGGTCGTCATAGGTTGGGACATCCACCAGCTTGTTGAGAAAGTCCCAGATGTGAACCCTTTTTGCTAGGGTTTTGAATTGGGTGAGGAGGCCGAGCTCTTGAAGGGTTTCGATGTGGATGGCCTTGTGGTTGATGATTTTGTTGTCTTCCAGTTTCTCGAATACTCTGGCATGTGCTCTGGAGGTGAATTTGATATCCAGAGGGTTATACTGTTGCCCCTCCATCGGTTGTGGTTCTTCTTGAGGAGGAGATTCCGGCAACTCCTCTCGTTCGGGGCTCTGTTCGGGTGATTCAGGCGGCGGTGGATTTTGAGAAGAGGACTCTCCCCTCTTCTTCTTGCCTAGACCTGTCAAAGCTTTAAGAAGACCACGTGTTTTTGGGGCCATTTGTGGTAATTACTAGCCTCTGTTACGGACCGTATTAATCTAATACGGACTGGATACGGACCTAGGCGCTGGTGGAAAATGGCCAAGTACAGGACTCAATACGGACCGTATCAGACTGATACTGGTTCTGGTAAAAACTGGAAAACCTAATTTTTTTGTGTTTTTCGTGATTTTTGGTTTTTAACTGGATCTAAAATAGAAAACTAACTCTAAAAGCTAAATTGCAAAAGAAAATAGAAGACTCGTTCAAGAAACTAAAATTAAAATCGAAATTTAAAAAGGGAAATGGGGGAAGAAACCCGAAAATGGTGAAGATCGGTATTCTTGGTGGATACGGGTCAAATACGGCCCGTAACGGCGGTTGGTGATGGTGCGAGAGGTGATTGACGCGATCTCACTTGGTTGCCGGCGGTGTTTTGTGAGGTTGGCTCGGATTTTTGCAAGAGGGAGAGAAGGAGGAGAGGAAGGAGGAAGAGAGTAGGAGAAGGAAGAGAAAAGGAGAAGAGAAACGGGAGAGGGAGAGGCTCAAAAATAGAGAAGTTTCTATTTTAAACGGTTACCCAACTTCGCGCCTCTTCGTTAACGGGTTTTAATTTCACAGATTGGTTTTGATTACGGACCGTATTGGCTGATACGGTCCGTATCCAATCCAAAATTTCTGACCCCGATAACTGTTTCTAACTCTTCCTCTGGATACGGTCCGTATTGGCTGATACGGGCCGTATTTTCTGCTGTCTTCCTTTTTCATCCAACTCCTTGCTCCATATTCACTGTCGTAATCCATATTGGCTGATACGGTCAGTAACAGAGAATATTTTCTTGACTTTTCCAATGTTTTTGACCGAGCCCTTCCTCTAGCATGTTCACCTGGTCATGAAAAATAAATGGATGTGACTCGTTCCCTAGTTAAAGTCTTAATCTATCTAAAAATAAAAATTTATACGAAAATATAAAAGTGACCTTGGGTTGCCTCCCAAGAAGCGCTTGTTTTAAGTCGTTAGCTTGACTTTGTGTCGCATCAGTTTCTTCTGGATATCCTCCCGTCAATGCAAGGGGGTTGCTTGTCGGGTGGTTCGCCTTCAGCGTCTTCTATGGTTTCATCATCACTGTCCTTTTCGAAGAAGTCGGTTGGTGTTTGAAGTCCGGGGTCGAATGCTAGGCTCACACCGAGTGCTGCTTCGACCTCGTCTAGTCTTTGAGACATTGCATCGAGTTCTTCGCGTAGGATTTTGATTATTGCAAGGGCTAAGAGAGAATGACTCCTGTTGTTTGCGATATTGGGGCTCTTGTTCAGATCATCGGTTTGTTGTGTCACGGAGGTTGGATGGATCCGACCGTCATCTTGTACAATAAAAAATCTCTCCACTTCTGCTTCGTGCATCGTCTCCTCGATGTCTTCAAATTCGTCCATTCGCAATTCATCATTGTCATCCTCGTCCGTTGTTTCCAAATTATAGACAAGATTTATGTCAGGTGGGGCTTTGGTTTCATTCATGTTTGTCACACCCCGCGGCCCAACGAGGCGCGACCGGTGCTCTCCTGCCGTAGACATATGGTTGCCCGTATGCCTACAAGGCAATTACGATATAATAGTCAATGAAAACATAAACAAACAATCAAACAAACAAATAACATAAATCCCAGCTGGTCAGGTAATATCATACAAACCCGTATCTCGATGGATACGCATCACAAAAATGACATAGAGGCTATATATGTACATCACCAAAACATAACTATATACATAATCTCTAATGTCACCATACCAGACAGTCTAAGCAGCGGAATAACCAGGCCTACCGACCTCGTGCCTCTCTCGGATCTGCTGAACCGGAACCTGAAAAGTTAACCCAAAGAGGGGTGAGAAATAAATTCTCAGTGCGATAAATTTGCCACGTTTCGCTCCTGGACTTGCAATCACAGATTATATTCAAAAATAAAGCACAAATAAAGCTCAGATTAGTTTATAATGATATATATAAACATGAACGCAAGAACCGACATCAATAAGCCAAATGAAATCCAACTCAGGAATTGCCAATCCGAAATTCAATCACACAATATTTGGTTTAACTCGAACTCAGAATATCGGGTAGTACAGGCTTAACCGTTTAATTACAAGTCTGGTTCCATTTCATATCCGGAAAATTCCATTTAAAACCAATCGACCATCCAAACGCATTACCCCCTGGGCAATGCCTCCGATACACAAGTCACCCATAACCAAATTCATAATACAGAGTCACTTACCCCTCGTCCCAACCGGTACTGGGAACTGCCGAGGACCAGACGATCTAAAGGTTTAGAATACTGGGCGTCAAAGTCCATGCATAGACTTTGACAAATCCGAACACACCCCCAGGGTGTCGTCGCCACGATGGGGGACGGTAATACCATATCCACCAACCGATGGTGATATAAATCACGGTGACTTTCAATTCCAAATTAGATCATTCAGATCAATACACAAATAACAACCATACCAGCATGCAGATCAATCAGATAAAACAATTCGAGTTTCGATTAATTTGGGCAATGCAATGCATATGCAACACAGTCCGATAATGCAATTTAACCAATAATCAACATGTCAATCGAAACACAGTTTAATTCTGAATATAAACTATCAAACAAGTCCAGAAACCCCGCACCTGAGTATATAGCGCACTCGTCTAAGGCTCAGGCGTCTCGAACGATCCCGAGATCCGATGCCTCGTAGGTCTACCACCTATTTATACGTTTAGATTCGATTAAAACATTCGATTGGTATCCCGTAGGTTAAATCAAGTTAAATTAGGTTAAACACGGTTTAGTGTTCGTATTCGGGTCTTAATGGTATAGGTTTAGGTCATGGTTCAACCAATTAGGTTTAGACAACACAAAATACACATTTTCAGAATTTCTGGGTAGGTATTGCGGCCCGTAATGGCCCTGTTGCGGCCCGCAGACAAACCTTCCAGAGAGTTGGTTTTTCTGCCAACTTCATTGCGGCCCGTAATGGTATTATTGCGGCCCGCAACCAAACTTTCCAGAGAGTTGGTCAATCTGTTATTGAGCTACACTATCTATTGCGGCTCGTAATGGATCTGTTGCGGCCCGCAATAGATCACACAGAATCCAATTTTTATGTTTAGTTTATCTCGTTTCGATCGGGGTTCGACATGGTTAACCATTGCTTCGTATCCTCGGTTCAGAAGGTATATTAACATCTAGATTATCGAGAACCAACACAATTAAACCATGAACTCAATTGGTACAAAACCCTAATTCCAAATTCAACTCAAATGGATGATTTAACTCAAACAACACGAATCGAGATGTTCAAACGATTATGACTCGATCGATTCAGATCCAAATGGTGCATAACACCTGAAAATTTAGTAATTTCCCCAAATCCCATCAATTTACCAAAACCCTAATTCCATTTCCCATTTCATAACCAAAACCATTCGATTCAATACAAATCAAACCGGATATCGAGTTATATCGAATCAATCGAACTTTAAATCAGATTCTCAAAGAAATACCACAAATCAAACAAATTAGGGTTTTCCAAAAGATTACAAAGAAGGAAGAATATACCAAATTGAAGCTCTAGAGTTGAGCACGATCGTCTAATTAGCTCGAATCTCCGATTTTCCGACAATTCTGATCAGATTTCACGTTCGATTTCACTCTCTCTCTCTTTCTCTCTTTGGTTCGGCCAAAACCTAGCTCACTCCCGAAATTAGAGTTGTAATGGAATGATTAAGTGAAGAAGAAGATTGTCATCTTTAATATATGGAATTTTTGCACATAAGCCCTCCAAGTTTTAAATATTGCATAACTTAAAAATCTTCACAACTAGGCCCTTTTTGCATATTTTTATTTATTCAAGGATTAGAATGTAACAATTCTCCCCCCTTAAAATGAAGTTCAGTCCGCTGAACTTGATTTCGTACCTTAATTGTCGAATAACTCCGGATACTTTTCTCGGATGCTCTCCTCGAGTTCCCACGTCGCTTCCTTATCGGAATGTCGTCCCCATTTTACCAACACAAGCCGGATCACTTTGCTTCGTAGTCGTTGCTCCTTTCGATCCAATATCTGCATCGGTTCCTCTTGATAGGTCAGATCGTCTTGCACGTGTAAATCAGAATGGTCAATACAATGTGACGGATCTCGTACATATCTGCGCAACTGTGATACATGAAACACCGGATGAACCCGGTCCAACGCTGGTGGTAGTGCAAGCTCGTACGCTACCGGCCCAACTCGTCGCAAAATCTGAAACGGTCCAATATAACGAGGACTTAGCTTACCCGTAACACCAAATCTGTGTACGCCTCTGACAGGCGAAACTCGAAGCCATACGTGATCACTTTCTTGGAATTCCAACAGTCTTCGATGAATATCCGCGTATTTCCTTTGTCTTCCTTTGAGCTGACTTGAGCCGACTCAGAACCATTTTCGTTTTCTCAGCAATTTCTTCTAACATTTGCGGTCCCGTAGGCGGATATGTACCCGCTGGTCCCCACCACAGCGGAGTACGGCACTGCTGCCCTGTCAGCGCCTCTTGCGGTGACATACCAATGCTCGAGTGATAACTATTGTTATAGGCGAACTCCACCAGATACAAGTGATCAACCCACGAACCTTGTAAACTTAACGCGCAGGAGCATAACATGTCTTCCAATGTTTGGATAGTGCGCTCCGATTGACCGTCCGTCTGAGGATGATGCGCTGTACTGAATTTCAGCTTAGTACCCATTGTCTCTTGGAAGCTCTCCCAGAAATGAGAAGTGAACCGAGGATCTCGGTCTGAAATAATATTGTGTGAGCAACCGTGGTATTTGAATTGATATTTCAAGAATAAGTCTGCTAATTCTTGTCCCGAGGTCTCAATTCGAAGCGGAATGAAATGAGCTATTTTCGTCAGCCGATCCACAATCACCCAAATAGTGTTATATCTACTAACAGTTCTCGGAAATCCGGATACGAAATCCATTGTGATCGACTCAAATTTCCTCGTAGGTATTTCCAGCGGTCTTAGTAATCCTGCTTTTCTCCGTCGATCTGCTTTAACTTGCTGACATACCTGACATTTTTCTACATACCTTTGCACGTCTCGCTTCATTTTCGGCCACCAAAAATACTTCTTCAAATCTTGGTACATTTTTACTTCCCCCGGATGGATAGTGTAACCCGAGTCGTGCGCCTCCGATAAAACCAGATCTTTCAGTTCAGATCTATTTGGCACACAAATGCGGTCGTGAAACCGCAAAATGTCATCTCCTTGAATTTTAAATGGGGAATCAGCATTTGACTCGTAGTGCAGTTTAAATTTCTGACATTTTGGATCATCCTGTTGCGCTGCACGAATCTGTTCGTGTAATTCCGATCGGATCTCAACCGCTGCTAGCACAACCGACGCAATTGCAGTTGCGCTAGTCCCCACCTCACTTCTACCACATTTAGATGCAACTTCCAACGCTAAGTCACGTGATGCGCCAACATGAATTTCCAATCTACGCATTTCCTCAAGAAGATGTGCTTCACTTGTAATTACCGACGCCAGGTTTACCTGACTCTTTCTGCTTAACGCATCTGCTACACTGTTCGCTTTTCCTACGTGATACTGGATATCCAAATCATAGTCTTTCATCAACTCCAACCACCTTCTTTGCCTCAAATTCAATTCTTTTTGCGTGAAGATGTACTTCAAACTTTGATGATCGGTAAATATACGGCATCTCACGCCATACAGATAATGCCGCCAAATCTTCAGCGCAAATATCACCGCCGCTAACTCCAAGTCATGAGTCGGGTAGTTTTGCTCGTGCGGTCGCAATTGCCGAGATGCATAGGCAATTACATGATCATCTTGCATCAATACGCAACCCAACCCTGATCGAGATGCATCGGTGTAAACCGTGTACTCTTTATCAGCAGTCGGCATAGCAAGGATCGGTGCGGATACCAGCCGACTCTTCAATTCCTCAAAACTTTTATCTTGCGCGGTACCCCAATCAAATTTCACACCTTTATGCAACAATTTTGTAAGTGGCGCAGCTAACCGCGAAAACCCGAGTACAAATCTCCTGTAGTACCCGGCTAACCCCAGAAAGCTGCGAATTTCAGTAACTGTCTCCGGCCTCTTCCATTCAGTAACAGCCCGAATCTTTTCGGGATCCACCGCTAACCCTTGTCCCGAAACAACATGCCCCAGAAAAGTAACTTCATTCAACCAAAACTCACATTTCGAAAACTTTGCGAATAACTGATGTTCGCGCAATCTTTGCAAAACAATTCTAAGATGTACCTCATGTTCTTCTCGGGAGCGCGAATACACCAATATATCATCAATGAAAACCACTACTGTCGAATCCAATAGATCGTGAAACACATGGTGCATCATATCCATGAACGCTGCCGGTGCGTTCGTCAACCCAAATGGCATAACAAGGTATTCATAATGCCCGTAACTTGTACGGAATGCTGTCTTGTCCACGTTGCTTGGCCGAATCCTCAACTGGTGGTACCCTGTTCTCAGATCAATCTTTGAATATACCGAAGATCCCTGCAACTGATCAAACAGATCATCAATCCGAGGTAACGGATACTTGTTTTTCACGGTTACCTTATTCAGCTCGCGGTAATCAATGCATAACCGCAATGTTCCATCTTTCTTTTTGACAAACAGCACTGGCGCACCCCACGACGATGTGCTGGGTCTGATGAATCCACTCTCCAACATGTCTTCCAACTTCGCCTTAAGCTCTTTCAGTTCTGCCGGTGCCATTCGATACGGCGCCTTTGAAATCGGTGTTGTGCCCGGTACTAGTTTGATACCGAACTCCACTTCTCGCTCAGGTGGCAACCCCACAATCTCTTCCGGAAATACATCCATAAATTCTGAAACCACCGGTATAGTGCTGATCTCTGGAACTGCCGCAGCCGCATACACCACGGCCACCAGATAAGCTGTACACCCTGTTTCTAATAAATGTTTCACTTCTACAGCAGAAACACACGGTGTTAGTTCCCCTATTTCTCTACATTTCAAAACACACGACATACCTCTTGAATTCGCAAAATGAATCCGTCGATGCGGACAGTCAATGGTTGCTGCGTGCCTCGTCAACCAATCCATTCCCAACAATACATCATACCCCATAATATCCATAACCAACAAATCAGCCTCGAATTCCCTTCCGTCTACTTTAATCTTTCGGTTTCGGCATATAGTAATTTCTCGATCAGTTGATCCAAATGGGGTTTGGACGTTTAAAATTTGGTGACTCGTTTCAATTGGCCAACTACACCTTTCCACGAACACCCTCGACACAACCGAATGACTACACCCCGTATCAATCAAACAATACGCATCATGATCAGATATAGAGAGTAAACCTGTCATGACGTCAGTCTGGCCACGTCCCTGTGCTGTTGCAGCATTGCGCGAATTTCCAGCGATGTTAAGTGCATGCGCCGCCGCCCTGCCGGTACTGCCAATGCTGCTAGCCCTACTAGCGTTAGCCCCGCTAGCTTGAAACGTGCCACGTCCGCGCCCCGTCGGCGCGCCACGCCCAACGCTAGCAGACCCTCCTGCGCTACCAGCGCCTTGCATCCTTATAAGCGAATTCCGGCATTCCCTCGCCCAATGTCCCGCGCTACCGCACACGAAACAAGCGCTAGCCTTGCGCCTACACTCAACCTCATCATGTGCTTAGTTGCATGATCGGCACCATTGCGAATGCATCACCGGTTTAAAACCCGGCATAGAGATTTTTCTGAACGGGGGTCTCGGCGCCATGTTCGGTCGAGGGGGTCTAGTATATGATGATCCTCCCCTCGACTTCGACACTTGCCTACTCTGATCTTCTCGCTGTTTCACATTCCTTTCAGTCACTTGCGTCTTTCTCCTCTTACCATGCATTTCAACTTGTTCGGCGTGATCCATCATTGCTTGTAACTCCCTCGCCATCGGAGTATCCACGATCATAGAGATATGCCCATCCAACCCATCCAAGTATTGTCTATTGTACCTTTCACCATTGGCAAAAGAAGAGTATCTTTTGGAGTTTGCCCTATTGGAAAGACAATCTCGTGCCGCACAATATTGATATGATGCATACTGAGAAGAATTTCACGGAAGCTTTGGTTAACACACTTTTAAACATGGGAAGCAAGACCAAGGATAATGAAAAAGCTCGGAAAGATTTGGCTCTCCTTTGCAATCGACCCAAACAGAACCTAACCCCATGTACCAAAAACCCAGGAAAGATGAAAAAACTGAAGACACCATTTGCACTATCACAAGATGATAAGAAGCTGGTTCTAACTTGGATCAAAGATAAAGTCAAGTTTCCCGATGGCCACGGATCAAATTGGTCAAGGTGTGTTAACCTAATAACTAACACCCTAATTGGGATGAAGAGTCATGACTATCATGTGTTCATGGAGCGCTTACTCCCCGTTGTATTTCAAGATTTTTTGTCCTTGATCCCGTATTGGACGTTCTTTGTGAGATTTCAAGCTTCTTTAGAGAGATTTGTGCCAAGGAACTTGATTCATCCCGTATCGACCAGTTAGAAAGGGATATTATCATCACAATTTGCAAAATGAAAAAATCTTCCCCCCGGGTTTCTTCAATTCAATACAGCATCTTGTGGTGCATTTGACACATGAGGCTAGAATGGGTGGGCTAGTAGGGTCCTGATGGATGTATCCATGTGAAAGGTGCGGTTTTTTTCTCAATTGTCTCTTTAATTAAATTACTTCTTAACGTATAGTAGTATATTAACTAATTGAAATCAACTGTTGCAATTAAAGGTGTAACAAAGAACAACGGCTGAGAGTTATCAACAAAGCACGTGTTGAGGGTTCAATCGTCGAGGCTACGATAGTCAAAGAGATTTCCACCACTTCCAGATTTTATTTTAAAGATTTATCACTAAATGACCCAAAAGGAGCTGAAAAAGCTACCACTTTGAGGGAAAACCTTTCAATTTTTGACGGAACTGGCCGTCCCATTGGTAGGGAGAATCGAAGGACACTCACTAATGATGAATTTAAAGCAGCACACACTTATGTCGTCCTCAACTGCCCAGAGATACGTGACAAATTCTTAGGGTACAATATTCTTATTTATCACTTCTCTTATTTCACATTATACAAAAGTATAAAATAGAAGGGCTGAACTGCATATCTGATGAACAAAGGACGTGTCATGGTAATTTTAAAACCTCCCAAAATATATTTTAATGACTACTTCAAAAATATAGGGAGTTTGATACTGTCATGCTCAACCGTGGCACTACCCCACAACTTCTTTAGAAAGCTCGTCAAGATCTGTTCACAAAGTGGTTACGACAGAAGGTAATAACCGACCTTGAATGCGACCCATGCGTTCAAAAGGCAACAATAAAACCACTGAAAAGAGCTAGCTGTTACGAAGGGTTCGAAATCAACGGGTACCGATATCACACTGAAACGCACGGGCAAAACAAGTCATCAAGAAATAGCAGTGTTTGCATCAAAGGAGAGTGGGAATTAGGTGACTCCTCACGACTACTATGGAGTTCTTGAAGAGGTCATTGAGCTCTCATATAAAGGAGGCAACAAGGTGGTTCTCTTTAGGTGTTATTGGTTTGACATAACAAATGGTGTGAAGGTCGACCGCCAACATGGGATTGTCGAGGTTAAACATACTTCTCAGCTAAAAACTTATGAGCCATTTGTATTGGCATGTCAAGCGGTCCAAGTGAGCTACCTTCCTTATGCTTCTCCAGACCGTGATCAGAGTCAAAATAATGATGATTTCCATAGGGTTTTGGCTTAGGTTTAGCATATTTTCTCACACTTATTTTAATTTATTAGAGAAAAAGGCTACTGTCACCCTTCTTTATGTTTTATTGCAGAAAATAGGTTTTGGGATTATTTTACACCAAATGGAGCTAGAATCGGGTCAATCGGATCAGCGATGCTTATCGATGAAGTCTCTGTTACGGTCCGTATTGCCTAATACGGACCTAGCCTAGCACAGACCAGAAGATAGCGTGAGAAGCACTAAAACCCTCAGCGACAAGGTCCTAATACGGACCGTATCACCTGATATGGACCGTAACCGAAGGCGCCCCTTGGAAAATAATTGCCGACAGTTGTATCCAGATCAGTTTCTTAGCCCCTACTCAATCTCCAGACGTCCCTCCACTCCTATATAAGGCCCTTGGGCAGAAGAATAACTTATCTTTGTAATTAGGGTTAGATTTGATTAAAGTGAGAAGAGATGAGTGCTTGTAACAATGCCGTTTCGCGGCTAAGTTCATTTTCTCAGGGCTAGGCAGTAAACCTTGTTACTCTTGATGTTATGATATATATATATTTTCTATTGATTATGATTTCTTGTTGTTGAATCGAAATGCTTTTGTGATTTACTATCTCTTCATCTAATTTCAATGATCTAGTTTAGTCCATTAGGGTAGTGACAGTGCTTTAATGGTAAATGCAGGCCGTCGGCAGGTATACGCTATAAATGGCCTGGGACCCACATCATTTATGACCACGGTCACAGCCCCGCCTATAAATATCAACCCTACCATGCGTCCAAATGACAACTCCTCACCTCCCTCCACAGAACTCTCCGAGATGCCTATCAAAAGAGTAGTCTCTAAACCCAAAAGACCTCTGGAACAAGGCCAGAGCAGCCGCGACCAGCCTCCCCCCGCTCCCCGTCGCTCTTATAACCCACGACAGGTCCTCTCTCCTGCAGAGAGATGGGCCCTCCGCCAACGATTCTCCGAGGAGGATTTGGAATGGATGCTTCATAACGAGGACCTCCAAATCTGCGACTTTATCGACCTCCTCCTCGCCGGTGTACCCTCATTCACTAAGGAGGACGAGAATAACATCTATGATGACGTCGACTTCGCGCCCAAGCTGCGTTGGTGTGTCATATGCCACGATCAAGGGCCCAAGCACGAAATGGCGAAATGCCGGACGTGCTATGAGTGGAGCTGCTTCGAACACTACGACATCCGAGGCCGCGCGGACCCCCGACGCCGGTTCTGGAAATGCCCTGGATGTGTATCCCGTAATTCTGGAGGCCCGAGCCTGCATACCGCCACTCCAGAAGAAATCCAAGCCGAAAACCTTTTTGAGGACACCGATAACGAGCGCGTGGTCTGATTTCAATATTTCCTTATCTATAGGCATTGTATGATTTCGATGTCATGTCATATTTGGGCTTCATGCTATTTAAGAATATTTTAATATCAACAACCACTTATGATTTTCGCCATACCCTCCGTTACTCGCGCCACCAAAAAAAAAAAAGACGACAACGCGGAACATCGAGCGTAGCTCGTCTAAAAAACACTCGGCTACCCAAAGCCATCTAACACGCCAACACAATTAGTTGGATACTTACCTGCGATAGGGCATACCAAAGGTTCGCAAACTTTGTAATAACAAAATTATGACCTTACAGGGAAAAAACGATAACACAGGTTATAACTATCTTGAAAACGCAAAAACCCCGAGAATAGCTCGGGGGCCGTCAACAACAAAATCATGAAATACAGCGGCAAAACAAAATTAGCATAAAACCACATGTAATCAACAAGCCGCACGATGCGAAGTCACAGGAACAAAAAACAACCAAAATACAAACGCCGGGAACCCCTAAGGGTAACTCAGGGGCTGATAATAAACAAACACCCCCACAAAAACCCGGGAACAACTAGGGGGCTAATACTCGAACGTTAAAACAAACAAGCCGAGACTAGCAAAACAAACTTCCATAAGTCGAACCGAAGTCACCTTCAGTACCAGAGTAAAAACCCGGAAGCATCATACTGATGCATTCCGGCTTCAGGGGCTAATGATAGGCCCATATGCCAATGGCCCTCAAAAGGCCCAGGCCTGGCCCAACTAAGCATCGCTAGATCAAAGTTCACAGCAAACAAACCGCGGCCCAAAAACTACTCGGGATTCGGACCCTCTCCCAGGGCCAACCCGAGACCCAAAAACTACTCGGGATTCGGACCCTCTCTCAGGGCCAACCCGAGACCAAAAACTACTCGGGATTCGGACCCTCTCCCAGGGCCAACCCGAGACCAGAAATCACTCGGGATTCGGACCCCCTCCCGGGGCCAACCCGAGGTCAGAAATCACTCAGGATTTGGACCCTCTCCTAGGGCCAGCCTGAGGCGAAACACAAACCGAGACTCGGAGCCCTCCTAAGGGCCCGCTCGAAACTGAACAAAGCAAGGCTCAAAGCCTAGCGTGCCGAACAGCCCAGAAAGGTTGACACGCGACCTCGCCGTTCGTCTTGAGACTTACTACGCGAACTTTATAGCCTAATATGCGGACACCCTCAACAGTATGCGGGTCTCTGTCATTAATGCTGACAAGACCCGCTACAGTGGGCCACCCCCTATATAAGGCAAAGAAACCCCCAGAAAAGGGGATCGCATTTTATCACATCTTAGAGTCTGGAGAGGTATCAAAAAGGGTTAGAGCGTTAATACCCCTCTGACTCCCCGCGTGCCCGCCATTGCGACCCACTTCGCTCGAGGCGAGAAGGGCCGCGCACAACGCAACTAATCTCCGCACGGCCTGCTTCCCGGGAACAGGACGTGCCTGCACCTTACTGGACCTAGTCCAAGTACGGCCCGGCCCCTTCGGGAAGGGACGTATCAATAAATATTAAAAGAAACATCGCTCTCTTTTGAGTGATCAGACCGTGAAAGACAAAAATGGTGGGTTGCATTCAAAACATCCTCGAAAGGCCAGTTTCATGACGAGGAAGACGATACAAACCTCGAATTTTACCAATAGGAAATGATGGAAAATCACATCGAGGTCTCGGACGGACCAGGTTTTGATTGGGATAATACGGTCATTCAAGAAGATGAGTTTGACCTAGTGGACGATATCATGGAGGTCACATAACCAATTATGTCAAACGACGGTAACCCGATAGAGCAAGATGAGGCAGAGAATGACATGGAACCAGCTCGGCAAGAAGCTTATTGGGGGGCCTTTTATGAATCTGAGGATGGTTTCTAATTGGTAAGAAGTCACATTTTTACAATTTCTTCAATACATGCTTAGTTTTGGACTAAATTGAATAATGTTAGTACCGGGCAATCCATATTGACATTCTACACACAACACAGCAAGCACAGCACAACAAAATTACCAATTAAATCAATTAAATCAACTCTCCACACCAAAACAGCACAGCAAGCACGCATCATTTAGTAAGAAAAATTGTGAGGTACAATTCCAAGCACAACAAGCACAGAAAACTGTACTGATTTGTGCAAATAACTGAGGAATAAAATTCCTAGCACTGTGAGGTAAATCTGAGAGTTACTTGCCATCATTTAGAATGTATCTCACAACTTTATTCACAGTGGCTGTTCTGTGCTACAGTGGCTGTTCTATGCTACTGTTTTAATTATGTTGGTATGATTTTTTTTTTAAAAGTTGAACACAAGGGAGAAAACAGGTTTGTTGGTTTACATGTTTCCATTCTATTATGCTGGTATGGTTTACACCTTAATTTTTAATTATGCTGGTATGATTTACAGTTTCCATTCTATTCAATGTTTTTTTTTTAATTTGGATCACAAGACTAATTATATTGTGTTTGTTGCAGAGGAGAAGATTATGCTCTTTTGTGTTAAGGCAACCAAAGGGATTAGGTTTTGGCTTTCTACCTTGTAAGAGGTTAGCGCATTTCTTATTTTGCTGTTCTTTTTTTTCTGTCATTATTAGCTTTCTACCTTGTAAGATTCTCCCTTATGTGCTCAGTTTCTATATATATGTTGTCAGTCCCATGAATGTAATTATGCCTTTTAGTGTCAAAATTAACATTTTTACAATTGAATTTAATTTGCTCATAGCAGTGGGCTTGCAGTAGGGAACCAAATACATTTAAAAACAATTGTAGATTAACAAACCAACAAGCATAAACCTCACAACATCATTCAACATATATGGAACGGTTACATAGATAATACGGCATACAACATACAGTAACAACATAAAAAAATAATATATAAAAACAGTCACAGTTATGAAAACTAAAAACATCAAATACTAACAAAGAAATTACCCCATCCCTAGGGTTATAATAGTAAAAAAAGGTTAATTTCAAACCAAACTAGTCCTCTTGACCCCCTCGTGGGTGTCTCTTCTTCTTATCAGGGAAGTATCTAACTTGGTTCCTGTTATTGTTTTTGTCCACATTTTTCCAAACCCTCTTGCTTCTCCTCAGTCCCAAACTCACATGCTCTCCTGGTGGGCCATAAGGGTAACCGCGAGGGCTCTGTTCAAACCAATCGACTTCTTTGTCCGAAGAGGAAATTTCATGCACTGGAGGATCTGGTACTCGCCATTCAGAGCCATCTCCAGGATCCTTCACCACTGGCCTATTATAGATTATGACCTCTTCATCCCCTTGCGCATGATTAGAATTTACGGGATTAGGATTTGGCAGATTAGGATTTGGAGGATTAGGATTAGTGTTTGAAGGATTAGGATGAGGATTACCATTTTCCATTCTATTAATCATTTTTTTTAATTCTGATCACAAAATTAATATTGTGTTTGTTGCAGAATAGAAGATTGAGGGGGACAAGACAGCCAATGGTGTAGCAATTAAATAGTGTTTGAAGGATGAAACCTTCATTGCCCTAGCAATTGCACAGCTACGCCTTCACATGCCCTTGGCACCCTTTCGTGGCATGGGCTCTTTTGTGTTAAGGCAACCAAAGTGAACAGAATTAATGGTTAATTATGCTGTTATTCATGACACATTAAATTTCTAGTTTCATTTGTTGAATTGGTTTCATTTATGTAATATCGTTTCCCTTCTCTTTTACAACGATAATAAAACTATTTGACTGTTGTCATTTATATTACTATTTCGCATCCAAGGGAATATCAAATATAATATATAGGGCTATAATCTTATTGTTATACATGGTACATAATTTTTCAGCAAGTGTTAAAAAAATAACAAAAATCAGCCAAAGGGCGGTTTTGAACTAGTGACCACTGAGATATGGCCCCCCTTGAACAATTTTATTGATATTGTCTCATAATATAACAAAAAAATATAAACAGAAACTTAAAAAACATTAGCAACGGTGCCTCATGCAAATGGTGAGGACTTCCACAATAAAAAATTATAAACTGAAACTGAACACAATTGCAACGCTGTCTCTTGCAAATAGTTAGGACTATTACAATAAAATAATATAAACCAAACCTAAAACAACATTAGCAACGGTGACTCATGCAAATAGTTATCACCTTTACAATTAAAAAATATAAACTACAACTTAAAAACATTAGCAACGGTGCCTCTTGCTAATAGTTAGTCATTTTACATTGAATTAATATAAACTGAAACTTCAAAACAATTGCAACAGTGTTGCTTGCAAATAGTTAGGGTGTTTGGAATATAATAATATAAGAAATAAACTTAAAATCATTTGCAACGGGGACCCTTACAAATAGTTAGGGCCTTTTGTAGGGCGCAGAAAGTTGCACAACGGCGGAAGGTATGTGCATGTGTTAAATGCCTCAGGGTTCAATGCTCTCGATTTTTAAGACATGGAGGAGAACATCGAATTTGAAACATTTATTTTCTTTCTACAATTCCTTCGGTTCACCCTCGACAGACCTACTGTTCATAATCAGTTTATCGAGAGAGTTTATTGATTGTGGGGACGTTTAACTCCCAGCGGGCGCAAGCCCCCGCTGTTAATTACATCAGATGACCCTTCCAAGCCATACTGAATACCTCGTCATTCCGGGATTTGTGCCTATTTATTGTGAATTGAATAATGGGGCTAAAAGGGGACTCATGTATTGACTTTGGTTTTGGTATGGTTCTCTTTGTTTGGACATGCGTGTGTGTTTGTGATTTTATATTAAATAATATGGATTTGGATATTTAAAAAGTGTATGTACATCACTTGCTTATTTTGATTTATGACGTATTTATTTACATGTTATTAAGAAATGAAATCATTTAATCTTGAAGAAAGGGTATTTTGGTCATTTCAGGGTTCAGCTGATGCTTGGGTATGTTTCATTTTGGTTTAGAAACATGAAGAATTCAATTTGGGTTCATTTGGAGGTGGTTTGAGTCAATTTGGACTTAAGATGAAAAAGTTATGCTTGAAAAGGACTGAGAATGACCTATTTGTAAACATTTATTTTCTGTTAGGGGCTTATTTATGAAGCTGAGAGGACATGAATTTAGGATTCGGATTTTAGATAAGGTTTCATGTGAAAATTGGACTTTTAAGGGCTTGTTTGAGGAAGTTTAATCTTGGCAGGGACTCATTTGTAAATTTATAGGGACTGTTTTGTGAATGTTAAAAATTAGAAGGTTTTATTTACAAAAGGGATTCGATTTTATGATTGGGCTTTAAGATTCGCATATTGGGCTTTAGGATATGTGTATTGGGCTCTGGGATTCGTGTTTCCATTTAAGCTTTATTTTGACGCCGAAATTAAAGAGTTCATGTTGCTTTAAGATCCGTGCAGCTAGGACATGAAAGGTGTTTTAAGTTGATTTTTACTTATATTTAACATCTGAACTTCAAAAATTCATATTAAATTAAAATAAAATCAGAAAAATATGAAATTTATGTCCATTTTGTGTATTTTGAAGTCTTCTATCTAATCATGATATTTGTTATTTGATTTGATTTTTCAGTCATTCAGTATTGTTCATTTACCAGCAGCAGTTTTATTTTGTTTAAATGCTGATTTTTCTGTTTTTAAACCTGAACTTTGAAAATTCATATAAAATTGAAATAAAATCATAAAAATGTAAAGTTTGTGTTAATTTTGTATGTTTTGATGTCCTCTATCTGATGGGGAAGTCCATTTTTCATTTTGGTCCATGTGTCAGTTCAGATTGTTCTGTTTACCAGAGGGGGTCATTTTAGCACTTTTGAGTGCATCCCTTGTACCAGTGGTACACACCGAGTACTATTTTGCTGGTTCACTGTTCCTGAAAGCATTAGAGGCTGGTTTAAAGTGTCTACAACTGAATCCATGAATTAACCATCATTTAAATGAGTTTTTATAGCTTTCAAGCTCTTATTTGATACCAACAAACAAAAAGGACAAGGGGAAAAACCCAAAATTCCAAAATAATGCTTCTTTAAATACCAAAAAAATCTGTCAAAATATGGTTTTATGCAGGGAAGTCCCTGATTTTGTTTAAATCATGTTTTTGATGTTTCGAAGGACATATCATCGAGATTTCCTTAGATTTAGAGATGCAAATGCCATAAACAAGTATAACTTGTTGTTTATTTGCATTTTAAACCTTCTATCTCTCACTATTTATATATGCAAGATATTTAATTTCTTTTTAGCTCATTTGCTCAAGAAATTAAATATTCTTTCATATACAAATAGGTCCAAAATGGCAAGTCATTGAAATATCATAGATTTAAAGCATAAAATGACATGTTATAGCCAATGCTAATGTCTTTTACACTTTAGACCTCAATTTCTCACTATTTGCACATAGTTTTTAATTTTGCCAACATTTATGCATGTGAATGGACTAATTATTGACTAAATCAATCCCTTTGTGCAAATAGGTCCTTTGATCATTTAGATGGAGAGAATAATAGGGGAGACATCATGGCTCAACCCTACTATCTCTTGTGTTTAATTTTTTTGGTTATTGTCACTTTATTATTCTTTTAACTTCTTCATAAGATAATTAATATAGCTTCTATATGAAGGGAGACCTCATGGCTCAACCCTCATACTTCTACTACTTAATTATTTTTAGAAGAAGCTAAAAAAGTTTGTTTGACCATAAAAAGTTGGGATTTAAAATTAGTAAAAGAACAAAAAAAAGAGAGAAATGGAGATGTCCATTAAACAATAAAATGGAGGAGATCGGGTAGGTCCATTTAATCATGATGAATGCTCTCCGGTTATAAGATAGAATAGAAATTAAATTGATTTGGGCTATATTCGGGCCAAAGTGAAGAATGAAACAAATTAAATGGGGTTCGGCCATATAAGTTAAATAAGGAAATTAAAAGCCCAAACTCATTTGATTAAATGGATCAGGCTGCTGCATGGGCCGAACTAAAGCATATTTGATTGGAATTGAGAGCTTCGGTATTCCCAGCGAAAAAATTGAATCAAGTGCTTCAATTGTTGCTCTTCTAGACACGGCTCATGAAGACCAACTCCCAGTCAGCCTCATGGTTCACGCTACTCCATGCCCACATGAGTGAAAAGGATCTTCCTTCTTCTCCTAACAGACAAAAATCAGAGAGGAAATGGCAGGGAGCCAGCGCCAACCCGAAGATGCTCTCCCAACGTTCCAATCTTCAGGACACGTGTCATACACTCCCCACAAGCACCCAAAATGGAAGAATCTTCTTCCCAGACACTAGGAGCACGAAAATTGAGTGTTACCATGCATAGCCGGTTAATCAAAGGCTGGGATGCGGTACACCAAATTGAAAATCAATGTAAAGGCTGAAAATCATATAAACAAGGATCAATGACATGTTACATCCTTATTGGACAGCCTTTGCCACATATGCATAAATAGATGAAGAGATCAAGTGAAGACCATTGATCAAACAGCTGATGGGCGTGATGGATGCCACATCAGCTGAACCCTAAACCCTAGACCCTTGCTGCCTTATATAAGGCACCCCAAATGCAAATGAATGATACACTCTAGACATTCGAAAGATACTTCTTCTTCTCCAGAGAGCCCTGTAAGAAAAGCAAGTTAGAAAAACCTCCATTTTCAAAGAGAGTTAGGTTAGAGAGTTTAATAGGTAATCAATACCTATATGATCTTCCAGTGGCCAAATCAATGAATCTACCATGCTTTCTTCATTGGTCACGGCTGGGTCTTAAAAGGAATCAATTTAATTTCATTTCTTTCTTGACCGATTTCCTTTTCTTGCTTTCTCAATTGCTGGAAGAAGAAATGAAAGAAGAGAGGAGGGAGAAGGATCCTGCAAACGAGGCCCACTTGTCGGCCTCTTTGTTTTATCGTTTATTTACTCGGGTTCTATCATTTCAATTGGCTGTGTCTGGTGTACAGCGCACCATGCTTCGGGTTCAGCGTGGTGTACAACGCGCCAAGCGCACGCCAAACAAAGGGGTCGAAGGCGCTGAGTTTAAACTCAGCGACTTTCTTTAGTTTTGAATGGTTTCGGTGTATAGTGGACTGTTAAGCTGACAGTCCGGTTTATATACTCAGATTTAGTGTACCATGCTCATCCATCTTTGAGTAGCAGCGAAAATGGTTCTGGGGGCTCACAAGTGGGTCCCTGGCCCTTGGAGCTTGTTTGTGCGCCCATATTGCTCCCGAAATGTTCAGGTTGTTTGCTAGGGGTACCCAGAGTCAAGCGGTACCGATCAGAATTCTTTGTTTTGCAAACTCAATATATCTTCGACCATTTTGAGTTAGGAATTGTGCTTCTCATTAAAAGTCATGATTATTTGAGTAGATTTTAATCATGAACTTGATTTAATGATTTTCATTTTCTATTTTGTAATGTTGGGTCAAATTAAAGTATGTTTGACCTTTAATTGACCAATTTTGCAATTAAATGACATCCTTATCTTGGATAATTAAATCCTTGACTTTTTATGGTCAAACACCGAGCAAGCACCTCAAACCCCGACGGGAGTTCGGCGAAGTAGTCAGGCATCCGGGACGTTCGGAGACGATTTGGATCATCTAAAGGTAATCACTACTTGTTCGTATTCTAATGGCAATTACTATTTGTTGGACAATATTTCAATTTAAAAATAACTACTTGCACGAAATTGCAGGACACCACAGCATGCGAACTCGTGCTGTGGCTCGGGAATAAGCCTCTGATTGTTGCTAAGGGCATTGTACATCCAGCAGCTGACAAAGTGCACAATGAGCAGCTACTTCCCGGCCATGCCGCTGTACAGATTGACAATGTCTTGAAGGGATGGGAGCACGTACCTCTTCCTGTCCCAATTGAGGGGAATGGTATGCTCTGTGTCGATGATGCCCGGCTGTCATTCGTACAATGGCCCAAGAGTCAGATTATTTTGGATCAGGTAATCTGTAAATAGTCAAGTTAGTTTGTTACATTCAAAGCACTTCCTTTTCAAATACTTGAAAAAGGTAAAAAATTTCAATACAGACACGAGGAGATGATGGTAGTCGCACGGAGGGCGTGATGTCACCGGTACGGAGGGACGAAGCAGAAGGACCTTCCCAAACAGCAGAACCTGGCTCTCCTGCCGGACCAACAGTTGCTGACCCTACTGCCGGACCAGCAGTTGCTGACCCTGATACCCCACCAGCAGTTGCTGACCCTACTGCCCAACCAGCAGGCCATGACCCTCCTGCCCAAACAGCAGAACCTGACCCTACTGCCGGACCAGTAGTTGCTGACCCTACTGCCGGACCAGCAGGCCATGACCCTCCTGTCCAACCAGCAGGACCTCCACCTTGTCTGCTCACCGAGGAAGAATACAAGCTCCTTTCCTTAAAGGATTTGCGGGATCTCCACGACTGCTTGATGGCGGTACCCGAGGACATGAAGGATATCCTCATACATGTCCCTCCGGGGATATTTCTACACGATGGCTCGACTGTAATGCTGTCGTTCAACGACTTCAAGGACTTTCTACATGCCTCGGGGTCCGATAAATGGCTCGATGTGGGGCACATCACCATTTTCCTCATGTTAGTGACCAAAAATTGTTTATATCATGTGTATAGCACTGAAGAATATATTCTAATGTAATATGATAATTTTTCAGGAAGCTAATCAATAGTTGTCAATGCAAGGGCAAACAGAAGAACTTGTGTGCTTTTCTGGACCCCAGCATACTTAGTGCGACAAGCGTGGAAACTGCTCCGAAGGAGTCTATGCAGTACATGTGTGGCGCGATGCTCCAAGCTAATAACATGAAGAAGAGATTTATTCTCTTGCCATACCACCATAAGTACGTTACTTCTAACCTTGTAAACATATAAATAATTGAAATCACACCATCAAGTCAAGCAAACACGTGTGTCACTATTATATATGCCAAAATATCTGGGTATTGTATGCTAAGATCCTATAATTCTTCTCCTCCCACAGAGGACACTGGTGTTTGATCATCATTATGCCTTGCATGAATGCGGTTTACGTCGTGGATTCTTCACAGCCCACAGAAAGGATCGGATTTAGCAAGTGCAAAGCAATCTACCCATATGTGCAAAAGTAAGCAATAATCTTTCACTATGTTTGATTTTTTCCCAATTATAACAAATTGTGGAATTGCTAATTAGAGTCATTCCATTTTGTAAGGGCTTTTGCTGCATACGTTAAAAAAGGAGGATTGCACAGCACGGACAAGAAATTGGGAAATAAGTTGATTTGGAGGTGGTGGCCGGTGAGCACAACACAATTCTATAATTTCATATTTTGTTCAAAAAATTATTGTCATTCTAACATAGGCCGCTAAATGTAAATTGTAGGGCCCGCAACAGGCGGACCGTTGGGAATGCGGATATTACATGATGATTTCCATGTTGGACTTTGTCGAAAGAATGCAATTCACATTTCCAGATGTGGTATGTAATTCATATTAATTGTGCCTATATCATAGCAATTGATATTTTCATATTATGCTTACTTATAATTCTCATTTCATTAAATTAGTAATTGATATTTGCGACTGTCTTGCATCTACCTTTTCTTGTTACTAACTAATACCAAATTATAATTGTAGCAACCATCAAAGCAAGCTGTGTACTCCAAGGAGCAGATCGACTTCGTAAGATGTAGCTGGGCAAGATGGTTTCTATCTGAATTTTGTAATGCTGAACATGGATTTGTATAACAATTTAGTGTATATATGAATTTAGCAAGCATAATTTAATGTCAAATTATCTGGAAAACTGGCTAGCAAAACAGAATGGTATATGAATTTTGTACGAAAACTAGCTAGCAAATTAAACTGGAGGCTAGCCCAGAAATGAAAAAAATCAAGAAAAAAAAATGGGACAATTCTACATGGATATTAAATGAAAGCCCGTGTAGAACGAGTTGAGTGAGCATAGATTATTTTATATTTGTCCGTGTATGATAGTTACGATACCTACACGGATATGAAATTATAAGTCCGTGTCAAAAGCAAACGCTACACGGACGTTAAACAAAAGCCCGTGTAGATGAGTACTAAACGTCCGTGTAGAACAAAGTACTTCCACACGGTTGTTAAACAAACGTCTGTGCAGAACGAGTACAGATATTCTTTTATACAATCCGTGTAGGATAGTTAAGACAGCTTCACGGATATGAAATTAAACTTCCGTGTAGAAAACAGTAATTTAACACGGTTGTTCACTACTAGAATTTTGGTTTCTTGCATGGATAAAACTTAGTTGTTACATGGATGTGAATGTCCCATGCAAAATAATTGAAATTTCTGACACAACAATATCTATTGCATGGGTGTCCCATGCAAAAAGTAACGCATGCAAAAGATTTGATGTTTATCCATGCAATTGTCTCTTACCGACCCATGCAACTAATATTTGACGACCCATGACCCGCCAGCGACGCCTAATAGTATATTTTAATGAAGGTCCATGCAAAAACCAAAAGAAGTATCCATGTAACAAGTCTGCAGAACTGAGACCCAACAGTTGCATGGGCTTATCCATGTAACAAGTTTTGATGATTCTTTGTTTATTATTTTATTCTAAAGGTCCATGTAAGAAGTTGTACACTATCCATGCAATAAGTCCACAAAATTGAGACGAAACTATTCCATGGGCTTATCCATGTAACAAGTTTTGATGATTCGTTTTTTATTATTTTATTCCAAAGGTCCATGTAAGAAGTCCTACACTATCCATGCAATTAATCTAGATTGTCGAGAAATATTAGTTGCATACGACTACCCATGTTAAATGTTATAAATTCCTGGACAAAGTCTTTCCTGTATATATTTGATCTCTCCTTTCAAATTGAATATATTTTGTATATCACAACAAGCAACATGAAATATAACAGTATATTAAAAACTAAATGAGATACACAAATATATTCGGAAACTTAAATTGTAGAATATTTAAATTTTGGTCTTAAGAATAAACCTTACAATACAAAATAATTCACCAAATTGCCATGCAGCACATTACACAACATTTACCAATTAATAACCATCTTCGTTGAATTCATTGTCGAGGGTAATTTCTTTCCTTTCATTCAAACAAACAAGTTGCTGCTTTGGGTGCGCCACCTCTCTGCCTTTCTCAAAAGTATGAGTTGTCAACAACACTGCCCTTTCTCAAAAAACATTGCCCATTTATTACCAACATCCCTATGTTAGCAGCATTAGAAACTCATGGTCAATAGAGTAAAAGACAAACCCTTATATATGAATATGAGCACCCATTATTTGACAATAGCAGTACAATTACCAAAAAAGTAAGAACTCAGCTCACTGTTTTTTCCTTATTCAAAAGAGCTAAAAGATGATTTTTAAAATTGTTACTTGATGCTTAATCTGTACAATCTAATGGTTTGAAAATGCTTAGAAGTGATGTATGAACATGTCTAGAGGTCTACACAACTTAATCAAACATTTTAGTAAGGATTTCATCAAATTTAATCTGGTCAACTCATAGTTGACTGTTTTCTTTTATTTTCCAGATCCTAACTATTTTGATTATTCCTATTAATGTGTTTGTCCAAAAATTCTATAAAAATTATAAAAAATGCATATGACTATGCTTGAAGTACGGTATAAATTTCATTGCCAAATTCCTAACAGATTGAGAGAAAAAGATTTTTTAGTGTTCTGGACATTTTTGCCCCTGTGAAACCAGCAACTATACACTTCAAAGGAAAAGAGAAATTGCTTCACAATAGGACATATTAAAAACACACATGAACTTCATTTAGGGGCAAATCTGAGAAGCATGATTCAAATTAAACCAGTTAGCTTATATGATTCAAATTCTTGCCGAGCATAGTCTTTTGATTGGCAACAGGTCTAGGGTTCAATTTAACACAGGTTTAACTGCATTTACAATACAGAAATTTAGATTCCACATGAGTACACAATATCTAAAAGATATATAAAAAAGAAAGTGTACCTGTTATGCATAATGAGCAACTCGAGCTTAGAGGCATTGTGCACGACAAACTTCTTGAACACGTTGGGGAGGTCGTGGCGAGTTTTCTTGTCAAACCCATATCCAATGTTGGGCATGAGAGTGCATTCCATAAACTTGCGTTTAACACGCGAGTCAATACCCTTAGGCCTATGCAAGCTTGGCTGTTCATACAATAAGAAGCCAGATAGCAGTCAAATATATGCATGTCTATACAAAAAAATGTATAAAGTGAGTTGATGAATAAGATTACTAGTACCACAGGAAACAGTTACAGACTTGCTTGGACTGGAACCATGCAGTTCATATAGGCCCCTCTTAAGGTGATGAATGATTATCACAGTATGAACTTCATGGTTCTAGCCTTAGCAATAAAAAACTGAAACAATTACAGCAACAATTTAATTTTGGTACTGTTCTAAGTCTGGTATCAGCAACAATTACAGCATATGATACCAGTACTGGTAAAGTAATCCTAATTCAGACTTAATCTATAATTGAAATAAACAAAGTAAGAATTTACAATACTTACCCAATACATGACCTCAGTTCCATAGTCATGACGAGGCTGATCACAATGTTAATTTCTTATAAAAGAACATGTAAATTGGACCTCACATGTCTCTTTGATTTTCTCTTTTCTTGGTCCGAGAAATAGATTTTTAATTCAATATGAAATTTGAACCTTAAGAATAAACTGCACCTTTTTTTGCATTATAAATCGGAGTTACTATTCGTGTAAGTGCTTCTTGTAAAGGACCTATACGGAAATACCACTCTTTAATTATTTGTTCTATTTGAAAAATTTGGAAAAAGATGATACCTTGCCCACCTGGTCAATCAAAAGTGGATTTCTATTCATGTATAACATTTTATTAGACTGTGCTAACCTTATCAAGCAAACCAGTGGAATTGCATATTGCATTGTTTATTTTCGATTAGGGCAATTCATAATTTACAAAAATGTTGACATGACATGCATTGGATATATTAGGTTTTACTGGATTGCATGAAGAGCAAGATTTCAGACGTGCACTATACATGAGTGAATATAGGGCAGAATGATATGGATGCTGCATTTACAGAGTCGGGGGCAATTTTCACCAAGTTTTGGCTAGAATTCCCCCGGTGATTGCAGAGATAAAAACTGCTATCAAGGCAAGTAACTTGTTTTTTATAGGAGCTGATAACATAACTCGGCCAGAAAACCCTACTATAAGATAGATTAATATTGTACAAGCACAAATTAATGCATATATATGGATATGATACTAGAAGACCCTACTATCATAATATATTAATATTGTACATTTAGTAAAACAATAGTATCCGTAGTGCAGTCATGTGTTGTAAGGGTAACTTCTTTTGGGTTGTTTTGGGAGCATGTATTGATTTTAAATTTTCTTTAACATAATATTTCCTGTTGTAAAGGCCTTGCAATTAAGATTTCGGTTTGTACTGGCATATTGGTACTTCTGGATAGTGCAGGTTTTGTTAGATCGCTCCATCAGGTCCCACAAAAACATTACTCAGCCAAAGTACCTTAGAAATAGAATAGAATGTATACAGATTTCATATCAGTACAATATCATCTGCTATTATAATAATTACAGTACAGTAAGTCCGGCTTGACAGTGTATAATACCAATTCGATGCCAGTAATAGGGTTATTGCTTATACTGTACCAACTTGCAAAACTTAATCTTTGTTTGCCTTTTCAATTAACTAAACCTGTATTGTTATGGTCAGCAGACACTGTATGAAAGTCGTGCAAGAAAATTCTGGGTGCACAACACGAGCCCGATGGGTTGCTTTCCTCAAAAGCTTGCTATACCGAGAAACGACACCTCGATAAACATGGTTTCCTGAAGACCTAAAAATATACCCAATTAGTTATTAACCATTTTGCCCCTTATTCCAAATTCTGTATCATTTGGTTTGGAGTTGAAATTTCCAATTATTTGATAAACTTACATGTATTGTTTACTAAAAACTTCCACATTTTATAACTCCTCCTAACTTTAAAATCAGCTCTAAACACTATAACTACCAAAGAAAGAAAATTATATCAGTTTACAAAAAGCTTGTGCACTTATGTCATTTCATCGAACACCTTGAGTGCACATAATCAAACACCGGTATACAACTTCAAAAACTAAAAGAAGAGAAGAAGAATGATACGTGTGAGAGTTACTTGAAAGGAGGCAAACATCTCTTCCTTTCGTGAATCTGAGCTTGCAAGTTTTCGACGGGACTTAATAGGGTGGGGTGGGATCAGGACAGAGAACGCTGGAGAAGAAGCGATCGGGGTTGGTATTGGAGAAGGGCTCCGGTTGTATTTGTTTAGAGAGTTGAGAGAGAGCCAGAGAGGGTTTCGATTTGGTTTTGAAACAAACACGGTAAGTCCTCAGGTAGGAAGAACTCTCTCTGTATCAACTCTCTGTATAGCATTCATATTCCTACCCACGAATTCAATCACCCGAGGTAACATAATTTCTCCATTTTAGATCGGAGCCGTCAGATCGGATTTCGCACGAATATTAAAGAATCCATTGCAATTTAACTAGAGCGGATCTAAACAGAAATATTATGTTACCGCAGATAATATTGACTCCCACCCATAGCCTCTAAAAATGGAGACCTCCTTTGAAATCGTGACTCTTCATCACCCATCGGACGGTTCTGATTTGCAAATATATAAATTAGGTGATAATTGTACAGCAGATAATATGAAAAAAATTCAAAATTTTTTTTTTCTATTTTTTTACTTCTTTTGTAACTAAATCATACTTATAAATGTCAATTTTATAAAATTTCATCCTTATTTGTCTATTAAAATTGAGTCAAAAATTGCAGACCGTTCATTTTCACGTTATCCATCGACGGTCGATCTGTAATAAAATGATTCCAAACTTATTTTTTAATGATCAAGGAAAACATTAAACATAACCAACATAAAAAGTTTTGAATTTTCATTATGTTCAAGTTTCGATCCAACGTGAAATGTTTATAACCCTTGGATGTTTCAATATTCCGACAACTCGATGGATAGGTAAATAAAAATAAAATTTGATCAAACTTTGCTATAATTAAATGAATGTAATTCTCTTTGATTTGAACGGTTTCGATCGACTAAAGGACGACATATTTTTGCATGCCTTCATTAACTCACAAGGCTAGAGTTTATGAACATGAAACATAAACTCTAACTTTGTGAGTCAATGAAGGCACACGGAAAAAAATCAGCCACTGCTTGATCGGAACCGTTGAAATTATAGAGCACTGAATTTAGTCACTTGCATCAAAGTTTGATGAAAATTTATTTATATTTACCTATCCATCCAGTCGAGGAAATATCGAAACATCGCATGGATGTAAACACTTCACGTCGGATCGAAGCTCAAACACAACAAAGCTTCAAAATTTTTATGTTGGCTGTGTTCAATGTTTTCTCATGATCATTTGAAAACAAATTTGGAATCATTTTGTTGCAAATCGACCGTCGATTGCTCACGTGAAAATCAACGGTTCGCAAATATTTGCTAAATTTGAAGGGGCAAATAATGATAAAGGTCTATAAAATTGACAATTATTAGTATGATTTGGTCATAGGAGATGTAATTAATTTTTTAATTTTATTTTAAATTTTTTTCATATTATTTGATGTACATGCATTACCTAATTATTAAATATCAAGCTCCAAACCGTCTGATAGGTAATGAATGGTCCTGATATCTTCATCTGAGGCGTTTTTGTTAGCAAAGCAGTTTTGATTTTATGCAGCACACGACCTATGTAATTTAATTAGCGTCCAACCCATTTAACACACTGCTTAAAGCTAAAACTGCTCTGTTAAAATCTGTACTTCCCAAATTTTCTGTTCCCCATTACATCCAGAGAGGATTTAAGTGCCAGCTCATTTTCACCCTCTTGTAAGATATTTTTCATGTCCCTCCATTTTTTCGTGTTCCCTCCTATTTTTTTCAGCAAATTCGCTTCTCCCTCTCATTTTTCCAAGTCCCGCCTTCCTTTATCAATTCCTAAGTCCCGCCTTTTGCCCAGCCGCCTTTTTTTCAATTTTCACTTTCTACGGATCGATCCCCTTTCTCGTCTTTCTTCTCTCACATGACCGATCCCATTTCCTATTTCAAGGGTTTTGATCAAAATCCAGCGCTGGACAAGCTTCGGAGCTAGGGTTCGAGTACCGAGGCGTAGCTCCGTCGATTGGAAGCCATCCACCGAGCCAAGCAGCCGCTATGCTAGGGTTCCAGTTGTAAAAAGAGATATCAGTACTAGCTCAGGTCCTAATGCCAATTGGAGTAATTTTTACAAAGTACCGTGAGACCAAATGTGCGAGGTATGATTGAGTATCCTTCTTTTATAAACAAGAAAAATAAAATAGATTAAATCACTAATCGTGTGGGGCGGGAAGGAGAGAGGGAAGCAGTGAATCGTGTCTGGAATAAATAACTTTTGAATTTAGAGGAGGAGAGATATAAAGAGTGGGACCCGTTGCCTGTGAGAAAGAAAGGCAGTTTGAAATATGATAGAGTATTAATCTTGGTAATTCATGAACATCCAAACCGTAATATCAAAATAGTCCTAAATTCCATGTGAAATATAGTTCTAGTTGTGTTCTCAATTTATAATGCACTAATTTTGACGGATAGGATAAAGATCAGGCAGGATCTGAGGAGGTAGTTCGCCTGGCTTCTCAACAAAGCGTGAAGGAGTGAATAAAGGGGTAAGGAAACTTGGGGGAAGTCCAATTCTTCAAGGCTCTGTCAGGAAAGAAGAAAATAAGATAAGTTTTTATTCCTTATTTTCATTATTAATTTAGCATAAGGTTTCAACTTTTGAGAAAGTACCTTATCCATGACATTCTTTACTTATGAGTACCAAAGCTTCCTTATCCACTTTTCCAATAAAACCCATCTGCATGCCAGACCCACTTTGTAGGTAGGAAACTGCCCGTATGTTAATTCATTCGCATCTTCGTACATGTGATTCGCTTCAAACCTCTCCGCGACGCTCCTCTCCTCTCGGTTTGTGTTCTAATTTTCAGTTATTTAATTCGGTTAGCTTCCTTTTTCATTACTAATAACTAAAATTACTAATAATTACTAATAGTTTTCTGAATTTTAATTACAAGTAACTAAAATTCAGAAAATTATACTTTTACTTGTTCAATAAAGTCTTTAATTGAACTTTCTCATCATCATTCATAAATGAAAAAAAATGATTAGTATTTGGTACTGCATCCACTGATATGGCTCTTTCGACAGCTCAATTTTGAAAGGAGAATGACAATAGAACTGAAATTAATAGGGTAATTGCTTAATGGACCAAAAGATTGTTCTCTTTGTAAATAGTTCAAATTTGGTTCATTAATGAGAATTTCTTAATTGGGTGAATTAATATTCATATAGGTAAAATTGTACAACACCAATACACCAGAAATTTTTAGGTCAATTGAACCAGATTGAGAGGGAAAGAGTAAACTCGAGCATTTGTTTATATACTATTAGATCAACTAAATCAAGGATGGTTATAATTTTCTTTTTCTTTTCTTGTAACAATGCAACTATGCTGCTGTGAGCTCCTCCCCAAAATTAGAAAGAAATAAAGATTTCATTTGGGATTGTTCTTATTTACGATTTTATACTTTAATTAGCTTCTAATCGCGAAAGAAAATGAAAGTAGCGCGACTGTTAAATTAAATCTCACTTATTTCTTTTTATTTTAGTTGTTGTTTTCTTTTTCAAATTCAAAAATGGTTTTAAAACTAGTGTTAGTGGCTGAGTTTAAATTAGCCTCTTTTAAATGAAAACCTCACTGTTATCCTTCAATCAAACACTCCTGCTTCGCTTAATTTGATTATACTTGGATATGGTAAGCTGCTTCCTATTTTAGATTATTCTTATATCTTACGAAGAAAAGAGTAATGTTTTTCTTAATTTGTTCAACGAAATCCAAAATTATTCTCATTTTATTTTTCACCTTTTTAATTAATTCTTATATTCTTAGATGTATGTATTGTGGGTGTTGTGTGCACACCAATCAGTACCTTGCTCAGTTCAAGTCTTCTCTCTCCGTAACTAAACTCGGCTCAATTGCAATTAAAAGTAAGATAAGTCTTTTTAATATCAATTGTGATGCTTCTTGCTTCTAGAAAAGAGAAGCTAGAAGTGTATATATCATATAATTAGTAGGATAAATCTCTAGCATTCGCTCATGATTAATGAAAAAGAGTACAAGGTTTTGGATAAATGAAAGAAAAAAAGAATACACTGCCGCAGCTCAGTTTGTGTTTTTATACTTCAAATCAATTAAACTTTTTCATTCTCACCTTTTTCATATTTGATCGGTTTCTCTGTAGTGTTTCAAAGAATGTCTAATGTTTTGGGTTTATTTGCAGATGCTGATCACCAATAGCATGGTTAGTGATTATGAAGAAAAAAAAACTAGATTGCTTGACCTTTTCATTCGACCGGACTTAACTGTTCTTACCAGCTTATCCATACTGCAGACCACCTTGGCCTGATGAAGGATTACTTGTCAGAGGTAATGATCTTATTTATGGCTATCATTTTACCAAGTCGAATTTTGCTTGAAAATCCTAAGAGCAGTGACCTACCTAAAGTTCCAAACATTGACTCTGGAATGAATTTTCCACTCAAATATGTACATTTTAATGTTTGGTTTAATTTTGCTTCTTTATTTGGTGTACTTTAAAACAAGTAATGGGTTTATCTTTTATATGCAGATGAAAATCAGGATCACGACACTTGCATAAAATTTGCTAGAAGGGTAAGCTTCCTTTTTGTCTTTAGTATATGGCACCTCCATGCAGACCTATCTTGTATTGGTACTAGCTTGTTACGGTGCATATTAGGTTAAGGAGTAAGAATGCCTTCACTCCTAGATTCCAAGTGGTACCTAAAATGTTAGTTTCGTACCAGCATTTACATGCTGGTACAAGATTTATCTGTACAAGCATCAGTTCACCAACTAATTGACCTCAACTTTCCTTGATGAAATTGAAGAATGATCAATTTACCTTTAATGAAACTCAATCCGCATCACTTTAGAGACTTATCAAACTGAAGAAAGAGAATTTACCCATTAATAGTCTGGCTTTTTTAATACTGTGCAATTAATAGGTGCAATTTTCAATCCTTGATTAATTTTTTTACTTGAGCAATCCTTCAATTTGATCTCAAATTTTTACTTTCAAGGGACTTCAAGGTTCAGCCGAGAAGTCTCAAGGTTCATTCATTCACATTATGCAATCCAAGTTATTTTTTTTTATCTGATGTTTAGTTTTGCTTAGAGGGTGTTATTAATATATTGGAAATTCATATTGATTATTGCATGTTTACAGCTTAAATTAAGTACATTTGTGATATATATGTTTGTAAATAGTGCAGTTTATATTATGTGATGTTAATATCAATTGTTGTGTTATGTTTATGTTTTTTGTGTGTGAATGAATGTTGTTCTTATTATGTTTTAATGGGAAATGTAAAAGATTTTTTGGTTGCCACTGGGTTGGTACCAATTTGGTACGGGGAGGATTATAGAAATTGGCATTTTTGTAATTTTGCTGGAATGTCAATTATTTCCATCAGAATATCATTACAAATATGGGGTAATATAGTGCATGCAATAAGTCCAAATGATATCCTTGTAAATAATCTGGTGGGGCCCACCAGCATTATCCATGCAAATAACCTGGTGGGGCCCACCTTCATACCCATGCAAATAAACAGGGGGCCCCACCTTCTCTATCCATGCAATTACTCCCTTCACTTGCCTTGCAATAACCCGTGTGGGACCCACGCTCTCTATCCTTGCAAATACTCAGTTATCTATCCTTGCAAATACTATGGTGGGGCCCACGCTCTTCATCCTTGCAAATACTCAGATGGGGTCCACGCTATATATCCATGCAAATACTTCCTGCAGGTGCCAATTCTCAGACTTGTTGCATGGGTACTTGTTCCATGAGAAAGCTCATGCAATAAGATTTGGAAAAGTTATTGCATGGATAGCCCATGCAACAAGTCTGAAATTGAGTATTTGCATCGAGGCTTGTACCATGGGTACTTGTTACATGGATAACCCATGCAACAAGCCTTTTTCGGGCTTGTTCCATGAGTAAGCTCATGCAATAGCCGAAATTTTATCCATGCAAGAAACCAAAATTCTAGTAGTGGTTTAACCAAAACCCGTGTAGATCGTTTTCAGAGAGCTACACGGATTATTTTATATTTGTGTGTGTACGATAGCTATGACAGGCACGGATATGATATTAAACATCCGTGTAGATAGAGTAATTCGACACGGTTGTTTTGACCAAAGTCCATGTAGAACGAGTTCGAAGATTACAAGGATTATTTTATTTTTTATTGATTTGCTAAGAGAGGGACACGGATATGCAACTAAACGTCCGTGTAGGTAAACTAACCTACACGGACGTTTAGCTGCAATGTCCGTGAATAAAGAGTAGTCGTACACAGTCGTTTACGTAATATGAAAGTGAACGTCCGTGTAGATAGAGTAATTCGACACGGTTGTTTTGACCAAAGTCCGTGTAGAACGAGTTCGGAGATACAAGGATTATTTTATTTTTTATTGATTTGTTAAGAGAGAGACACGGATATGCAACTAAACGTCCGTGTAGGTAAAGTAACCTACACGGACGTTTAGTTACAATGTCCGTGAATAAAGAGTAGTCATACACGATCGTTTACGTAATATGAAAGTGAACGTCCGTGTAGATAGAGTAATTCGACACGGTTGTTTTGACCAAAGTCCGTGTAGAACGAGTTCGGAGATACAAGGATTATTTTATTTTTTATTGATTTGTTAAGAGAGGGACATAGATATGCAACTAAACTTCCGTGTAGGTAAAGTAACCTACACGGACGTTTAGTTGCAAGGTCCGTGAATAAAGAGTAGTCGTACACGGTCGTTTACGTAATATCCGTTTTGCTCGGTTATATGGAGAGCGCCACAGGCAGGTGTATGGTCACGGTTGTTTATTTGGTAATCCGTGTAGAAAGCGTTAGATATACACGGGTAAATATCCGTGTCGATAGAGGGTACCTATTATACACCCTTAACTCATACACGGCAGGAAATTCGTGTAGCTCCTCCGGTAATGTCCGTCTGCAATCTCTTTTTCTGTAGTAGTGCTTACCTTGATGAGGTTCTGGTCTGACAAGTTAAACGGAACAAAGCAACTCTTCCCAAAATTTATGTTGAGACCCAAAATTTTTGCAAACAATCTGAGCACTATTTTTAAGACAATAATTGTCTCCAAATCTCCTGTTGTATTAGCAATAATGACCGTGTCATCTACATATTGCAAGGCAATTATTGATTAACGAATCTTTGATGCAATGGATATCCCCATCCTTGTGTTGACTGCTTGAATCATCTTTTGTAACACATCCACTGCCACTATGAACAACATAGGCGAGAGTGGGTCTCCTTGCCGGAGCCCTCGCCTATGCGTGAAGTAGTCTGACATCTCTCCATTGACTACTACCCTGGAAGTCGAGGTCCTGAGGATTGTTAGGACCCATTCCACCCAACGTTCTGGGATGCCATGAGCTTTGAAGACCTTAATAAAAAAATTCCAATGAATAGAGTCTGACGTCTCTCTATTGACTACTACCCTTTTGGAATATGGGGGTATTAAAAACAAATCTTACACAATCATTTGGAAAACGAAAATCCCCGTTAAGATTAAGATCTTTATTTGGCTGGTTAAAGAGGATAAAATCCTAACAAATGATAATTTGGCCAAAAGAGGTTGGAATGGAGACCAAACCTGCCATTTTTGTGATTCTATAGAAACTATTGACCACCTTTTTGCAACCTGTCCATTAATCTCAGCTCTTTGGTCTTGGATGGCTACTCATAATAATTTTGTTTATAACTGTAATACCATATTTGACTTGTGGCTTTTAGATGCTTGTATCCCCTTAAAAGACTGTTTAATAGAATTAATTAGAGCAGCAACTATATGGATTGTTTGGTTAGCTAGAAATAAAGTATACTTTAATAATGCCGTGATACCCTCTGTAGCTTCTCTAGGATCACTAATAATTTCATTAACCTCTTACTGGTGTAAAGTTAATTCAGATGACTCTTTTTTTAAATTAACTTTAGTTTTACCAATGGATGTCACAAATTTATCCCATACATGTCATATTATAATCCTATCAGAGATAGATACATCATCGGCAGCGGGAAGCAGCAGCTGGGATTCAGAGGAAGATCCAACTCTTGGTTTAGAGGGGTCAGACCTTTCTGACTATCTCCGAGATAGAGCATAATATGATGCAATTGATGCGGTGTACTTTGCTTCTTCTGACCCCAATGCTCATCCTAGCTCCAATGCTAATTCCTCAGCAACCCCCTTGTTTCTTCTTAATGAGATATTGTTGTACTTACTGTTTTGTATGATATATGCCTAGCAAACTATAGCTTTTATGCTCTTATGCTTAGTAGGATTAGTTGGATTAGATGTCCCCTAGTTTGCTTCACATCTAGAGGGTTTTTTTTAGTTATTTGCTTTCATCTGAACTTGCCTTAGAGTCAAAGGCTTTCGTAAAGTCAAGTTTTAAAAAAACTGCTTCCACTTTGGACCCTTCTATCTCCTGTAGAAATTCTCTAGTGGAGATGAATGTTTCCACAATATGTCGGTTCTTAACAAATGCCGTCTGTTGCACTGATATGATCTCATCCAATTTCGGCCTTAGCCTATTCGACATTACTTTGGATATCAGCTTTGGCATAATGTTAATTATGCTTATAGGTCGGAAATCCCCCACATCCTCCGGTTGCTCCTTCCTTGGCACAAACACTATATTTGTTTTGTTGAGGCATTCTAGGTCTAGCTAATTTGAGAAGAATTTGTTAAAAATCTCAAAAATCTCCGTTTTGATAGTCGGCCAAAAGGTCTGGATGAACTCACTCGGTTGCCCGTTTGGTCCAGATGCCTTATTTTTGGCTAGTTGTCTAACTGCACCTTCAATCTCATGCTCACTAAAAGGAGCCGCCAATTCAGCCAAGTTTTCAGTTTGAGGGTATAAGACCTTTGGATCAAAGTCTAAAACCGTGCCTTTAGTGCCTAAGACCCTTTGCATGTGCTCATAGAAAGCATTGGCTATATCCTCCTTCTCAGTGCAATTCCTGCCATCATGTTGTATACTTACCACCAGTTTTTTACTAGCCATTGATGATGCATAAGCATAAAAAAAACGTGTGTTTTTGTCCCCGCTTTGTAGCCACGTGACTCTCGATCTTTGCATCCATCTGAGCTTGGTTATTCGTGCCAACTCATATGCCCGGGCTCTTATCTTCAGCCGGAAATTGAACTCTCTTCTATCCAACACCCGTTTCTCTTCTATAGCATCAAAGGTAGCAACAATTAATAGAAAATAAATTAAAATAGTTGGTCCAATGAAAGCAAACTTTAGTTTTCCATTGTTTGAGGCACATCCGGATCTCAATTACATTCTTCTTCAATTTGACGTAGAGGATGTAGAAGAATGTTTATCAATAGCTCATGCATGTAGGTCCTCAATTACATTCTTCTTCAATTTTCCATGCTCAAATTCATTTTACGAAGAATATTTCATATTCAAGTTTTCTACGGATGTACAAAGAATATTTCCAATGTAAAGCTTTAATTAGTTTAATCTAAACATGCATATATATATATATATATATATATATATATATATATAGAGAGAGAGAGAGAGAGATGAGCTATGCTACTCCATGGAGTAAAACGCGTTGGTGCTCCACGCCGCTATATTTTTATTTTGAAAATCCAAACGACCGATCCGAACCGCTCAACACGATCTCCATATTGAAATGTGCTTGGAGACCAAATTTTACATTTTTTAGAATTTTTTTACTATTTATTAAGCCACTTTGAAAATCACTGATCCGGCAGTCCAGAATTTTTTACTGTTTTTTATTGTTCACCCGGATTTTCAGATTTTCAAAATGGCTTAATAAATAGTAAAAAAATTCTAAAAAATGTAAAATTTGGTCTCCAAGCACATTTCAATATGGAGATCGTGTTGAGCGGTTCGGATCGGTCGTTTGGATTTTCAAAATAAAAATATAGCGGCGTGGAGCACCAACGCGTTTTACTCCATGGAGTAGCATAGCTCATCTCTCTCTCTCTCTCTCTATATATATATATATATATATATATATATATATATATATATATAGGATTTTGCTAATATGCTACGCGTAGCATAAAGCCCCTCGGTGCTACGGCTCAATTTTTGAGTTTTCAAAATCCTAACGGTCGATCCGAACCGTTCAACATGATCTCCATATGAATATGTACTTGCAAACCAAACTTTACATTTTTTAGAATTATTTTACTATTTATTAATCCACTTTGAAAATTGCTGATCCAATGGTCCAGAAAAGTTTACTGTTGTGTACAAATTAGTGTTTTTTCAAAGTGGCTTAATATATAGTAAAAAAATTCTAAAAAATGTAAAATTTGGTTTGCAAGTACATATTCATATGGAGATCATGTTGACGGTTCGGATCGACCGTTAGGATTTTGAAAACTCAAAATTGAGCCGTAGCACTGTTGAGTATTTTAGATATAGGAATTTCGTACTCTTTTTGCCTTTAATATTTATAAACCTTCGTACTCAATAAATATGTTAGTTGCAAGCGCACAACCTATCGATCGTAGTATTTAGGTGTCGATCCGCAGGGAGATAGGGAAATACCAATTTTTAATAAAGAAAACTACTTCTAAAATTAAACAATAAAAGTAAAAAAGGGGGGTTTTGTTCTAAAATCCTAAGGTTGGGTTCAATACCCGAAAGAGAGGAGTTTCAAACAATAAATGTAAATAAAATAAAGGAAAGAAAGATTGGTTTGTTTTCAAGTTTAAGGAGATCTAGGGGTATTCGGTCTACAATTCCTTGCTAATTCTATTTATTCGGTTTGTTTAAATTCATGTTTGATTTGATGAGGTTTCTAACCTATGTTAGCCTTTGGAACAAATATTAATACAAAAACTTTGGGCTTTATGGATTAATGTGCCTCGAATTCTAGGGCTGTCACTAACCTAGAGGGATATTTAATCTCATGCTTCAAAGCATATATCGATATTTGTTCTAAGGTGTCCTAATTAGGATTTGCCTTCGCCTTTCGGTCCTTCACCAAAATCCTAACCTTAATTTCTATAGTTCCGGATTGGATATCAAAGTACGGTCGCTTCTAACCCAATCCTAAGGTGTGTCTTTATGGTTTCAATTAGTAGTCTCCTACTTGACCAATGCCGGAATTTAATAAACTTAAAGCGGAAAAACACGATCAACGCGATTTCAAAACTACTTCAATTCAATAAACCCTAACCAGGTGAACTCAAAGGAACGAGTACTAATGAAATTCATAAAGAATAAATCACAGAAATTAACAATCAAATCCGATAACACAATCATAATAAAAACAAATATCCGAATAATCTAGAATTAAACAAGTTCATGCATTGACCTAAACCCTTAGAAAGAGAACTACTCTCTCTTGGAGAGATCCATAACAAAGATTGGCAAAAACAATAAGAAATGAGATAAAGAAATGATTACACCCTTTCTTAGATCTAAAACCTCGATCTTGCCGACTCCTTGCTTGAATCTTCTTCTTCTCCTTCCTTGGAACTTCGAGAATTTCTGCAGGATCTCTCTCTCTCAATTTGTGGAAAATGGATATATTAATGGATGATTTCTCATGTGGTCTCCTTAGCCTTATATAACGTTTTCTGAACTTGGAGCAAGTCGTTTTATTTTCGGCGCCCACTAAGCCTACTAACTTCTATATTTCTAATTCTGTGATTCTGAACTTGGAGACCAAGTTATTCTAATTTTGGCACCCACTAAGCCCACTAACTTTCCATATTTAGCAGTTTTTCAGGCTGATGCGGCCATTGATACGGATGTACAGAATTATATATTCCGAATTTGGACTTTGTTCCTTCATGAAAGTTGTAGATCTCTTTGTTCGGGTTCCGTCAAGCTTTGAATCACTCAAATCGGAGTTTGTATGACCAAGATATGGCCAAAATACGAACTGTGTGTCGCTGATGGCGGACGGCTGAGTGCGTCCGCACTCTGGGTCTGACGGCTGACGGCTGAGTGCGTCCGCACTCTGGGTCAGTGCGTCCGCACTGGGCTCGGTTTCTCCTGTTTTGCTCCAAACTTCAAACGGGCATAACTCATGATCCGTAACTCCGTTTTCAGTGTTCTACCACTTTTCGGAAAGCTTGCGAGAAGATCTACAATTTGCTCCATTTCCTGTAACTTAAATAGACTTTGGCAGTAACTTGATTCTTGGATATATTTCATTCTATTCTCTACTAAAATATAAGATATTTGGTGCTATTATGTGATAAAAACTAGATCGAATGTGTATATAATTTAGACCTATCAAGCACGGAGGCCTCTATGCTACTCGTAGCACCGTAACACTGTCCATATATATATATATATATATATATATATATATATATTATCAAATGATATCAAAGTGAAACATGAGTTTTAATTCAAGGCACTATGACTAAAGGTAGAAATTAAGAAGCAAAAAAGAGCACCAAATGCACTGCACAAAAGTCATTGCCTTCACAAATAAAATAAGCTTTAGTTCCAAACAAGTTTTTAGTCAATGATCAGGATACACTAAATTGAGTTGAGAGATGTACAACTGGAGTCTGGTCTCGGTCCGACATTTTTATTAATATCCAAATTTTAATACAAATTATTAATTATACCCAGAACTCAACTCAATATCGAAATATACCCAAGCCGGCCATTTTCTGGCCGGCTATGTTCCCTCCCTAAGCCGGCCAGAAAATGGCCGGCTATGTACCTTTTTTTTTTTTTTAAAACCGAATTAACTCTATAAAAGAGCACCCTCCCTTCAGCTGAATGGCACACACAGCCCGAGGCAGCTCGCGAATTCACTGTTGAGGTAAATTTTTTTTTTATTATTATGTTTTATTTTATAGAATAATTAATTATATTATTAAAATTTTTAATAATAAACCCTAAACCCTATAATCCTAAACCCTAAACCCTATAACCCTATAACCCTATAACCCTAAACCCTATAACCCTAAATCCTAAACCCTATAATCATATACCCTATAACCCTATAACCCTAAACCCTATAACCCTAAACCCTATAACCCTATAACCCAATAACCCTAAAACCCTAAACCCTAAAACCCTAAACCCTAAAACCCTAAACCCTAAACCCTAAACCCCTAAACCCTAAAACCCTAAACCCTAAACCCTAAACCCTATAACCCTATAACCCTAAACCCTAAACCCTATAACCCTAAACCCTAAACCCTAAACCCTAAACCCTAAACCCTAAAACCCTAAACCCTAAAACCTAAACCCTATAACCCTATAACCCTAAACCCTAAACCCTATAACCCTAAACCCTATAACCCTATAACCCTATACCCTATACCCTATACCCTATACCCTAAACCCTAAACCCTAAACCCTATAACCCTAAAACCTAAACCCTATAACCCTATAACCCTATAACCCTAAACCTTATAACCCTAAACCCTAAACCATAAACCCTAAACCCTAAACCCTATAACCCTAAACCCTATACCCTATACCTTATACCCTATACCCTATACCCTATAACCCTATACCCTATAACCCTGTACCATATACCCTATTACCATATAACCCTATAACCCTATACCCTATACCTGACAATTGTTTACCATTTAGTAACCTGACAATTGTTTACCATTTTCTAAAATGTAGTTTGTTTACCATGACCTTTATTTCATTACACTATGGTGGGAAGATGCTTAATAGTGCACAAGGGGCGTATTACAACAAAGATGCATCTCATTCATTAATGATTCCAGATGACATCTCACTTTTGGACCTAAAATCCATAGTTTACACACACACCGGTTACAACCCAGAAAGGTGTGACCTAGAATTGGCAACCCGATATTGCCATCCCTCCAGCGGAAAATTTATGGTTGCGAAACTGGTATATGAGAGTACGTGGAGAGCCATGTTTGGTTATTTGAGGTCCGAAGGGAATTTTCTAATAGAAATATTTGCTAGAAGAGTTCCGGTAGAGCCCGGGGTTGGAAGTTCAGGCTCTGGATCAGCGGCACCACATTATACCCCACAACTAGAAACCTACAGACGTGACTCCACCTTACTCCTCACCGAACCTGACCCAGAACCCTACAACTACGTGACTCCACCAGCACCTCAACGAAGACACTCAGTTGCATCCCCACCTAGACACAATCGAGGCAGACCAAGACACTCAGTTTCAACCCCACCTAGATCCGTAAATGCCACTCCTTTACCGTTACCTCCAGTATCACCTTACCCCAGACCTGCACCAGTAGACGATGCAAGCTGCCCAGACTTTGAAGATATTAATGAAGAACCGGAGGACGATCTGGGGAGCGGGGATGAATTTGAGGGAGACATGTGGGGGGATTCAGATCACATGGAAGGTTGCGATGAAGACGGGCCGGTTCAAACAGCTGAAAGGCAAATGGGTCGTACTGATGAGGGCGGGCCGCTTAGTGGCCAGACTGATACACATTTGTTCCCAGACCTCAATGATGTTTCTGAGTTTAAAGAAGCAGATATTGGTTATTATGGGCAACGGATTGAGTACAAAGGTGAGCTTGCTGCAAACCAATATTTTAAAAGCAAAGAAGACCTAATGAAGAAGATCAGAGAGCACCATATAACTAAGAATCAGGAGTTCAGATCTTAGAAAAGTGACAGGGATCGGGTTACTCTGCTGTGCAAGGACAAAAATTGCCGTTACGAGCTTAGGGCAAAGCTGACGGGATGTGGAGACATGGGCAACATGGAACCCACTCACAGGGAGTTCATGTACATTGTGACGCGCGGTCCCGACAGACAAATGGAATGCACTTGCAGAGGTATCCAATTAACGTCTATTCCGTGCGCTCATGTCTTGGCTGTTTGCCGTGACCGAAACTGGCAAGAGCACGACTTTGTTGCAGACTGGTATAAAACACCCTATCTTGTGAGTACTTGGAACCATGTGTTCAATCCAATTGGCAATATGGGAGACTGGCCTCCTAATCCTGGAGACAGAATCCTTCCGAGTAGTGGTCGGATTAGGAAGGGGAGGCGAAAACACACCCGTCGTGTAATGACGATGGATGAAATTGAAGGTAGACGAATGGGGCATCAGCCTCGCCGTTCCACTTCCGATAGGCAACGAAGAGGTATGTAACATTCATCCAAAATTATTTTTCTTTTCAATTTATACCAACTTACCAAGTAACACATGCAAATGCAGAGGCAAGAAACGCAGCAAATGCGGCGGAAAATGAGCGAGTAATGGCGTCGGGAAGTGGGTCCGGAGGGTCACGGCGTAGCACAGCTACGAGCCGTTTAGATGCAACTGTTATGTATGCCGAAGCAATGGGAGAGGCGGTTGCCATAGGAGGAGAGGCGGTTGGGGTGCAAGGGGAGCCATCTGTCCAACCGAGGAGGTCCACTACTAGACGCACAACAAGAGCATCTACAAGCCAAGCAGGGCCATCTGGAGCCCAGGCCGACCCATCTACAAGCCAAGCAGCGCCATCTGGAGCCCAGGCCGGCCCATCTAGTGAGCAACCGGAGCCATCTGGTAGACCATCTCGTACGGCATCTTTCGCAAGTGGTTTACTTCGGGGATTAAAATTTAGACGTAGCAATAATAGGTGATTTGTATGCATGTTGTAAAAATTGTGTGGACTCTATCTGCATTTTGTATGTACTTTATTATTTTGTACGAAATTCAGAAATGAAATATTTGACTCTAATAGAAATCACATAAAACAAAAATAATGCGGTTTTTAAAAAAAAAAAAGGTACATAGCCGGCCAGAAAATGGCCGGTTTGAGTATATTTCGATATTGAGTTGAGTTCTGGGTATAATTAATAATTTGTATTAAACTTTGGATATTAATAAAAATGTCGGGGTCTCGGTTAAGTTTCACAAATGTTAGAAATGAACTAGATATTCACAACATGTCATGTCAATCAGCTATGATTATGAGCCCTCTTTCTCTTTCTTCATTATATTGCGCCATTTGTCCTTGAGATCATTTGGAAATCTAGTTTGATGAAATACATTTCCATAACATTCTAAAATTGCACTCCAAGGAATTCTCCCATCAGCTGTCACCCCAATTTTTTGCATCCCTTCCTGCATAATAAACAAACAGAATAGAGTGAGGCTACGGTACTATGCATAGCACGGTTTGGTCCGTGCTACGGCTCAATATTTGAGTTTTCAAAATTCTAACGGTCGATCCGAACCATCAACATAATTATAAAATGAATATGTACATGCAAATCAAATTTTACATTTTTTCGAATTTTTTTACTATTTTTTAGATAGATAGAAAATCACTTGATCTGAAAATTCTGGACCATCCAAAAACAGTGATTTTCTACCTATCTAAAAAAATAGTAAAAAAATTAAAAAAATGTAAAATTTGATTTGCAAGTACATATTCATTTTATAATCATGTTGAACTGTTTGGATCGACCGTTAGGATTTTGAAAACTCAAATATTGAGCCGTAGCACGGACCAAACTGTGCTATGCAATACCATAGTTTTTTAGATTGCTTTGTTGGAGTAGCACAGAGAGCTGTTGCACCAACTGCCGCATCTGATCCGGGTCCGGATTTTTTAAGTCGGTGCGGTTTGATTCAACCCCATCGCTACCGCTCGGACCCGATTGGTCCCTTTGAGCTCCAAATCCCTTCTTCTCCTTCTTCTCTTCGCGATACTCCCCCTTTTTTGAGCCATCGAAGCCTCCTCTCTCTCGGACTGGGCGAAGGTGGGGATGGAGGAACCAGCATCCGTCCCGTTTGTGACCTACGCGGTTGCAGTGGTCACAGCGGTTGATCAGAGTCAAAATAATGATGATTTACGTAGGATTTTGGCTTAGGTTTTGCATATTTTCTCACACTTATGTTTAATTTATTAGAGAAAAAGGCTACTGTCACCCTTCTTTATGTTTTATTGCAGAAAACAGGTTTTGAGACTATTTTACACCAAATGAAGCTAGAATCAGGTCAATCGGATCAGCGACGCTTATCGACGAAGTCTCTGTTACGGTCTGTATTGCCTAATACGGACCAAGCCTAGCACAGACCAGGAGATAGCGTGAGAAGCACTAAAACCCTCAGCGACAAGGTCCTAATACGGACTGTATCACCTAATACGGACTGTAACCGAAGGCGCCCCTTGGGAAATAACTGCCGACAGCTGTATCCAGATCAATTCCTTAGCCCCTACTCAATCTCCAGACGTCCCTCCACTCATATATAAGGCCCCTGGGCAGAAGAATAACTTATCTTTGTAATTAGGGTTAGATTTGATTAAAGAGAGAAGAGAGGAGTGCTTGTAACAATACCGTTCTGCGGCTAAGTTCCTTTTCTTAGGGCTAGGCAGTAAACCTTGTTACTCTTGATGTTTTGATATATATATTTTCTGTTGATTATGATTTATTGTTGTTGAATCAAAATACTTTTGTGATTTACTATCTCTTCGTCTAACTTCAATGATCTAGTTTAGTCCATTAGGGTAGTGACAGTGCTTTAATGGTAAGAGAAACTATTTGTATGAATTAGCCTCGTTGAGATCTATTAGGTTTATGTGAAGAAAATCTTAGCGGGGAAACCATAAACCAGACCAACAAAACGCGAACCAAGTTCCATCACTTGCGTAAGGAAAATCGCAGTGATCTGTGTAGTAACTTGTGTATTTAAGAGATCAGTCATTTGCGTAAGGAAACTCGCAGTGTCCTATGTAGAATCTCGATGAAAGATCTATCATTCTTGCGTAACATAAATCGCAGTGACCTATGTGGTGTCTTTCATAAAACAACAACAGGAAATTAGACGGAACAGGAATATATTATCAAGGCGGATTGAGTAGCAATGGTGTGCCGAAACCCTAGGAATTCTCATCTCTATCTTTATTTTAATTACTTTTAATTGCTTCCTAATTTACATTGATCACAACAACAACTCTCAATTTTCAAATTTCATCTAGTCTTTCGAAAGATTGTGATTCGATCGCTCAAAACTCTGAACCAATATTCCCTGTGGATCGATCTCGAATATACTACTCAATAGGATTGTGCACTTGTAGTCTGAACCGATAGCATTTCCGAGTTTATAAATATTAAAAGAAACATTGCTCTCTTTTGAGTGATCAGCGGTCGGTGCTGGGCGCTCCTCTCCCCTTGCTGCCGTCTCTAGGGTTTTGGAAAGGTTGCGCTATGAAGGCCTTGTTTTCTGAGACTTGGGTGTTTTGGGGGTTCATGAGCAGTCTTCTTGACTCTTCCCTCTCTATTGTTGCAACAATTTCATCAAAGGTGGGCATTTCGGTTGAGAGAAGGATTTGGGAGCGGACAGCTTCATAGCTTGAATCAAGAGAATCCAGATAAGTGAAAATTAAATCTTGATCGGCTCTTTTTTGTAGTTCTTCTGGGTCTGATGGTGGGGGGAGGTAAATCTTGAGCTCCTCCCATTTTGTTGTGATTTCGGTTACAAGTTGTGAATTTGTTTGGTTTCCTCCTTGTTTGATTTGTGTGAGCTCTTGTTTGAGGCTAAAGATATGGGTGAAATTGTGTTGCTGGCCATATCTTTTCTTTGCAGTATCCCACACCTCTTTTGATGAATTGAGATACATAAAGGATTGGGAAATTTGGGGTTCCATGGTGTTCACTAACCATGACATGATCATATGATCAGTCGATTGCCATTCTTCGATTTTTGCACTTTCTTCTTCGGTTGGTTCCAGAGTTTTTGCTGGTTCTGGTTTTTTCTTTTTTCCAGTGACAAAGTCCATTTTGCCTCTGTCACTAAGTGCCAGCATCACTGATCTTGACCATGGGATATAATTTTTGCTGCCAGAGAGTATAATGGCTGTCAGCTTGGTGTTGTCGGTCTGTTGCGACATTTTTCTGGTTTTTCTGTTGATATTGGTATTGTTTACCAGTTTTCTGGTTTATGGTGAGAATGAGTTTTTTGTTGGCTCTGTGGCTCTTTGACCCTCTCGGTTTGTTTACTGGTATGAAACCAGCTCTGATACCATGTTGATTTTGTGCGGAAAATAGAGAAAATGATGATTTGAATTTTTATTATGCAAATCTGATTTTTGGTTGTGTACAGTGGCTGTTTTATAGCCAACAAGAAAAGAAAACTAACGGTCAAGATTGGACTGTTTCCTATCAAATTCTAACGGGTGCCTATAATTTCTAAAAAAGGAAAAAGGGTTGAGTAGCTTTATTTACAAATATAGTTGCTCTTTTTTTTTTTCTAAATCTAGCCAATGATGATAATTAAATCCTAATCGGATCTGAGACTTGATTAGTCCCTAATTTTCTTGATTCTCAACAATACTCGTGAATGACATGATCCGGATCTCCATAAATAAAACCAATAAGCCAGGAACCCTGATGGGACTCAATCCGCACAACAATTCCAAAACAGACAGCCCGAAAGCAAGTATGACAGATATTAGAGAGCACAAAAGCAAGTACTATAAAAAGTGGGTCATTTTATCGAACATAACAAGTCTAATATATATAATAAATATAAAATAACCTTTAATCTCTGTGCGCAGCACATACGTATGAACAAATTTTAGAAACGATTGAAAAAATAGATGCTGGATTTACAGATAATCTTATTTCAATACAAAAATAGATTGGATTTAAAACAAAAAACAAGCAAATGATATATTAAAAGTCTAAACTCAGCAGACTTGAATTAAAACAAAGCTCTATTTCGTCCTAGTTGAAATTTAACTGACAAATCAATGGTCACGGTTTTTTCTTTTCTAATTTTTTGGTTTCGTTTGGTCGATTAGGAGATCGAAGAAAGGTAAAATTAAGAGAAGTTTCAGAAAGTGATATGATATCCAATGAGAAATGCATACAACATATTGTAAGAGATTTGGGTAGCCATTATATGTATTAAATTTAGAAAATTTAATTCTATCTAAACACGTTATTCATGTTAAATTAGATTTAACATTGAAGTTTATAATTAGATGTCGAGATAAGTGGCACAGCCGCATGTTATTTTAAAAAAAAAAAATTGATTAAAGTTGCTGTGATTAGCATTTTCTAAAATTAGTAGTCAGAAGCGTGATGTGTGTCAATTTTTATATTTAGTATTTTTCTATAATTAGCAGAGTTAATTAAGGCATGCATGCAATTTTCGAATGTTATGGAGTTAGTGGAGGTCTAAAATATATTTTGTATTAGGTATCACAATTATGTAAGCAGGAGATGAATTGTTAAGAAAAAAAAATAGAGATTGAATGAAATAGTTTCTGATTTTGAGCAGTTTAGAAAATCAATTATTTTCTTTCTGTGAAACAGAGAACAGTAGTTGTGCCGCGCATATAGCAATTTTTCCAACCATTTTTGTCAGCTGATGCATCATGCATGTACACCTCGAAATCAGAATATTTAATACTCATTTCAAATTTCAATGCAAGATACCCCGACATTTTTATAAATATACTCAGTTTAGCTGGATTTTGAGAAAAATATCCAAATTAGCCATTAAATAACCGGTATCAATTTTAATCCATTATCGGCCATTTAATGGCCAGCACCCCAAACTTTTTTCTTTTGGCTATTTTAGACCCAATAAATACCCATCTTTCTCTCTCTCTCCCTCACAACTCACTCAACTCCGTCACTTTCAACCCATCCTTCAGGTAATTTTTTTTATTTAATTTAAATTTCCTAACAAGAACGACACACATGAATATCGATTGTCACTTCGTTAGAAAGAAAGTACGATCAATTGAAATTGAAATACCATATGTATGTAGCAAGGACTAACTTGCTGATATATTTACTAATATGCATTAGTGCAGAAATAACAATTAGGATCGGACATTTGAAGTCATTAGGATCGGATTTGGGGGCGATCCAGATGAGAGCGACAATGTAAGTAAGAGTAATAAGGATTAAACTTTTATCCGATCCTGATTCGTAGCTATAAGGATCGGACTTTTACCCAATCCTAAATGTGATTATCAAGGTCGGTCTTATAATTGTAGCCGATTTTGAATCTAATTATAAGGCCGTTTACTTATAAATATCCGATCCTGATTCAAATTTTTTTTTATATCATAAGTAGTTTCTCATTAATTAACAAAAAGCAAAAAGAAACCAATTTATTGCAGATTTACATTAGCTTTGCAAATATGCTGGTCTGAGGGTTTACAAGATATACCGGTAAGAAATATTATGTTATATGTACAAAAATAATTAACATTCAGATAATGAGATATATAACAGAAAGGGTATGATGAATAAAAATGAAAATTAATATTAAAATACCACACATTATTAACGTACTTGTGAATTACAAGTCCTTCAATTTATTTTCTCTAAAATAATGAATTTTGTACTTGTTTGCTCTCTTATAATATATCCCGTTCCAATCTATTTTAATATCATTCATGAATATTATTGAATAATTATTCTTTTCATTGGTCTATTTTTACGAAAAATATATTATTTTCTATGAGAAGTTTTTTTTACTTTTATAATATTTCCTATGCACTTTCCTTTTGTTTAATTGTTACATCCTAACAGCTTTTACAACCTCTTCTTTATATATATAAAATAGTGGTTATTCATTGTAAACTATGACGTTAATCAATAAAACAATAATTCAATCAAGTTCAATTCAATTAATAACTATGCTCATGTGTAAATCATGACCATTCTAGAATCAAAGCACAACAGGCATGCAATACAAATCATTATCATTACTCCTTATAATACCACGTTGGATTTTGGATCCCGAAGCACCTATCTGTCCAGAACAAATATCAGCCGTTCATTGATTTAATCTCAGCCGTTTATCACCATCTGATTTTATAAATCTCAATTATTGTGTAGAAGTCTACATTCATTTGGAAATCGACCCGCCACACACAAATCGTACCATTAAAGACAAACAAAACCTATTTTCCTTTTTCTCCTTTTGTTTTTCTTCCTTTTTCCTTGCAGTTGCCGAGGCCTCCTTCGATTTGTCATTCAAATTTCACCGACTTTTGGAGGAGAGATTTGAAATCGATGATGCTTCTCTCCTCTCCTCTCCTCTCCTGACACAGACCCCCGCCTCCCTTTTTTTAATTGAAACCGATGATGCTTCTCTCCTCTCCGGCAGCGCCGCCACACAACTCTCTCGCGCTTACCTCTCTCACTCGACCACCGAGGTACCTTTCTCTCTCAGCCACTCCAGGTCAGTACCTTTCTCTTCCTCTCTCTCACTCGGAGCAGAGTGGTACCGGCATTCATGGTGGTACTGGTACCGACTTGTTTAATTTCTGTTTGTTTTCTTATATGGTTTAGGGCTTATCCTACTCAGCGCCTCGTCGGTAGAAATCGCGATTATCAGTCATCTTCAGAGCTTTCTGTCGGCGTGCACTCAGATAATTTCTCTTTCTTTCCTTTGCCACTTGATTTAGGATATGGTTAACAGCCAAACAATGTGTTTGGTTGCAAATTTGCATTGTATTGCTTGAGCCAAGAAAAACTTTGTTAATTTAACTAGACTATTCTTTATTTATCTTTCGTTTTTTATTTAATAAACAGGTCCACATCAAGCACATCAATTGTTTTCTCAGTGTAATTTCTAATTACAAAATTAACTAACAGGTAAGTTTTATTTCTGATTAGAACATTGATTTAATGATGATTATGTTTCCTTAAACTAGCGAATACACCCAAGACATCCAATTTTAATTCTTTTAGATAATTAATCATCACAACGACCGATAAATGACATTATTAATTCTCTGCTTTAATTAATCATCACAACAGCTGAAATATGAATTTATTCTTTGCTTTAATACTATGTTAATTTAGGTAGTTCCCAAAGGCTTCTTACTATGTTAATCATCACAACAGCCGAAATATGAATGTATTTCCACAAAGACAAAATCAGCTGCACCTATTAACTATGGTAAAAGCATATCGATTATGATAAAAATCCTCATTGAAGTTCAGATCTAATAACTTGGAAATTGATGCAGATGATGTCAAATCCGGATCTGGTGACGATGGCGACTGAGAGTATGAAGAACATGCGAACAGAGGATTTGAAGAGGGCAGCGGAGCATATGCGGCAGACACGATCCGAGGATATGGCTGAGATTTCGGATCAAATGGCCAAGGCCCTTTAATTCCGAAATTGCTGCCATGAAGGCTCGTGCTGGTGCCCAGGTTAATTATGAGATATCTGCTGCCATGTTGTTAAAGCAAGAGGTTTATTTTCTTTCTTTTTATTTTTATTTTTGGGTGCTTAATCAAACCACAATCTAGGTAAAGGCTTTTTGTGCAGTTGGCCTGGTGCTGGTTATTATCTTTGGAAGCTGGCTGTACAGATAAATAATGTAAAACTTGTATCCTGTGAGGAAAACCACATGTTGACCAAACCAATCACCGCAAGAATTAAACGGAAGTTCCATAATTTCAAACAGCAGTTCATGCTTTCCAACATGAGTTGCATTCTATATTGCTGCTATCCTGGCTTTTATCTTTATAGTATTGACTAATACATATGGCGGACCAATATTGCAATCCCCTTCAAGCACTTCCAAGACATGGCATTGGCGATAATTTTGGTCCTTTTCTGTTAAATTGAGTTACAATTGATTTTCTGACATGGATTTCCATCATGGATTTACAATTTATTTTTTGGCGGTAATTTTGGTCTTTTTGATTTTCTAATTCTTATCTTTCTCTTACTTCAGGCCACATGGTTTGGTCTTAGTTGGAGACTTAATACAAGTTTATTGGTGGTTGGCACTTCAGGCTACAGCTCTGATCAGATATACGTCATCTTCCTGACAGATAGCACATGTAAGAACAATATGCGTTGTGATGATTAAAAATTGTGAGGGCTGATCGCCTCTCGCCTCTCGCCTCTCGCCAATGCCATCTGGGGCAAATACAGGTACGAACAGTATGAACAATATGCTTTGTAAGAACAGTTTGTACTATCTGTTTGTAAGAACAATATTTGATTCTCACAAGCAAAGATACAGAGGCTGATAGCCTCTCGCCAATGCCATCTGGGGCAAATCCAGGTAAGAACAATATGCGTCTGTTTTCTTGAAATGTCTTCTAATGACATAGGGACTAAACTTTTCATGTGTTGAACTGATTTAAATTGACGAGTTTGAGTGAAATGCATCTTAAATGTTGAATTGTGATATGTTGAACTGACTGATGTGTTCTTGTGTGAAGCGTTGATTTTTTTATTTGAAATGTTTTGATGAATCTGGGAAATGCATCCATGTTTCTTGAAATGTTGAATTAATTGAAATTATCTACTGTGATATTTGAATTGCATTGATTGAGATGTTGAAATGTTGAATGGATTTAATTGATCTATTGATTTTTCTATTTATTTTACTTTCAAATAATTTTTTGTGTTGGTTGACTTTTGTAATTTAGACGCATCTTATGTGTTTATAAAAAAAAAAAAGTTGGAGCTAAGAAATTGAAGAAGAAAAGATAGTTTTCAAAAAAGAGGTAGTGAGAGCTCATAATTGACTTTTTTTTAAAATAGAAATAAATAAACTGATTTCAAGAGAACAATCGAGGCACTGCCTCGGTGGAGGATGGAAAACACTTTTTACAATGAGTTTCTACTAATGTGATAGATGCTTGTTCCCTTGAAATCAATTCATTTATTTCTATTTTTAAAAAGTTCCTCATAATTTGCTACCTGCCATCTTAATTTTCATACATTGAAAAATTACAATAGTATAATACTATTAATCTCCACTGCAACGTGTGGGCACTTTGACTAGTAAATAAAGAGTACATATACAATTTGATATAAATGGAAACACCAAATACACTAAAAATATTCAATTAACTCAATGTAATCTCAAATTACATTATAATTAATACACTGATACAAAGAACAATAAGATTACATTATAATTACAACATTATACAAAGAACACAACACACATTAAACATGAACATAAAGAAAAAGGCACACAAATGCACAAAAGAAAGAAAGAAAGACAAACTGAATCAAAGGAAGAGACTGAAAGAATCATTTTAATTATATATACTCTTTATCTGTAACATGCTCAAGATGAGGACGGTTCTTGAGTTTATGGCATTGAACAACACGCAGTGTGGTAAGCTGTGGCATAGCCATCGGGTTAACCTCCCAAATCTCCAAGTTCGCCAATTTGGAAAGGTGTAAGAACTGTAAGTGTGGAAACCCATGTGCAGAGCAAACCATTTTCTCCCCCGTGTATGCTCCATTTTCTAACCTGAGCAATTTCAAGACTTGTAGTCTTTCTAACGCTGGCATTGGGTCTTCCTTCAAACGAGAATTAGATAGGATGAGCTTTACAAGATTCGTTGGAAATTGAACATTGTCTATGGGAAGTTTCCTAAAGTTCCATGTTCCCACCAATTTAATTGACTTCAATGTGTTGAGGTTGGGGAAGGCCCTTGTATCAGCCAACTCTGCATGTACAATGGGGCCCATAATTGCAATTGAGAGGAGATTAACCGTGCAACTCAATGGTTTAGAAATAGTTTCCAATTCGAGATGACCCGAATATGAAAGTGCTAACTTTCTAAGATTGATTGATAAGTGCGCAACTTTTTCTAGCCATGACTTAGGTACCTCAAATGTTTTTAGGATTTGTAGGTTTGGAATATTTGCGGTAGCGGGTGGGCCTTGAATTCGGGGCTCAGGATTAACATGAACATGACAAAGTGAAGAGATATTCCATAGAGATTCAGGTAGGATTTGTATGTTTGTATCTCTAACATCTAAAGTTCGGAGATTTTGCATGTTCCCTATATTTTCAGGAAGCTTTGATATTTTACTACCCCTCAAGCCCAGATATTGTAGGTGAGGCATTTTTTCTAAAACTGTTTCTCGGAGTACAGAGTTTCTCAATTCCAGCACTCTTAGGAACCTGGCACTTCCAAGTACATTTCTATCTATACCAAAAACTAGAAAGGAACGTAGAGAAATGCATTTGACCTCCGTGTATTTATTCCGGTCATCATTATGGATTGCTACACGTTCACATCTGCTTTCCATCGTAAACCTGTCTGGATTGACAGACAGAAATTCCGTTTGCGATGTGCCTGTCGACGTTAATCCCTCCAGGTAACGGATGACATGATTTTGAATAGTACGGGATACTCGGAAATATTTGATTGTGCCCGACAATGATCTCATTGAAACACAAATCAACGACCTGTAAGCAACAAGGAAAATAAATAAACATTAAATTACATATTTATAAAAGAACAATATTTCTAGATGAACAAGAGGGCCTTTATATATAAGAAAATAAAGAATAGTCAATTTTCAGAAATGAATCTAAAACTGCTTTTGTTATTGAGGGAGTGTCGTATGCCGCTCAAATAGTTTGTGTTTTGTTTTGGAGCACCTTCACAACTTGCATATATAGTAACGAAGCCCAAAGCCCACTTCTATACTAATTTTTTAAATTTAGAAGATGAATAGAAATCTACAAATCTATAATACACTAAACCAATGTAAGAATATTATAGAAATATCTTGTAAACCTATGAATATTTGAAAGATATATATCTTGTATGCTTATGTATAATTAAATATCTCGTAATTAAGTAAGACTGAATGGATATGGTTGTAAGATACATAAGAGAATTAGATGAGAGAAAGAAAATAAAACCTTGAACCTACTAAAGGGAATACCTTTGAATAAGTTGCTCGAGGTACTTATTCACTGTCTCTTCTCTAGTCTCTCCTTCCTCCGGTGTAATAAATCCTTCAGCAATCCATATCTTTGTTACAGACGCCATAGGAATCTCATAACCTTTCGGGTAACATGCTAAATAAATAAAGCGCTGTTTAAGAGGTTTAGGTAAATTTTCAAGGCAGTAAGAAAAAATCTCATAACGACCAAGATCTCTCAGTACCCCGCCGCTTCCAAAATCTCTCAGTACCCTGTTCCATGTGTAACCATCTGCTTTTTTGAACGAAAGGAGACCCCCTACAAGCAGAACACTCTGAGGGTCATGGCGACATACCATCTCAATTTCTTTAGCGTTATCAAGGAGTTCAGTCAGTTGGTAGGATAGCTCTGATATGAGGTTGACCATGCATGTGTCAAAAGATTCTTTGACCCTCCTGATCAAATCTGGAAACGCTTTTATCACGAGGAGTTCTGGGCTCTCAAAATTCAGTGGTATGCAGTACCTTGAGTAATCCTCTGTGTCAAGAAGCGCCATTTCAAGATTTTTTACATGATGGAGAGAGTTTGTAATTGAATTAATAAGTTTATGTGCGAACTGCGTGGTCTTTTGAAACGTATTCTCATGATTTCGGATTTTTGGCATGGCGGATGCTAGAGATTCTAGGAAATAAGACAATATTATCTGCTTATCGCTCTCCTCCTTAAATTTATTTTTAAATAAATACTTCGTAAAAATTTTAGTGGCACTGGCTATTTTTAGCATAAGGCTCATTATTTGCGACCTATATTCCGCATGTTGTACCTTCAAGAGTGTTGTCGTGATGAATATCTCAATTTTGTTTAGATATTTGTTTATCTGATCCTCACGATCTTCGGATTGTATGAAGGATACAATGGTGGGATGAAATATTCTTTCTTTTATGAAACAGAAGACCTCCATCTCTGTTTCAATTTTATCAAAATCATCATCATCATCCTCTTCCTCCTCCTCCACCTCCTCCTCCTCCATCTCCTCCGTCTCCTCCTCTCTTGATAATAATGAAAAGAAAGTTGAAATGTCATAATCTTTTACGTGTGCATAGAGAAAATGATATAGATCATATTTAACCACTTCATTTTGACATTTAATATTTAAATTTTAAAGTCATTAAAGTTTTAAAAATAGATGCATTTGAACCCTCATCAAGGATTATGCTTTTCTTTAAGTGAAAATTTTCAGTTATCAGCTCAAACTATATCTCCATTATGCTGCTTAACATCAAGCAGGTAAATGTTGAAAGTGAGGCTACAGTACTATGCAAAGCATATTGGTCTGTACTATAGACCAATATCTCTTTCTTTAAAGTTCAAACAATCGATCTGAAATGTTCGACATGATCTCCATATGTAAATGTACTTGTAGATCAAATTTTATATTTTTTACTATTTTCTTAGCTGGGTAGAAATTCAGTCGAACTAAAGATTCTAGACCATTTAAAAGTAGTGATTTTCTAGCTATCTAAAAAAAATAGTAAAAACATTCTTAAAAATGCAAAATTTAGTCTGCAAGTACATTTTGATATGAAAATCATATTGAACGGTTCAGATCGACTGTTTGAACTTTTAAAACGAAAATATTGATTAGTAGTACGGACCAATCTACGCTATGCAAGGTAACCATAGCCTCACTAAAATGTTGGTAAGGCTGGTAAAGAAATGCTTGCTTAAACTTACATGAACATGTCCTCCTCGTCGTCCTTGGCAACAGAGAGAAAGGCGGCATCCAAATTGTAGTCCTCCTTGGCCGAAGTTTCGAAATAAGGGATATCTCCATTAGCAGCACACCAATCTTGCGCACTCTTCTCAGATACCTGATATCATTTATTTTTTACTTGGTCAATCTGACAAAAGTAATTTTCTTAATAAAATTGCCTCATATGTTATGCTTTATGTACACATCAGAAACCAAAATAACACTGAGATAATTAACATAGGAAAAATAAAAGAGTCAACCAGAAAATAGGAACAAAACAAGTAATAAATGTTACAAAAGTTGTAATCAAAATAGTATATTAGACATAGGGATGTTTTCCATTTCAAGACAACTATACAAGAACAAGCGCACATTACCATCATATATGGAAGAACGTACGGGCAGGTTAGATGGTATTTGACCCTTAAACCTACCAGTCTGTAAAAAAAAATAATTAATAGGAAGTCTTACAGATCTGCTGTTGCCACCATCTATATCAATCTTGTTACCGATTAAAATGAAGTGGAACTTCTTAGGATGACTTAACCTAGGAAGAGATGAAAACTTCTGGTTTCCATGCCACTTTTTCAAACATACAACAATTTAGTGGGCAAAATTAATATTAGCATGGAGAATACATGCAAGCCAATTAAGAAAATATAATTTTGAGCAATCAGGATGGTATTATATATTGGTTACGGTACTTTAAGTTTAGCCGCTCTATAGAAGAACAAAACGTACATTGGAAAATATAATGAAACAAAAAGAAGAATCTACCATATATACCTCGTCGAAAACTTTTTCACGCCAGCTGTCAAGACTATCAAAAGAGCTCTTGTCATTGACATCATAAACTAAGACACAACATTCAGTCTCCGTAGGGACGCACGGCGGAGGATCATAATCTCCAGGTGTTTTCCAAAACTATTTAAAAAGTAAATAAATAGAAAAATCTTAATCTTCGAGGTCTACAATTAATTAAATAGTTCCTGAAAGTACTATCTCCCTTTTTGGTCCCTCCTTCGAAAGTCTTTTAAGTTTCAACTTTAAACCTAGCTAAAAACATTGTGATTGAATATGTAACATTCTTATTTTTACAATATTAATTTTTCATTTAAAAAATGGATAAATTTCAAGTCAGCAATGACATGGAATTAATGATTCTTTTTGGTGGAGATAATATTTCAGCATTAGAAATTTAGAATGACCCGTTTCACATCTGTGCCCATGGATTTCAGCATTAGAGAGATAGTTGGGACCACATTGGAAGTTTCAAGGTAGATAAACCAATGACGTCGGGATCGAAACGTACCATTGATAACTTTAACAAGTATTTTTGTGCATTGCTCAAGTAATTAGGGGGGAAATCAGCTGTCATACTAGAGCAGTTAATCCATATTATGAATTTTGGAACATTTAATTACCATTAACTAAGATAAAAAATGTTCCAAAATTCATAATATGGATTATTCTGTCAACATCTGATATTCATATATGGAGTCAGAAAAGTTAAACTGTTTGATTCAATCTTAGTTGTACCAAGTATGGCTCAGGTCATGTACGGTCTGTTTATACAAAATTTGCCTTAATAATCAAACCAAAGAAACTGAGGGAAGTTTAGTTTTGTTTTGGAGTGTGCCGAATTGTATAGATAATAGACATAAACTAATAATATATATAAATCATGGCTGTAAATTTTGTAAAAAAGAAACATATATAGATAATAGCATACATGCAGTGTAACAAGTCTGTCTTTGTCCACGAACTTCTTATCCCAGAAATCTGGGGTTCTGCGTATTCTATATTCCTCACTAAATTCCTTACATATATATCTGTAACCGATCATTAAGAAAAACTATTATATAATGCATTCCTCACTATATATACAGACTATGTTTACCAATCAGAAAATTTAAAAACTATATAATAGTAAAAATTCTGCTCTCCTCTCCTCTCAGATTTACATTAATAAGTAAAACATATATAGCACGGCACATTGATGAAATATATTTCCCAATGGACTGACACATTGATGATAAAAGATATATATCTGAGTGATTTAAGTGTGCATGCAGTGAAATACATTTGTTATACTATCAGGTACTAAGCTAACTTTTAATAATGCAAGGAACCAAAATGGCCGTCAATTTGGTGCAAGTTATGGCAAAGGAACAAGGGAAAAAAAATGTAAAACCCTATCTGATGAGGCCTGCAATCAGTGTGATGAAGCTAATTAATAAATATGATAATAAATTATTAGATAAAGAAGTAGTAATTAATCTCCAAAAAGGATACTGTTTCAGCAACGATGTCTTCCCGACTCTGTAGATCAAAACACAAAATAAATTTATTTGAAAATAGTTAATGTACTAATGGACGAGATCTGAGATAGAAGAACAATGAGAGATTATACCCACTATCGCCGACTACTACGATCATGTGGTAGGTTCGGCGCATCACAGTTGCCATTTCCGAACAAAGTCGAGGGAAGAATAGATATCAAAATGGAATAAAAGTAAATTAAAGATCTTAGAAAAAAGGAGCGATGATTAGATGAGAAAGAGAAGGTATATATATATATATATATATATATATATATATATATATATTATATCAATGTCTCGAGAGCACTGATTGTTTGGTCTCGATCGATCGAGCGCAGAGCATGACCTGGAGAACTAACTATTTAAATACACCCGGAGCAGCATTGAATATTTGTAAGGTGCCGTGTTTTCTTTTATTATTTCCAATAAAATACGATAAATACAAAAAAAAATGTTAACTATATTCGCTCATCCAATTAAATTTTGTTGGACTACAATTTATATGCATCTAGGCCAAAAAATATTGTTTTGTACCGAACGCCGTACGTAGATGGTATTTTTACTAAACATCTTATATAATAATGTATATTTAACGATAAATAATTACTTGAAAAATTGAGACTTTGAATTTCAAGAGAATTATTTGAAAAATTGAGACTTTGAATTTCAACTTACATATTAATATTACAAACATTAGTATGAACATATTTTTAAGATCCTAATTTTTTTATAGGAACTGAATCTACGTATAATTTGACACGGCCGGCCAATGAGATTCACAAAGACACACGCTAGTTCAACAGGAAACACTCAAAGAGAAGTAAGCTCAACTCAAAGAGGCAAAAGAGGAGATAAACTCAACTCAAAATTTAAAATTGTTAATATTTCATAAGCTGCATTACAAACATAAGTTGACTTCTCTTATAACCTTTGCTTAAAGTTAAAAAGCTCTCCTAAAAAGTAACCCCACATTAACTACCCTTTCCTATTTTCAAAGGCACTACTTATCCTTGTAGGAACTACAAAAAACTTGCTTAAAATTAAAGACATACAAACAGAAACTTTTTGACCAAATTTAAATCATACAAAAAATTAGCATGTAAATTAATTAATGATAAGAATCTCCAAAAATCAGCCATTTACTGATCTTCTTGGATGATGTCATAACTAGTCTGACTACCACAAGAAATAATAATTTCAAATTGTTTTAAAAACATAAAATACACCGATACACCAATGTTTTTTAGAAATGTCAAACTAATTTCAAATTTGTTAAACTTTCAAATGTCAAATTTGTTTTACAGTCAAAATGTCATTGGCACCTTCAGCTTCCACAGCGTTCGGATAGGCCAATAGCACTCTCTTATTGTGTAAGATCATGTATGTTGAAGAGCAGCTGAATGAAGTATAAATACTTGCATAACGAAAAATCCGAAAATACTTCATCATGAATCTTATTTGAAGGAGAAAATTGTGTAGAATACATTCGTCGTTTTAGATTTGCAAAATTCCTTACAGATCGTCAAAAATATTAGCGAGATTTAACGAAAGAAAAAAATCCATCTAAAAAAACGTGCATGTGAAAGATAGATGGGTGATGAGAGAGAAAAAAATAAGAGTTATTATGTCCAGTTTTTTTTAAAAAGACTTAGTATGCATGTTATATATAAATCATAACTTTGTCAACGAATTTGAGTCATCCATCAAATTTGAATATTTTTATAGATCACTTTACGTGAATTTGATGTGTTTAATTTGAATTTAACAGATAAGTTCATTTGCCATAAAAGATTTTATTATATTATTTATAAAAATGACACCTAGACTCATCGATCCCAAAACAAATTTATAATAAATTAGGGCATGAAAATTCTTCAAGTTAGTTTTTTAGAGAACTTGCCTGTTAGAAAATTCAAAAGACATATTTTCGAACTAAGTTGTACAAATACAATACAAGTATTGTATCATGTGAGCCTAGCTTGTGTTACAAAAACTATGTGAAAATAAATCCCATATGTAATGGCATCTGTTAGGATTAAAATTGAGGACAGAATTAAAGGTTAAATATATGTATGTGGACTGCAATTTACTCTAAAAACAATCAACCACCGGTTCCTATATATCTAGCACCCCACCTGTCTAATTGTTGGAGATTTACACAACAAAGATTAATTGTAATTAACGTGCCGCATTAAATCGAGCCAAAAAAAATACATCATGATATTTGGCAGGACCATTGTTCACTAGAACAAAAACGCTAATTATACACAGTACATCATATATACACGGATGTGAGAAACATCCACTAAATCTGTGTCTAAAGCAAGAAGGCGCGGTTCCGAAAATAAGCTCCAACGTACACAGTTAATTAAAACAGAACCACGTATAAATGTGCTTCAACATTCATACACGGTTTCTTATTAAGAAACTGTGTATGATTGGAAACAATTGCACACGGTTCTATTTTAATTAACTTTGTATGAATGAGCTCCAACAATTGTACACGGTTTTCTTTCTACTAACCGTGCATAAATGTTCCCCAAAAATTTTCTGAAAAAAGTCCTCCTGTAATTATACACGGTTTTATTGTATGATTCGTGTGTGATGAAAGAAACACAAAATTTTCCAAGTCATTGATTCGTGCCCTTCTGTTATAATACATTTCTATCTAACTTTTCTAAGATACTTCTATCATTTCTAAAGCATTTATTCCCTATATTTCTCTGAGGCATCTCTTCTAAACAAGCAATGCATCTTCACTCAGAAGGCGATCAGAGACAAAAAAAAAAAACTTAAAACGGGCATAACATTTCGCTTGAGTATCTGATTTCAACATTCTACCCCAATTAGTGTAACGCATTAAAAATGTGTTTCATCACATCGAAAAAGCAAAGAGAAGGGCTTCAAAACTTGAGTTGAAGTTTCTGATTATGTTTTTCTCCTTTCTAATTTTCTATTTTGTACTCTTTTGCCATACTTTTTCTTAAAGGCATTGTTCATTTAAATGTATAACATCTTAGATCTAGGGTTTTTTTGCTGTATTTTCATTATTTTAGTTAGAATGTTGTTCATGTAACTAATATTATGTGATGTAATTGTAAATGTTGTTTATATTGGTAAATGCAATGTTTTTGGTATGTGTAGTGTTTAAATTCATAGTTTTTTTAAATTTAGTTTAGTGTTTTGGTATATTGGTAAATGTAGCGTTTAAATTGAATTCAGATCTAGGTCAGATTTGATTGGTATTTAAAAAAATATATGAATTATAGACGGTTTTTTTTAATTAAAATTGTGTATGCTTGGTGTTTTTATACACGGTTTTAACTTATAATAAACCGTGTATGAATATTTTTGCGTACACGGTTCTACAATCTTATTTTTACCGATATTTTTATATATACACGATGCCCGCGGACATGGTTGTTAAACCGTGTACAACCCTAATTTATAACTGTGTTTAATTAATCAACATTTCTACTGTAGTGGTTGTTGGTGCGCTGATGTGTCTACACAATAGAAAAACTAGAACAATTCAGAGACGCTAGATTTCATAAAATAGAGAAATGGAAGGGATGTGCAATTGATTCGCAAGAGGAGACTTGTGAGAAAAGGTTAGTGCAAGCTAGGGCAACCATGTGAAGCTCCACTAAAATAATAAAATATAAAAAATAAATCAGAAATGGAGAAGCCTACTTTTAAGATTTTTAAAATGCTTGTATCGCTATATATTTATCATACATGATACAAGTATTATTTATCATACATGAATCAATACCAGCTTGTATCGTATTTACGCAACTTAATTAATTTGTTGGAGTACATATATATATATATATATATATATGACTTTTGGATTCTCTAAGAGCCAATATCACAATTGTTAATTTCACTTTAATTATTAGTATTTTATATTAAGGCCAGCTTGCTAAAAGGCCAGCTTGAAGAAATAAACATGTCCTACTTTAATTATATATTGAATAGTTAGGAGAGACTAGTCCAACTTAATTTGTTATCATATATTGTCCCAAACTAATATAATAATTATCTAACATGTGAATTTATCCGTTCGATTCCAATTAATCACATCAAATTCACTTTGCTCTTTACGAAATATTTTCAAATTTTGGCTAATTCAAATTAGATGCATGGCAATGTTATGGCTTCATTTTGCAAGTATGGTAGTAATTACATACTAATAATAAATACGCCATTAGATGTGCAAGGACATATTCTGAAAGTATCTTCCATGTCACATGAATACGCCATTATGACTTGACAAAGTTTTTGTTAGAATAGGTATGAGAATGTCAATGGCCCCTTTCTCATGACGAGTCATGCGATATATATTATTATGAAAAAACTAATGAAGTAATTAAGACTCAACTTAATATCGTAAAAGGGTGTAAATTATTTCCACATCTATCAACTTTGTTTATTTATTAGGGCCAAAAATATTCAATTATTAACTAATACTGAGTATAATTTGCACTAACTTTTTTATTATAATGATCAACAATGATGTATTATTGTCGTGTTTTGTTTTTCAATATATTTTGTTTATTAAGGGCTATATATGTTGCATGGATACGGGTATAGGTATCGTATCGGATACGATACAGCTACGGCGATACGACAATTTTAAAAAATTCCGGATACGATACGCCTATTAAATATATTATTTTTTATTTTTTTATTATAATATTAATTCAACACTTATTAAATATAAAAAAATCTTAGATGGGGACCATACAATAACCCAATTATATGTTAAATATAATAGACACTCTTTTCTAACAAGAAAAGTGATTTACTGTAGTGGTAAAGGTGTAGAGCAGTTAAGATACGCCACATAAGCCAATACGCTAGCTGGCGTATCCGACACGTATCGTACCCTATCCATATCCGATAATTGTCTGATACGGTTACGACTATCAAACTGAAGTATCCGAGTAATATAGGTTAAGGGTATATTTAAACATTTTTGTTTCTTATTATTATTATTATTTTTAGTTCGTAAGCAATTATATTTTTAAATAAAGCATTTTACCTTTCCTATTTGCCATTAAATTATATAAACTTATTCTTTCACTCACTTAAGTCATGTATTTTCTTTTGAGCATTTACTTAGAGTTTGATTTCGAATTTATATCTTTCACACAAAAATTAATTATTTGAAGAGTAATTATATACAATTGGCGTAATTATCTAAATTATAGAAATTGAATAACACAACTTGACATCCATCTCTTGATTTTGATTTTAAATCTTGTAGATAATCTTTAAATAAATTAATGGGTCATACAAATTAAGATCTGATCGATCTGCCGATACAACTATTTTGGTTTAGATTGACAAAAAACTTAAATTTGATGAGCGAAAAATATCTACCTCTTGACATCTCCAGAAGACAAGACCATACTTTAAAGAAAAGTAAATGATAAAAATAATCATAATTCAATAAGACATATGGAGTGTACGTGGGTGCCTACCTTGAATTCAGATCCAGTGCATTAACCACCGTTAAGTTTTTTAGAAAAAAAAAAAAAAAAACTCAATAAGACGTGGAAAAGGCATATAGCATCTAAAAACATCATGCTTGATACATGTCTGCATTATTTTTAATATTTTTCTAATTAATAGGGGCAACAGCATTTGTGGGACCTGGACGTTAAAGAGTTAATGGTTCAAGGGATAACTTATATATAAAGTAGCTTATTCGTAAGTAAGAAGGGTATCGGAAGATTATTTCCCATTCCAACAACGGTTTTTTTTTTAAATAGAATTACTGTAAACTAAATCAACGGAACAAGCCTCTGGTTTTGGGATTTTCGAAATCTAGCCTCCACCGATCCTAGGGACTGGTGTAGAAAAAAAAACCCAACCTACACCGATCCTGGGGATCGGTGGGGCCTGTTTTGCACCATACGGGTGCAGCCTGCACCCCTTGCCACAGAAAATCCCATCTTTACCTCCACCGATCCCTAGGACCGGTGGAGGCTTGATCTCCAAAATTCGAACTCGAGAAGTCCAGAACTCCATCTCTGTCTCTCCCTTTCTTCTCCTTCGTTTCCTCTCCGAACTCTTCTTGTTTTTTTTTTCTTTTATCCTCTCAATTTACTCAACCATTTTAGAATCCAATTGTTTTAAAATTTCTGGATCGTCTAAGAGAGTTAGAAACTCTTCGGATCTACGATTTTGACGAGGTAAATATGTCCATGCACCAGTTGGTACTACAATTGCATAACCAACACATGTTGGTACTTCGGATCGTCTAAGAGAATCCAACCTTTCAACACTTCCAAAACATGTGTGGATAAACGGGTTGGTGGAAATTGTCCATGCACCAGTTGGTACTACAATTGCATACAATTTCCATTGGCATTTAGAAGATTTACATTTAACTCTATACTTAGTTTTGCTGCTGTTTAGCACTTCCAACTCTGTGTTTCGGGGTAGGTGAAAATCAGCAAGTTCTGATTTTAGTTTGGCTTTGGATTCAAACATTTGACCTTCAGCAAATTTTTCATCTAACCTGGGGGGTTCGCAAAAAATGCACGATCATTGTATGGCATTGGCAATTCATCGTTGAATGATGAACATGGATGCTTAAGTCCTCGATTGAGGAATGGGATCGACTCGTGCCAATCCTTCAATATTTCTCGGGCGTTCATTTCAGCCTCAAATTTGTCCATATCTGCGTCCCATGCTTCATCAGAATCGTCATCATCAAAAGAACTTGTATCAGATTCATTGTCTCGATCTGATTGCTCACAAGGGTCATCACCAGCTTGAACCGGAGGTGTGTAGGTGGGTACAGGTACACTGCCCGAGTCAGGATGAAAGCCGGTCTGAACCGACGGTGTGTTACTACCTCCAGGCAAACTATCTGGACACGGATCATAACTGATTTGGTTTCTACCCTGGTGTGCCTCAGCTACCAATTCTATAACCTTAAATCCAGCCACTTGAGCTGCAGTTTGTTTAATGACATCCCAAGTTTCCTCATTTTCTATCCGAAATAGTGAGAAATGGTACGATCCGGGTTGTGCTGTGTTCATACGTACCTGGAGTGTCAATTTGACTCGACTTGGAAGCAATTCAAGTCCAACGTATATTTGCCGTCTTATAACAGCAAAACTGGTAGAATCAGATACGGTAAAGGTAAATGCAGCCCCTATGTCATAACCAACACTTGTTGAAGTGCTTTGGAGGTTACCACCATAATACACATTGATCAATAGCAGTGACATTTTGCTAAACAAAATTCAAACACCAAATTAACTCCAAATATTTTTTAATTTTACAACACTAAATATAAACATATGAGTAAAAAAAAACTCACAATAATAATCAGAAGATGATGCTGAGTACAATGGTGGTGGCGATCTTTTCATATGGCAACTCCTCTATTGAATTTGAAAAAAACGAAAAAATGAAAGAAAGAAGAAAGAAGAGAGAAGAATGGAGGCTGGGAAGAGAAGAAGGGTGCGGCTGCTCATTTTAACCCTAAACCTGCCTACACCGATCCACAGGACCGGTGGAGACATTTTTGAAGCTCCACCGATTCGCAGGATCGGTGTAGGGTTATTTCGTGTGGCCTTCCGTGAGGACGCTGTGGCCAGTGCAAAACATGCTCCACCGGTCCTAGGGACCGGTGTAGATTGCGTTTTTTTTGCTCCACCGATTCTAGGGATCGGTGGAGGCTAGATTTCGAAAATCCTCGGCCCAGAGGCTTGTTCCGTTGATTTGGTTTACAGGAATTCTATTTAAAAAAAAAAACCTCCAACAACTATGTTAATTAATCATTTTCTATTGTCGTTTAGTACAATCTCGAGATCTGTAATTCAGTTGACTAATACAAATAATCAGCTGTGCAGTTGGCATTTATGATTTTGTGTGATATTCTGGTAGTACTTGATACCAGTGCCATTTATGATACTTTCCCTCCATGAGAGATGTCGGCAGCATGTGATCAACTGAACAAATAAAATAAAATAAAATGAATAGAGACCTCAGATCTGCTTGATCGAAGTTGACTTTGTGCTAGAAATATTTATTCCATCCATGTGGGATTTTTTTAAAAACAATAATTAAAATAATTAATTAAAAAAAAACAACTTGATTACCTCGTTTTTTAGAAAAACCGTAAAAACTGAAATGGCAGTTCGGTTTGAAGTTTTTTTTTCCCTACACCGAGTTGCCAATTCAGTTTAGAGGGTTTTTTTTTAGAGTCACTATGAAGAACAAGATAATAAAATCTAACACTGGAAATTTGAATTTTTTTGTTTAAATTATTTGATAGATTACTTCTTTTGATATATAATTAGCATATTTATACTAAAATACGCTAAATTACTGAATTATGTTGAATTACACTATATTACAATAAATTATGTTGAATTACACTAAATTACGCTAAATTACAATAACTTCGCTAATTATGCTGAAATACGGTAAATTACGCTAAAGTAGACTGATTTTGTGCCATCTCTCGTGAATCATAAAAAATAGTAAAAAAAATTCAAAAAATAGTAAAATTTGGTATTCTACAAGTTCATTATGTAACTAATTTACTGAGCTACTTGGATTGAATAATAGAAATGAAAATCTTAATCGAAAACTTCAACTCAAGTTTTGAGGCTCTTCCCTTTGTTTTTTGGCGATTCTGAATTTTGGAATCCAGCATCATCGGCAGGAACGCATGCTTATTTTTGCAAACTTTCCGAAAAGTGGTCATTTGCTGAAATCGGACTCTCGAGCACCGTTTTATGGCCGTTTGAAGTTTCGTCGTCGTTTTTCGCCTTCTCAATAAATATATTATCCATATTCATATGTAATTTACCAGAATTTACCGTATTTTAGTGTAATTTAACATAATTTAGCGTAATTTAATGTAACATAGTGTAATTCAACATAATTTATTGTAATATAGTGTAATTCAACATAATTCAAGTAATTTAGCGTATTTTAGTATAAATATGCTAATTATATATCAAAAGAAGTAATTTATCAAATAATTTAAACAAAAAAATTCAAATTTTCAGAGTTAGATTTTATTATCTTGTTCTTCATAGTGACTCTAAAAAAAAACCCTCTAAACCGAATTGTGAAAAACACTCTAAACCGAATTGACAACTCGGTGTAGGGAAAAAAAAACTTCAAACCGAATTGCCATTTCGGTTTTTACGGTTTTTCTAAAAACCGAGGTAATCAAGTTGTTTTTTTTAAATTAATTATTTTAATTATTTTTTAAAAAAAATCCATCCATGTGGTTTGGTTTCGTACAAATTAGTGGATTTCTAAAAGGGATATTTAAACTCTTGTGCAATAAGAACTATAAAACAATCGGCCGAAATTTTTATTGTTACCACTCAAAAAAATCAAAATTAATTCATTACCATCCCGCTGACCCTTTATTCAATACTACCAGCCCCGCTAACCCAGTTCGCGCACCAAATTGGCTGGTGCGCGGACTGGGTTGGCGCACCAACTCGGTGCGCGGACTGGATTAGCGGAGCACCCTTTGGCTGACTGGATTTTAGGGTTTATTTTTATTTTTGCCACGGGTGTCTGAAAATCATGTTTTATTTTTAACGTTGTTCATTCATCAGACGTAAGGCAGCAGGTAGGCAAATAACGTAAAAACTAATGTGTTAAATTGACTGCGGAAGAACTAAACAACAGAAAAACTAAACAACATAAGAACTAATATCAAAATAATATCGAAATAACATCCAAATAACAAGAACTAATACCGAAATAATATCCAAAAACATAAACTACAACAAGTAACTCTATCCTATCTGCTCGAGGGTGTCCACGGCTTCTTCTCTCTCCTAATTCTCTTACCCCGCCCCTCTTCCTCCTGACGCTCCCTATCGACCAGCGGTGTGTACGGTCGTGATGGCTGTGGTGGGGTCTCCTCATGTATCTCCCCAAAAAGTGTCTCCTCGTGTGGTCCCTCATCTGCACCAGGTCCGAAAATAACCTCACGTGTATCCTTTGTAAAGTACACGGGTCTATATGAGACATCCTGCTGCACTGGACTGTGGGAGTGGCGTCTCTTGTGTGTAAAACGGAGGAGAGTCTACATCCTGCGTGTAAGCCACGTACTGAGAGCCCAAGTGAAAAGTAAAATCTGAGGAGGGGTCCTGCTCGTCGTACAGATCTCCGCGGGGTATATCTCCCTGAAACAAATAGATAATTAGGTTTCAAAATGAAGATGATTATAAAAATAATTACAAAAATATACGTACTGCTGCAAGCCCAGCAGCCTCAAATGCGGCCTCAGCAGTCGCTACCTCGTGTAGGTCTGAGAAATCCGGCTCTGGCGTGCTCATAAGCTCCGCAGAATCGTCATCGTCCATGTCTTTCAAATCTTCATAGCGGGGAAGATCTGAAAGCCTGAGAACCCTCTCGAGCTGATCCTGGTACCCGGCGACGACGACAGGCGGTGCAGCCATACACAACCACTTCTTCCCGATAGCCTTCCAACCTCTTGTGACGGCGTATCTTGTGCTCCTAAGCACTTGCTTGATGTTCATGAGTACCTGCGAATTATAATAAAAAAAATTAGTTCGAATTGCAAATGAATTTTCATAATTTTCTTAAACCAAAAAAATTAAAGACTTACAATCTGTGCAGCCATGCCAGCGCAGGGAATGAAGCCATACTTGTCACTAACCGTGTCGCGTCTACGTGGAGCGACTTCGTGTTCATCTCCGTGATCTACCATGCAAGTACACCGTGAAGGCACAGTACTCCTGATACCAACTGCGATATGTCTGATCGTATGTATCGGAAGCATACGACTGGAGCTTGTCAGGGATCTTATCGCCCATCGCCTCAAGTCGAGTCACATAATCAGCGTGCACGGTCCGCCAATTCTTATCGCTGGTAGTGGCCAGTTCTTTGTGAAGCTCGTACCACTTGTCTTTGGAGATGGGATCCGGGACGGGAAAGGGCTGACGCATCACCCGTCCAGGATAGTAATGCTCGACAAACTGGTAGAACACAAGTGGTACTGCAAGTACATAAAAATAAATAATCCTACGTACTTAATAAATAAAAGTGATACAAAACTGTAATACAATAATAATGTAAGGGCTACCTGAGCAAACCAGAACTGACGCTGCTCGAGGCATATATGAGGCAGGTCATGCAGGAAGGAGTGAGGAACAGCAACATCGTCCTCAACCTCAACACGCTCGTCGTACGGCCGCCAGCAGACGTGTCTGTCAGGAGTCATCTGCTCAAACTGACTCCGGAAGAAATCAACACCCATAGGTCTGCCGTGCGGGGTCTGGATGTACGTCTTCCTCGAGCACACTTCTGTGCGTAAGCCGGACATGTAATCCGATTGGGCTGCCCCCAAGCTGGAGCCCAACCTCTCACTCGTGGCTGTGGACCGTCGAATGGGAACCTCGTCCACGACCAATGCATCAGGAGACCAGCTGGACTGTAGAAATTGTGCTTGTTTGTCTATTTAGGTACAAGTGACAGTTAAAACTCTGGTTTTTTTTTGTGTAACCATTTAATTATTCAGATTTAATTGCAAAAAAATTTATACCTAGAATGCGGTGCACAAACCCCGATATAGACATGCCAATACCGCTGCACCCCAGTTCATCTGTTTTGGCTGGGCCAAGTCCCTCAGCCACTCAAGCAAACATCCAGGGACAGTGGCCCCCGATGAATCTGGGAACATCCAGCAAGCAAACATCTCCATGATGTAAGCCCGGGTCCACCGATCTACCGTCTCAGCATCAGCATCCGCGTCTAGGGCTCCACTGTTAATTTGAACCAATTTAGTGAAAATTGCGAAAAATAGACATCAAATAATTAATTTTATAAAATAAATGTTACCTGAACCGTTCCCGCAACTATGGTAAACTGATGTCATTCTTCGAGTAGACGTACCCCTTCTTGGTCGCCCTCCGCTTCATCAACCCGTCTCCCAGTAGGTCGGTGATGAGCTGCGCGAAGTCTCCGTACTCCACACCCGTCACCGCCTCTCCGGTAATGGGCAGACCCCAGAGACAACTCACGTCTTGGAGAGACACCGTAATCTCTCCGACGGGCAAGTGGAAGGTGTGGGTCTCCGGCTGCCACCTCTCGACCAATGCAGATATAAGAGCAATATCTGCATTTAAGTCACTGAGCTGTGACACATGCCACAGACCCAACCTCTGCAACGCGGGTGCAAATCGAGGGTCGTAGAGGATATTAATTTCAAAATAAACACAAATACAATTTATTATTTTATTCAAATGAAAATGTATATTATTTTCAAGTGGTATAGAGATGTAAACTTACATATGAGTTTCTGATCTTGTGGTCCTTCTACGGGAACCAACAAACGGGACTGATATATTCGGTCGTCAAATGTGGAAAGACGGCCCGGGCTAACGCTACATCCAAATCCACATCATCATGAGGCAGACTGGTGTGCTTGGTGCCGCTGGATGACGCCATACTACAATTTGGTGCATTTCTAGTCAAATTTGGTCTTAAGTACCTCAAATAGGGTACTTTAATAATTTACTAAAATAATTTGGCATAAAATACAACATAATATAGCTAAAAATAATTCTACTCTATTTGGACAGCATTCTAATTATTTAATACAATTCTACTCTGTTTGGACAGCATTCTAATTATTTAATACAATTCTACTCTGTTTGGACACCATTCTAATTATTTAATACAATTCTACTCTGTTTGGACATCATTCTAATTATTTAATACAATTCTACTCTATTTGAATCTATTTTGGACACCATTCTAATTATTTATTACAATTCTACTCTATTTGGACCTATTTTGGACACCTATACCAACTACCTAATCTACAAATAAATAAATAAAAAAAGTAAAAAAAAAAACTAACTTTTTTACTGTTGCCCGTGCGCGGAGTGGCGTTTGCAGAACAAAATGGGGTCTCCGCACCTCTTATACGATGAAATGGTTGGTGCGCCAACCCAGTCCGCGCACCAGCCAATTTGATGCGCGAACTGGGTTAGCGGGGGTGGTAGTATTGAATAAAGGGTCAGCGGGGTGGGGTGGTAATGAATTAATTTTGATTTTTTTGAGTGGTAACAATAAAATTTCGGAACAATCAGAAGGTCCGGAGCCGCGCGTGCAACTTCTCACAAAATCATGATATTTCAAATTCGTATATTTTAAAATTTGAAGGGGAAAAATAAGCCAATAATTTTAAAATTTTAAAAGTGTGAATATTATAATTTTTATATTTTAGATGGATAAATATTATATATGTATTTTAATGACAAAAATACCTAATGTTCAATTTTTAAAATATATACATGATATTGCCCCTGCCTTTTATGTTCTCTTTTGAAATTTAGGTCTAACTCGTTCATCTTATATGCTCTTGTATAATACATGATATATGTACCAACAAAAGAATATTAAATTCTGGATCTAGCTAAGTATTGATATTGCAAAAAGGAAAAGAAGAAGAAGAAGAAGATGGTGTTGACTTGATTATCCAATTGTCACAATTAAAATAATTGTTATAGTTTGGATCTATAGTAATTAATGGCGAATTGAACTCCTTTTTTACTTATTGGCAACGAATCAACTCTTTTGTGAAGATATAAAATATGCTTGTATTCGATCTAGCAAACAAAGGAGCGGTCAAATATATCCGGGTGATGGATATATTAAAGATGAAACTAACAAATATCATCAAATTTTATGTGTACGAATCTCTCAAGAAAAAAAAAAACAAGATCAATAGTTGAATTTGAAATTTGAAATAGAAATGTAAGAAGAAATTTTGACATCTGTGGCACCGAAATTCTCCGTAATTTCTTAAATATGGTCATATACACATCTATCTGAAGTTTTTTGAAGCAATCAAATCTTGATTATTACAATTTTATAAAGCAGACAAATTTTGACATCTATGGCACTGAAAATATCGTCAATAATTGTGTCTCCCACTTTCCTCAAATATTATTACAAGTTTTTTGAAACAGTCAAATCTTTAAGTTATTTATTCCGGAAGTATATATGCAGCATCAAGTTATATACCTAAAAAAGAATATGAACAAGACATGGCAGCACGTATATTACACAATGCTAGCGACATGGTCATGAAACCGTATGTCATTAGCTTTTCGAACCGTATATAATCGTGTTTTTTGTAGTAGTGTCAGATTATTTATATAAAGTGGGGGCGTGAAAGGAGGGTAGAGTGGGAAAAATGGCACGCTGGAGCCGGCTCCGTCACGGAACGGCACGGAACGGCACGGCACACGTGTCATTCGCGTGCCGTGACTCGCGTGTCCCGTGCCGTGACCATTCGCGTGCCGTTCCCATCTTTTGAAACTTTGGCATGGCACGGCACGGCACGTGAAAAATTTAGTCACGGCACGGCACGTAGTCACGCGAGTCACGTGTAATTAGGACCATTAGATATTGATTTAATGGTGAATCATGAATAAATTAACTTAAATTATGATTATCACGCGAGTCACGCGAGTCACGCGGGTCACGGCACGTTTAGGCACGGCGTGACTCACGTGGCGTGACCATTCGCGTGCCGTGACCACCCCTTAACATTTTAGTCACGGCACGGCACGGCACGTGAAAAATTAACTTGGTCACGGCACGGCACGGCACGGCACGAGACCAAAGTCACGGCGTGTTAGTCACGGCACGGCACGGCACGTTTTTCCCACTCTAAAGGCGGGTATTGAAATGAAAATATGTTATCTCGTATTACTAATTATTTCAATGATCTCACAGGGCTTTTTTCTACCATGAATAAACTAGTCATAGCTGGGACATCAACAGATGCTTGATCCGGCCCCATCGGCCCAGTTGGTGCATGTGCATGCGTTTTATTGTTATTGCTGTTATAAAATAAAGATAAACAAACATAAATAAGATGAGAAAATGTAAAAGATGACAATATATTTATTCGTATATTTTTTATGTGTCCAATACAAGATTACAAATGCTCTATTTATATATCACAAATTGTGAATGAAAAACCATCTAATTAATTACAATAATAAATGGGAAAATAAATTCCAATAGTAGTGGGTGGTGGAGAAATGAATATGGAGAGTCATGGACATCCACATTAATAATTTATTTATAACACTCCCCTTGGATGTTCATTACATAAGAATATGCTTCATTAAAACCTTACGAGGAACAACTTTATAGGATAAAAACCTAGTAAAGGAAAAAAAGAATACGCAACTACAACCTTACCAGGATAATCCAGTGGGTAAAACCATGGTTAAGGAAAATATGGTGCATATTAACTCCCCTCATGAAAACATCAATCAAGATCTTTAAAGCTCGACGAACTCCAATATTACGAACTAGCTTTTTGAATATGACAGTAGGGAGCACCTTAGTGAATTAATCTACAAGATTTCACTTGACTGGATTTGCTGAATAATAATAACATTATCCTTCTGGAGATCATGTGCGAAAAAAAACTTTGGTGAAATATATTTTGTTCTATCTCCTTTAGTGTATCATTCCTTTAATTGAGTCATACATACAATATTATCTTCATATATGATAGTCAGGATCATTTCTCCAGAAGACAAGCCACATGTCTGATGAATGTGTTGAATCACAGATCTTAACCAAACACATTTTCAGCTTGCTTCGTGTATTGCTAAAATTTCTCAGAGTTAGCGAAGTATATGTTTAATTTCATTCCAATATCTTTGCATGGGAGAAGAACTATATCTTGCTAATAAATTTACAGCAAATGATATATCTGATCTTGTATGCCCAGCAAGATACATAAATGCTACTATTGCACTAAGATATGGTACTTCAGGGCCAAATAGTTCTTCGTCATTTTTTCAAGGTTTAAAAAGATCTTTATTCACATCTAATAATCTTACAACCATCAAAGTGCTCAATGGATGCAATTTTATCCATATAAAATTGTTTCAGCACTCCTGCAATATAATTTTCTTGATGCATAAAAATGTCATTTTTTAAATGTTCAATTTGCAATCCAAGACAAAATTTTGTTCTCCTAAGATCTTTCATCTCAAATTGTTCATTTAAATAATTTATTGCTTTTAGAAGCTCTTCAGGAGTTCCAAACATACTTAGATAATATAAACTGCAATTATAAAAAATTATTTCCAATATTTTCATGAAAATACATGGACAAATCTTATCAATATAATATCCACGTTTCAATAAATATTCACTTAGACGATTACACCATATGTGTATTGCTTTAATCAATATAAAGATTTTATTCAATTTAAATAATATTCTCGAGAACCTAAATTATGTGCTTCAGGCATATTAAATCCTTCAGAGATTTTCATATAAATATCATTATCAAGCGAGTCATATCTATATGTTGTAACAACATTCATTAGACGCAAATCACGTCCTTCATGTATTGCCAAATTAATTAATTACCGAAAATTATTGCATCCACCACAAGTGAGTATATCTCAAAATTTCACCTTTCTCATTTTCTTTTCACGTAAATATCAATTTATATTATTCGGACTTTATTCCTTCAGGTATTGGAACTACAGGTCCAAAAAACTTTTTATTTTTCAAGAGAGTTATTTAACTCTGCCTCAATTGAGTCTTTCAATATTGGCTAATTATTGTTGGTCCCTAAGACACCTAGAGGGGGGTGAATATGGGGCCTTTTAAAAATTAAATCTAAATACTTTTAACTATCGTGTGTATGTGTTATTCTTGGCGGAAACAAAAAAAACTCTAAACTAAACAAGTATACATAAAATAAATAGAAGAGTTGAGAGACACTTGACACGAAAGTTGTTTACGGAGTTCGGCACTAAAGCCAACATCTCCGGGGCTCGCGACCTTCGAGATGGCGCATCATTCTTTATCCAATGAGAAAGGAGTACAATATGGAACCGGTGAGCCCTTATAAAGCTTGGGAAATCGCACGGCACGAGCACGGAAATGGCTCACGAGCACTAAAGGCTCAAATGTATGAAACAAACAAGATGATCACTAAAGGATCACTCTACTTCTTGCACAAGATTGATTGTGGTAGAGTATGCTTGAGATTGTTGTACGAATATTGAAGTTGTGTGCACAAGCAACAATGACTTTTTCTAAACCTAGATTTTGCTTCTATTTATAGAGAGAGAAGCAAAATAAGGTATCTGGCCTTAACCGTTGTAACGATAGATTAGGCATTACAATGGTTAACCCCAGATAGCAGGTTTGGCTACGCTGGAAACCCTAACGCTTATTAGCCATTATAATGGTTGTCACAACGGTTAACTCTCTGGAAATTTTGGGGTTCTGTTGCACCGGCTGTCACAACGGAATAAATCAATTTGACTATATTTTGAAATTATTATTTATTACGTTATAACGACTAGTTAGCCGTTGTAACTGTTAATGTCAAATACCTCAATCTCAAGCATGCTTTACCAATTTTACAGATTTCTAAACCTAATCTTGAGGTGATGCTTCTAGATCCAAAGCTTGGTTATTCATAACTCATCCTTGATTAATATTGCAATTCATCATGTATCATTGATGTGTATTTTAACAATTTATATCGTCATGAATGTGCACAATATCTCAAGACACGAAACTATAAAATTCAACAAATATATGTTTTGCAAATCTAGTCAAACAGATGATGGGTCCAAAATGGTACTAACAAATTTCAATATAAATCAATATACTTTTTAACCCTAATTCTATGTACGTTCAGATCGCAAGTGCACAATCCTACCGTGTAGTATAATTGGGGTGTCGATCCATATGGATAGTATATTAGTTATCTAACTTTTCACTAGTCTAGGTACTTCGATTGGTTGAAAACAGTTTAGAAAATAGTTTCAAAATAGTTTTGAAAATAGTTTGTTGGGTTCAATACCCTAAAGTTGTAGGCGGAGGTGCTAATTGTTCTAAGGTTTGAGTTAAACAATTAAATAGAGATTCCATAGGGTTCAGGTTTTCTCCTTCTAAATTATGCAAGATATGTATTTCTGACTTCTTCCTACCCTGCATTCGGCCTGTTACCCCGTATGCGGCTGTTTGACCCTAAAAAGTCAAGATTTAAGTTATTTGGACAAGGATGTCATTTAACTGCACAAGTTGGTCAATTAAAGGGTCAATCATGCTTTAATTTGACACAACACCACAAAATAGGGAATAAATCATCATTAAATCAAGTTCATGATTAAAATCTACTCAAATAATCATGAATTTTGGTGAAAGGTACATTTCCCAATTCAAAATGGTTGCAAACATATCAAATTTACAAAACAGAAAATTCTGAATGGTGCCACGTGGCAGGGGACCTGTAGCATTTAACCTAAGTATTTTGGGTACAACTTGGGTGCACAAACTAGTTCCAGAGGCCATGGACCCACTTGTCAGCCTCTTAAGATCATTTTCGCTGCTACCCAGAGTAGGTAGACATGGCACACAGAGTCTAAAATTATACACCGAGTTGTCAGTGTTGCGGCTCACGTTACACCAAGACCACGCAAAGGCAACGAAAGGTCACCGAATTTAAACCCGGCGCCCTTGACCCCCTCGCTCTGCGTGGTCCTGGCACTTCGTATACCGCATTAAACCCGAAATACGGTGCACCGAACACCAGGCACAATCAAATAAAACAAAAGAATTCAAAGAAATAAACAAATGAAATAGGGAGGCTGACATGTGGACAGTAAAAACAGTCTGGACCATATGATCTGGAATTTTCAAAGTGGCTTAATAAATAGTAAAAAAATTCCAAAAAATGTAAAATTTGGTCTCCAAGTAGATTTTAATATAGAGATCACATCTAACGATTTGGATTTGTTGTTTGAACATCGTATGGCTACATATAGCCCCAGCAGCAGCTGGCTGAAATGCTGCCAGCAGCAAATTAGCCATACTATATACACACACACACACACACACACACACACACATAGGCTAATATCAAAACGTTTGTTCCTAGCCCTTCGGTGCTACCAAGTAGTTTTTCGATTTTGAAAGTTTAAACAGCCAATCCAAACCGTTAGATGTTTAATTTATATTAAAATGTGCTTGGAGACCAAATTTTACATTTTTTGGAATTTTTTACTATTTATTAAGATGGTTTGAAAATCGCTATTTTGAAGTATTTTTCAAACCATCGTAATAAATAGTAAAAACAATGCTAAAAAATGTAAAATTTGATCTCGAAGCACATTTTAATATAGATTGAACATCTAGCTATTTGGATTAACTATTTAAACTTTAAAAATCGAAAAACCACTTGATAGCACTAGTGGCTTGAAAAGGGTCCGGTTCGGTCCGGGCCGGTCCAAACCCGCCCGGTCCCCGGGTTGACTCGGGCACGGGTTAGCCCGGGTCAACGGGTTGAGTCGGGTAGGGGGGGCGGGTTGGTGTCTGACTCGGCCGAACCTAACCCGGTCTAAACCCGGCGGGTTAGGACGGGGCGGGTTAGATCGGGTCGGGGGTCGGTCCGGTCCGGGTTGGTCCGGTCCGGTTTGGTTTTTTTTTTTTTTTTTCGTTTTCTGTTTTTTTTTCTGTTTCCAGAGAGGCAGAGAGGGGCAGATAGAGGGCCAGCGGCAGATTTTTTTTTTTTTTGCATTTTTTTTCTTTTTATTTTATTTTAACTCAATATATTTTTTGTTATAACTTATAACAAAATCAAATTAAGTTAAAACCGAATTTTGTTAAAATCAAATTATTCTAAAACCGAGATATACCGAAATACCGAATTAGTTTAAAACCGAATTATTTTTTATCTTTAAAATCGAATTATTTTAAAACAATAGATTTAAAAACAAAAGTTACCCTCCTCCTTTATTCCGGGCTTGGGACCGGCTATGTAAAATAACATAGGCGGAGTTCTAACTTTTTTTTTGTTAGTAATTATTCTTTAAAATAAAACAATTGAAATATTTAGAAATTATAATTTAAAAAAATGTAAATAAAAATTAAAAGAGGATAGAATTTTATACCGACACTACCTATCTAGTAGTTGTTGTGCATATACCATAGGTCGCTCTCTTGCTCACCGTCCGAATCTTCGTTAGGCTCAGGTCCCTCGGTACCGCTTTCTTGAGTGTCGACACCGGATGATGACGCTTCCAATCTCATGCCATGTTGCGTGCGATTTTCAGCATCAATCCAGTCTTTCAAGCACACAAGCCTCTCGAAAACATGTGCACCCAGCTTACTTCGTTTATCGGTGAGGATCCTGTTCGCCGAGCTAAAACATCCGGTGAGGATCCTGTTTCTCCTTCTCCACTTATCCTCTGGCATCTGCCTCTGGTGTGGGCGTGTGGCCATTGGCCGAAATAAAAAAAAAAAAATCCAATTTTGTTGAACTTCAAAAGAAAAAGAAAAAGAAAAAACAAGAAAAAGAAAAAAAAAGAAAAAGAAAAAATAAGTGTAATTAAATTTAACAAATTATAAATCTAACAAAATAAAATATAAATTATTTAAATTCATATTTATCTAACAAATTTATTTATTTATCTAAAAAATTTATTTATCTAATTCAAATTTAAAAATTTAAGATAAATTCGAATTTAAAAAAAAAAGATTATTTATCTAATTCAAATTTAATATAACAAATTTAAAAATAAAATATAATTTAATAGAAAAAATAAGTGTAATTAAATTTTAACAAATTATAAATCTAACAAAATAAAATATAAATTATTTAAATTCAAATTTATCTAACAAATTTATAAATTTATCTAACATATTTATTTATGTAACAAATTTATTTATCTAATTCAAATTTAAAAATTTAAGATAAATTCGAATTTTAAAAAAAAAATAAGATTATTTATCTAATTCAAATTTAATTTAACAAATTTAAAAATAAAATATAATTTAACATATTTAAAATATAAATTAGATTAAATGTAAATTAATTATTAATTACGTATAAAATAAATCTAAATTAAAGTCTAATTGAAATTTAAAAAATAAAGTCCAATTCGAATTTAAAAAAATGTCTAATTCAAATTTAAAAATTTTAAAAAAATAAAATATAACATATTTATCTAACAAATTTATTTATCTAACCTATTTATAAATAAAATAACTTATTTTACAAAGTAAAATGACTAAAATCTAACCTATTTCAAAATAAAGTACAATAATCTAACAAATCCAATAATCTAACATATTTGAAAATATTTGAAATGTAACCTATTAAAAATAAAGATAACATATTTAAAAATAAATCTAACTATCCAACAAATTCTAAAATAAGAAATAACTAAAAAATCTAACCTATTTAAGATAAATTCGAATTTTAAAAAATAAAATCTAACCTATTTCAAAATAAATCCGAAAATAATAATAAAATATAATAATCTAACATATTCAAAATTCAAAATTTTAAAAATAAAATATAACATATTTATCAAACAAATCTATTTATCTAACCTATTTATAAATAAAATAACTTATTTGAAAAAAGTAAAATATAACCTATTTCAAAATTAAATACAATAATCTAACAAATACAATAATCTAAAATCTAACATATTTGAAAATATTCAAATGTAACCTATTAAAAATAAAGATAACATATTTAGAAATAAATCTAACTATCCAACAAATTCTAAAATAAGAAATAACTAAAAAATCTAACCTATTTAAGATAAATTCGAAATTTAAAAAATAAAATCTAACCTATTTCAAAATAAATCTATTTTTTGTTATAACTTATAACAAAATCAAATTAAGTTAAAACCGAATTTTGTTAAAATCAAATTATTCTAAAACCGAGATATACCGAAATACCGAATTAGTTTAAAACCAAATTATTTTTTATCTTTAAAATCGAATTATTTTAAAACAATAGATTTAAAAACAAAAGTTACCCTCCTCCTTTATTCCGGGCTTGGGACCGGCTATGTAAAATAACATAGGCGGAGTTCTAACTTTTTTTTTGTTAGTAATTATTCTTTAAAATAAAACAATTGAAATATTTAGAAATTATAATTTAAAAAAATGTAAATAAAAATTAAAAGAGGATAGAATTTTATACCGACACTACCTATCTAGTAGTTGTTGTGCATATACCATAGGTCGCTCTCTTGCTCACCGTCCGAATCTTCGTTAGGCTCAGGTCCCTCGGTACCGCTTTCTTGAGTGTCGACACCGGATGATGACGCTTCCAATCTCATGCCATGTTGCGTGCGATTTTCAGCATCAATCCAGTCTTTCAAGCACACAAGCCTCTCGAAAACATGTGCACCCAGCTTACTTCGTTTATCGGTGAGGATCCTGTTCGCCGAGCTAAAACATCCGGTGAGGATCCTGTTTCTCCTTCTCCACTTATCCTCTGGCATCTGCCTCTGGTGTGGGCGTGTGGCCATTGGCCGAAATAAAAAAAAAAAAATCCAATTTTGTTGAACTTCAAAAGAAAAAGAAAAAGAAAAAACAAGAAAAAGAAAAAAAAAGAAAAAGAAAAAATAAGTGTAATTAAATTTAACAAATTATAAATCTAACAAAATAAAATATAAATTATTTAAATTCATATTTATCTAACAAATTTATTTATTTATCTAAAAAATTTATTTATCTAATTCAAATTTAAAAATTTAAGATAAATTCGAATTTAAAAAAAAAAGATTATTTATCTAATTCAAATTTAATATAACAAATTTAAAAATAAAATATAATTTAATAGAAAAAATAAGTGTAATTAAATTTTAACAAATTATAAATCTAACAAAATAAAATATAAATTATTTAAATTCAAATTTATCTAACAAATTTATAAATTTATCTAACATATTTATTTATGTAACAAATTTATTTATCTAATTCAAATTTAAAAATTTAAGATAAATTCGAATTTTAAAAAAAAAATAAGATTATTTATCTAATTCAAATTTAATTTAACAAATTTAAAAATAAAATATAATTTAACATATTTAAAATATAAATTAGATTAAATGTAAATTAATTATTAATTACGTATAAAATAAATCTAAATTAAAGTCTAATTGAAATTTAAAAAATAAAGTCCAATTCGAATTTAAAAAAATGTCTAATTCAAATTTAAAAATTTTAAAAAAATAAAATATAACATATTTATCTAACAAATTTATTTATCTAACCTATTTATAAATAAAATAACTTATTTTACAAAGTAAAATGACTAAAATCTAACCTATTTCAAAATAAAGTACAATAATCTAACAAATCCAATAATCTAACATATTTGAAAATATTTGAAATGTAACCTATTAAAAATAAAGATAACATATTTAAAAATAAATCTAACTATCCAACAAATTCTAAAATAAGAAATAACTAAAAAATCTAACCTATTTAAGATAAATTCGAATTTTAAAAAATAAAATCTAACCTATTTCAAAATAAATCCGAAAATAATAATAAAATATAATAATCTAACATATTCAAAATTCAAAATTTTAAAAATAAAATATAACATATTTATCAAACAAATCTATTTATCTAACCTATTTATAAATAAAATAACTTATTTGAAAAAAGTAAAATATAACCTATTTCAAAATTAAATACAATAATCTAACAAATACAATAATCTAAAATCTAACATATTTGAAAATATTCAAATGTAACCTATTAAAAATAAAGATAACATATTTAGAAATAAATCTAACTATCCAACAAATTCTAAAATAAGAAATAACTAAAAAATCTAACCTATTTAAGATAAATTCGAAATTTAAAAAATAAAATCTAACCTATTTCAAAATAAATCTATTTTTTGTTATAACTTATAACAAAATCAAATTAAGTTAAAACCGAATTTTGTTAAAATCAAATTATTCTAAAACCGAGATATACCGAAATACCGAATTAGTTTAAAACCAAATTATTTTTTATCTTTAAAATCGAATTATTTTAAAACAATAGATTTAAAAACAAAAGTTACCCTCCTCCTTTATTCCGGGCTTGGGACCGGCTATGTAAAATAACATAGGCGGAGTTCTAACTTTTTTTTTGTTAGTAATTATTCTTTAAAATAAAACAATTGAAATATTTAGAAATTATAATTTAAAAAAATGTAAATAAAAATTAAAAGAGGATAGAATTTTATACCGACACTACCTATCTAGTAGTTGTTGTGCATATACCATAGGTCGCTCTCTTGCTCACCGTCCGAATCTTCGTTAGGCTCAGGTCCCTCGGTACCGCTTTCTTGAGTGTCGACACCGGATGATGACGCTTCCAATCTCATGCCATGTTGCGTGCGATTTTCAGCATCAATCCAGTCTTTCAAGCACACAAGCCTCTTGAAAACATGTGCACCCAGCTTACTTCGTTTATCGGTGAGGATCCTGTTCGCCGAGCTAAAACATCCGGTGAGGATCCTGTTTCTCCTTCTCCACTTATCCTCTGGCATCTGCCTCTGGTGTGGGCGTGTGGCCATTGGCCGAAATAAAAAAAAAAATCCAATTTTGTTGAACTTCAAAAGAAAAAGAAAAAGAAAAAACAAGAAAAAGAAAAAAAAAGAAAAAGAAAAAATAAGTGTAATTAAATTTAACAAATTATAAATCTAACAAAATAAAATATAAATTATTTAAATTCATATTTATCTAACAAATTTATTTATTTATCTAAAAAATTTATTTATCTAATTCAAATTTAAAAATTTAAGATAAATTCGAATTTAAAAAAAAGATTATTTATCTAATTCAAATTTAATATAACAAATTTAAAAATAAAATATAATTTAATAGAAAAAATAAGTGTAATTAAATTTTAACAAATTATAAATCTAACAAAATAAAATATAAATTATTTAAATTCAAATTTATCTAACAAATTTATAAATTTATCTAACATATTTATTTATGTAACAAATTTATTTATCTAATTCAAATTTAAAAATTTAAGATAAATTCGAATTTTAAAAAAAAAATAAGATTATTTATCTAATTCAAATTTAATTTAACAAATTTAAAAATAAAATATAATTTAACATATTTAAAATATAAATTAGATTAAATGTAAATTAATTATTAATTACGTATAAAATAAATCTAAATTAAAGTCTAATTGAAATTTAAAAAATAAAGTCCAATTCGAATTTAAAAAAATGTCTAATTCAAATTTAAAAATTTTAAAAAAATAAAATATAACATATTTATCTAACAAATTTATTTATCTAACCTATTTATAAATAAAATAACTTATTTTACAAAGTAAAATGACTAAAATCTAACCTATTTCAAAATAAAGTACAATAATCTAACAAATCCAATAATCTAACATATTTGAAAATATTTGAAATGTAACCTATTAAAAATAAAGATAACATATTTAAAAATAAATCTAACTATCCAACAAATTCTAAAATAAGAAATAACTAAAAAATCTAACCTATTTAAGATAAATTCGAATTTTAAAAAATAAAATCTAACCTATTTCAAAATAAATCCGAAAATAATAATAAAATATAATAATCTAACATATTCAAAATTCAAAATTTTAAAAATAAAATATAACATATTTATCAAACAAATCTATTTATCTAACCTATTTATAAATAAAATAACTTATTTGAAAAAAGTAAAATATAACCTATTTCAAAATTAAATACAATAATCTAACAAATACAATAATCTAAAATCTAACATATTTGAAAATATTCAAATGTAACCTATTAAAAATAAAGATAACATATTTAGAAATAAATCTAACTATCCAACAAATTCTAAAATAAGAAATAACTAAAAAATCTAACCTATTTAAGATAAATTCGAAATTTAAAAAATAAAATCTAACCTATTTCAAAATAAATCTATTTTTTGTTATAACTTATAACAAAATCAAATTAAGTTAAAACCGAATTTTGTTAAAATCAAATTATTCTAAAACCGAGATATACCGAAATACCGAATTAGTTTAAAACCGAATTATTTTTATCTTTAAAATCGAATTATTTTAAAACAATAGATTTAAAAACAAAAGTTACCCTCCTCCTTTATTCCGGGCTTGAGACCGGCTATGTAAAATAACATAGGCGGAGTTCTAACTTTTTTTTTGTTAGTAATTATTCTTTAAAATAAAACAATTGAAATATTTAGAAATTATAATTTAAAAAAATGTAAATAAAAATTAAAAGAGGATAGAATTTTATACCGACACTACCTATCTAGTTGTTGTTGTGCATATATAAATTCGAATTTTAAAAAAAAAATAAGATTATTTATCTAATTCAAATTTAATTTAACAAATTTAAAAATAAAATATAATTTAACATATTTAAAATATAAATTAGATTAAATGTAAATTAATTATTAATTACGTATAAAATAAATCTAAATTAAAGTCTAATTGAAATTTAAAAAATAAAGTCCAATTCGAATTTAAAAAAATGTCTAATTCAAATTTAAAAATTTTAAAAAAATAAAATATAACATATTTATCTAACAAATTTATTTATCTAACCTATTTATAAATAAAATAACTTATTTTACAAAGTAAAATGACTAAAATCTAACCTATTTCAAAATAAAGTACAATAATCTAACAAATCCAATAATCTAACATATTTGAAAATATTTGAAATGTAACCTATTAAAAATAAAGATAACATATTTAAAAATAAATCTAACTATCCAACAAATTCTAAAATAAGAAATAACTAAAAAATCTAACCTATTTAAGATAAATTCGAATTTTAAAAAATAAAATCTAACCTATTTCAAAATAAATCCGAAAATAATAATAAAATATAATAATCTAACATATTCAAAATTCAAAATTTTAAAAATAAAATATAACATATTTATCAAACAAATCTATTTATCTAACCTATTTATAAATAAAATAACTTATTTGAAAAAAGTAAAATATAACCTATTTCAAAATTAAATACAATAATCTAACAAATACAATAATCTAAAATCTAACATATTTGAAAATATTCAAATGTAACCTATTAAAAATAAAGATAACATATTTAGAAATAAATCTAACTATCCAACAAATTCTAAAATAAGAAATAACTAAAAAATCTAACCTATTTAAGATAAATTCGAAATTTAAAAAATAAAATCTAACCTATTTCAAAATAAATCCGAATTTCATAATAAAATCCAATAATCTAACAAATCCAATAATCTAACATATCCAATAATCTAACATATTCAAAAATAAAATCCAATAATCTAACATATTCAAAAATCTAACAAATATAACATTTATTTGAACAAACAAATAAATGTAGCTTATTTATCTAACAAATTTAAAAATAAATCCGAATTTAACAAATAAAAACTAACAATATTAAAAATTACTAACAATATCTAACAATTACTAAAAATTACTAACAATTACTAAAAATTATTAACAACTACTAAAAAATACTAACAATTACTAACAAATAACAATGAGTGAGGCTACGGTACTACGCGTAGTACAGCCTCTGGTGTGCTTCAATACAAGAGACGTCGGATCAGTGCTAAGATTCGTTCCATCATATGGCGCTGGATGAGGTTTAACGGAGAGCTTCCGTTAAGAGTTTAAACGAGCTGTAAGTTTCAACTCTCTATTATTTTTCCTTTTGAACTTCAAAACCCAGAGAATCCCTAGCTCGTCCCCCTCTTTTCTTCCCCTTTCGCTATCTCTAAGTTCTAGCGAATCCGACATCTACTAAACCCTAGCGAATCCAGCGGAGGGGCATGGATCTCGCTCTACTGCCGACGTTTTTTGTCTATTTCTAACAGAGAAGGGGTTTCTCTTTTGTTTTCTGATCAATGCTCCGTCTCTAATTATTTAGAGCAGGTATTGTGCGTAGTTGCATTTATCTTGTTAAATTTGATTTAGTTTTAAAATTTTGCACAAAATTACTTCTCAATCTCATTGATTTATGAAATGCATGCACCAAACTTTTTGGTTCCACTCAGAGTATTAATAGGAGTAGTGTGTTTAGCATGATAACTGCCCATCGTTGAAATTAGTATCAAATTCATAGTCTAGAAAATGTCTAAATTCTTCACTTTTGGAGTTGAGTGAGGCAGATAAAGCTGGAGAAGGCAGCAACTCTATTATTTTGTTCCTGTCTATTTGTTTGAATTCCTAATATAAGGTGAGTATTCATTAAACAGTCGATTATTCAAGGATTGTGCGAGTCGGGTGTTTTTGCATCTGCCATAGAAGACGGCCAACCTCGCTTAAAACAAAAGCTTGGATCAGCTGAAAACAAGACCGAAAGCCCCATATCAAATTCTACAGGGTCTTTTTTGCAAAATTCATTTGCAAGAAGGGTATTGGAGGTAAATGAACTTCTGCAAAGTGCGAACCAATTGTACTAATCATCTTTAGAAAGGTACCCAATGGAATTGGTTTTTCCTAATTTTAACATGAAATTTTGGACTTTGATGTTATCTTAACTTATTATGAGTCTATGATTATGGTAAAGACATGGTAGGAACTAAAAGTATATAACTGGTACTGGGATTCTAAAATTGGTACGTATAATAGACTATTAAAGGCTTTAGAAGCTTAATATAAAATTGAAAGCGCCAAAAGTGAGCATTGTGCAACAAAGCTCCTTGAAAGGCTTTTAAAGTATCTTTAAAATTAGTATAAAAAATGGCCAGTATACAAACAAGAGATGGAAGAGTTTAACCACTCCAAACCAAGTTCTAGCAATTAATTTGTCTAAGGTTTAGATATGAGGATTGTTATTAGATTTCTTTTATTGATTTGTCTAAGCTCAGACTGGAACAAAATGTATGCGATGTTAGGAGTGCAGTTGATGCAGAGAGGGGATACAATTCAACAAACATGGATGATATCCTTCAAAAATATGAGTAACAAAGGTATGAGGAAGAATCAATGGAGCAGTATTTTCGCGGCAACATGCTGGAATTTATGGAAACAAAGAAATCGAAAAATTTTTGAAGGAAAGGAGATACCGGTATGGGTTTTGGGGGAGGTAGTGGTGCAGGATGCACTTCTGTGGTTGAAAATTTGTTAGTTAGAGACAAGTGAAGATCCTTGTGTAGTTAGTTTGTTGTAATTTTCCATTTTCTTTAGTTTGAGGCTTAAAGTTTTCTGTGTTTTCATTGGCTTAAATTTTCATTGGCATAATTGTAAAACAACAGCATTTCTTGGTACAGTAATGATTGATGCGTATGTAATTGTAAGTAGCAAAGGATTGATTAGTTTATTCATAATTAGAATGTTAATTTCTTTTTCATCATTGAAATTATTGGAAGTATGCAACTTCTTGTTTGAGAAAAATTGCTTTTTCATTAATGAAATTGGCAGAGTTTATACATGAATACAGCAGGTTGTTCTTGTTTGCCCAAACTTATCAAAACACTAAGTTGTTTTTGTTCTTATATCAAAATATACAATCAATCTAATTTCAGCTTTCAAAATATCAAAACGACCTTTACACCAAGTTGTTTTTGTTCATAGAATATACAATCAATCTAATTTCAGCTTTCAAAATATCACCAAAATGACGACCTTCACAATTTAGACCCTTAATTATCTAACACAAAAGTTCACATAAATGAAGAAGATAAAAACAGTGCTCAAATCATATCATTTAATCCTCTCAGCTGACAACTTCATCTCCATATGTTCTGCGGCTCTGTTCTTATCTGCATATATGGCATAGAAAAACTCAACATCTTCTTCTTGTTTTTTCCGAAAGTAAGTCTGTAGTTTCAACATCCACCCCAATAATCTTTCTATTTTGTGTTGCTATTTGATTACTCACGTCCTTTTTCTTAAAGGTCAACTTTCTCTTTCCCCCCCGCTTATTAGCTATGTACTCCAAAATTTGTGAAGTACCCACATTTTGAGCACTCAAATTGACAATTATTTTCTTTTCTTCTGCACCTAAGTATTTTTGGGATCGGAGAATTCGGTTCTTAGCTGGAGAAAGGATCAATTCATGGTTATGGTCATCACTAAAAGTAGACACTTGCCACACTCCTTTTACTAGCTTTACTCTCATACTTGCCCTACATCAAGTTCTTGTAGTCCCATGCTCTCTCTCAGGCGTCTTTAGATTAGTCGAACTTCCCAGTCCCAACTCTTTTTGTTCAGCTCTCTGGCACTTAGAAAATCCTTCCTTTGAGCAAACATATCTCACAGATGACACACCATGCTTGGATTTCGTTTGTGTATTTTTACGAATGCTAAATCCAGCGTGGCCGCCATAGGCATTGTAGAAATTGTATGCCAAATTGATGGATCCAAATTCCATACCGACACAAGGTTTTAAGCATTGTGGTCATTCCTCATCACCTTCTTCTTCTTCTGCTTCTTCTTCCTCCTCCTCCTCATCCTCTTCTTCCTGCTCCTCTTCTTCTTCTTCTTCTTCTTCTTTTTCTTCTTCTTTTTTCTCCTTCTTCTATTACCAAGTCTCCTCTTTTTCCTTGTTGTATGAGATACTCCAAAGCTGGAAAATCCTCAAACCCAATGTAAGGGTCATTGCAATCCATCTGTTTGATATAAAATATAAGTGTATCACTAAATAAAATACAACATGAAAAAAATAAAGTACAACATGAAAAAAAAAAATCATTACCCAGAGCTTTATGGGACCATGTTTGTCATTGATAGGCGATTCCAATGAGGGAGCTGAGCTAATTAAAGATGGCATGCTACTTGGAGCAGCTCCAAGTGACATCTCGCTGCTTGTGTTCATCTCCTAAATGTATACATAAATCCTGAAAAGTTAGCTATTTTGTATCAAATTCACCAACTAGCAGAAGGAGGTCAAAGGAAGACACCAAAGATTAATAAGCACCTTATTTTGATAACATTACTTGGAAAGTTGAATCAAATTGAATCAAATTTCATTAAAAAAATGCAACAGCACATAATACCTGCTTTAATAAAGTAGAGACGGAGAGAGCGAAAGACAAACCCTTTTTTTGTCAGCACTAGAGAGAGCGTCGGCGATAAAGCGAGCTCCATACCCCGTTCACTGTCGAAATTCACTAGGGGTTAGTAGAGGTCGAATTCCTAGGGTTTAGGAGAAAAAGGGAGGGGGCAGAAAAGATTGGGACAGTGGATTGGAATGAGCTCCTTTTGTTTAAACTCTTAACGGAAGCTCTCCGTTAAACCTCATCCAGCGCCAGATGATGGCACGAATCTTAGCACAGATCTGACGTTTCCTGTATTGAAGCACACCAGAGGCTGTACTACGCGTAGTACCGTAGCCTCACTCAATAACAATTACTCAAAATTACTACAAATTTCTAAACATTACTAACAATTACTAAAAATTATCTAACAATTCATAACAATTACTAAATTAACCTATTTAAACTAATTCTAATTATTTAACAATTACTAAAAATAAATCTAACCTTTTAATCTCGCGGAAAAATCTTGCGGGAGGTAGAATGAAAATAATCCTTCGTAATTCCTCTATTTTCGTCTTTCGTATTCCTTTGCGTATTTGTATTTTGTAGAATGAAATAAATTGCAACTCTTTTTTTTTAAACAATAAAAATAAAATTTGAGAATAATAAAAATATTGAGAGTATGAGAATATGAGATTGAGAGAATGAGAGATTGAGAATAATGAGTATGAGATTGAGATGTGAAAATTTATGAAGAATGGGGGTATATTTAAGGGTGTGTTTGGGGGGGGGGGGGGGGAATTTGCCGTTGGAAACAGTAAAAAAAATTGAATTTCGGATTTTGGGCGGGTTGGCTCGGGTTGACTCGGGTCCCGCCGGGTTAGACCCGGGTTTCGGGGGGGTTAGGTCGGGTCTGACCCGGTTTCACGCGGGTTAGGTCGGGTTAGGGTCGGGGTAGATCGGGTTCACCCGGGTTAGGCCGGGTTTGGGGGGTTCAGCCGGGTTTTGGGTTGGGTTAGGCCGGTTCGGGTCGGTTTTAGGTCGGTCCGGGTCGGGTCCGGGTGGACGGGTTGACTTGGCGGGGGGAAGGTCGGGTTTCGCCCAGAAAACCGGATCCGACCCGTTTTAGACCCGACCCATCACTCTAGGACGGGTCGGGTCGGGTTCTGAGTCGGATCCGGGTCGGTTCGGATCCGGGTCACGGGTTTGCGCGGGTCGGGTTAGACCGTGCGGGTTTTGTCAATACACTAGATAGCACCAAGAACCTAGAAACAAACGTTTTGATATTAGCCCCCCCCTCTCTCTCTATATATATATATATATCCGATACGAAGGTAAAATTGTGATGTGACTCGGTCTAAGCAATTAATTGCAATTCTGGCAGATGATATATTGAACAATAGCATCCATCGCATCTGCCAGAGATATACATATTCTCAGTCGCATTAAATATTCCAAGCACAATGAAGAAAGAATTCGTATTCTAATTAACTCAAATTTTGAATTTAGATCCGAATCGTTGAAATCCGCAAGTATATTGAAATTGGGCCGAAATAAGTCCGGGCCCATGAACAAATTAAATAAACACCCCACCCATCCTAGCGGGCAAGAATTCAGGAGATTTTGATTTTTGATGGACATTCACAAATTCTCTGTCGAGTCCCAGTCTTCGCAAGGGCCCCCTTGCTCGAAGTCGAAGACATGTTTCTCACAATACTCAATCACCTTTGCTAGGATCTTGCCAGTGATACTAGGCAGTGAAATGGAGACCTCAGCGCCGCTGTTTTCGATTAGGCTGCTGATAGTTTGAGACATCTTTGCCACCGTCTCCGTCACCAGGAACTCCTCTCCGTCTGAGCTCCTCAGCGTGATCATCTGCTTCTCTGTGTTGTTCGACATTTTCGTTTCTTTGAGGTTGTATGGGTTAGGGTTTGAGGTTGTATGGTTTAGGGGTTAAATTCTGAGACTATATATAAGTAATAAGAACATACTTTCTTAGAATCTATAATTGGAATTTACAATTATATACATCTGTTTTTTTTCAATTTTCACATGTTTTATTACTCTAAATATACTCATTGAAAAGATCTCTTATACTTATTTAAATTGAATTAAAATTTGCAGCTATCTTTTTAGACAATTCCAGTTTGATGTTTTGTTTTATAATTGCTTTAAAGTTTAAATATACTCACAAAATTAGATTTCTTATTTTTCTTGTTTAAAATGGATATATTGTCTTTTGCTATAACTAGACTGGCCCTAATTATACAAAGTTATACGTAAATTAATTGCTATTAGAATTTCTTTATTTAGCTAGGCAATATATTATATATACGGTTCGGGTTTTTGATTGTAGAATATTTAATTGGCATGTAACTCATCCAATCAACTAAAAATATGAATAGAATCACACAATGCATATTGTTTGCATAATATTTGATGCATCATTTTTAAATAAGTGCATATAAATTTACAGACAAATACGTACATGATTATATTTAGATTATATCTTTTGGTTTAAATGATTATTACACTTGAAATGCGGTCTAATTAATTAAAAATATGATCAATAGACTCACGCCAACTGATGAAAATGAATTTGGGCAAATTTATTTTTGCATAATATTTGATGCATCTATTTAACTCATATAAACTTACAGCTAATTAAAAACTAATATGGATATTAAAATTTATATGTCAAAATAAACTTTGCATATCAGCTTTGCATTCTCATTTGTAGCATGCATGTTGAAGCTTGGTTTCTAAATTAAGTTTGTATTTGCTCTGTTGCCCTTTTTAGCTTAGCATGCTGCTCAAATTGCATATAATAGAGTTGAGCAGTGAAAGAAAATTTGACGAATCATGCATGTAGGCATTGAAATTGAATAACCAAAGAATTGAGCAGTGAAATGTAAGCACTAATTAAGGTATTTGGTGCAGAGAAGTATCTGTTATAACTTCTCATTTTGAGGATCAAATACTTAATTAGATAAGTAACTCGAATTTTGAGTCTAGCTACATCCGGATTATATTGTTAAAGTCAGATTTTGAACACGCATATTATATTAAAGAGTCTTTCTCCATTCATTCCACCTCAAGTCTGGATTTTGATTGGACTGTCTGAATCTAATCTTAAAATTTGAGTTACTTCGGAGGATCTAATGGATGCATATGCCAAAAATTATAAATTATTTCATTTAGAGTTAAGCTATGGTATTATGTATGTATAGGGCATATTGTTTTGTGCTATGCATCAATATTTTCATCTTTAAAGTTCAAACAGCTAATTTGAACCGTTCATTCGATATGATCCCTATATGAAAATGTACTTGTAATTTAATCTCTAGAGCATTCAATTAAAAAAGTTTTAAAAATGTCAATTATTATTTTCCAAAATGAATCGATTTTAAATTTTATATTTTTTTAAAAGGAAGCATTTCGGCTCAGTTATTGTTTGATGAATGAGAAGGGTAAAATGAATTTCTTGTTGGTCGCTTCTCACATCACTCAATAGATCAAAGTAATGTTATCAGAACCGGATCGGACATCTACCCGATAAAGCTCCGGGTTGATGGTTAACTGGTCGAACCGGTGGTTCAACCGCAGGTTTTTTGAAACAGTTATAATTTATAATCCGAAAGTCTAATTGAAAGCATCGATGCCTAAACATAGGAAAAGTAGTACTGATACATTGTATTTTGAATTGATTTTCATATGCAAGTTCTCTTTTACATGATTACACAACTTGAACCAGAAAAGTAAGCAAAGAAAAAGATGAAGGAAGGGTAACTACAGTTGGATTTAAACCCATTAAGGATTAAGGAGAAATAGACATTAACATCAAGAGATTCATTAATACTAACTATTAAAAATCTTTACTGACTCATTTCGGCAACAACCATTAAACTCAGGTCACTATTATATATCCATTAACAGATTATCAAGGACCATTATCCATCAAAGACTAAGAACAACAAAACCTTGAGTCGGTTTAGGGAGGAAATCAAAGTAAAAGCACAAAAATGCAGCAAACACACCACGTGAACCCATGATTAAAGGCATACAGATTATCAACCCATGTTTATCAAGCAAAAAAATAATGGCTGTTTAGAAATGCACTGTAAATATTAAAGTCAATCCATGTTCAGAAATGCATTTTCGTTTGAGCATTTCATCAAACACCTTAAATGCATAGATTTATTCAATAAAATCAACTCAAATATTAACTTTTCAAGTGATTCTATCAATTGTATTACATGAGATTACTTCTAGTATTTGATCTTGACAACTACTTTTGCGATTTCATATCAAACTATGCCTTGAGAATATGCAGCCTTGATGTGTGAGGTTGAGCCGTGCAAAACTTGTGCAGTGAGGAATCAAGAATTGAGAAAATAGTAGGAAATCACACCAATTCTGTACTTCTGTTGGATAATTCAGAGAATCGTGTTGCTTTACGAGTGAAGAAAATGTGAGGTGGTTGAAGGAGAAGAAGAAATATACGAAAATCTTGATCCGCGAAAGAAAGCTGTTTTGAACCGGTTTTTTGTTGGTCTAGTTCATTGTTTTTTTAATAAACCCGACCAGATAACCGGTTTTGACCGGCCCGAGAGCATAAACGATCTTTTCAAACGGTGTCGAAGGACCTTATCAATTAATCAGACTTGAATTTGATTGCTCTGTTAAGGGGCATAATTATCTCCAAAATTGCTTTATTAAGTTATCATGTTCATGTATTGGGTAGCAGTAATAGCAAATTTATGAAATACATATAAATTTGAGGAATCTGACGTAGGGGTGCAAACAGATCCGATACGGATCGGATAGTGGTCAACCCATATCCGTATCCGTATTTTTTTTTTTGGATACGGATCCGTATCCGATATTAAACGAATATGGATACAGATTGGATATTATCGAATACGAATACGGATATAATTAGGATTCTTAATTAAATATATATATATATATATATATATATATATATATATATATACGAGTAGAACTAGGGTGTTCGTAAGTTCACCAAGTCATTTTGTGAACTCAATTCTAAAATTTATCGGATTGGCTTCATATGACGAATCAAACCGTTGAAATCCTTCTATCTTACGAGTGATGCGTCTACATGTAAAAGATTTTAAATTTTAAATTAGTTTTGTATAAAATTTTCACATGTAGATGCATCACTTGTAAGGTAGAATGATTTCAACTGTTTGGATTCGTCGTTTGAAGCCAATTCTATAGGTTTTAGAGTTGAGTTCACAAAAAAACTTGGTGAACTTAGGAACATCCTAGTTCTACTCTCTATATATAATTAACTTGTTATGCAATAACAAAATATATATCTATTTAACTAAAATTCATCATGAACTTTACTTTATGAGTGATGGCATTAGTGTCATATAAGTACATGACATCAACTCTAAAACATATTAGATAGTCATTAAACAATTAATTTAAACTATTCAAACCGATTTACTTTATGAGTGATGCGTTTGGATGCAAAAACATTATTTTTTTGAATTATTTTAGTATCAAGTCAAGCGGTCAAAAATATTGAAACATAAATACATTAAAATTAACTTAAAAACTCTTACATTTGACAATTTGACTTGATACTAACTGACTACGACAAATTAAAATTTTTGCATATAAATTTATACACAACTAGGGGTGATTAATGAGCGAGTTTGAGCGAGTTGGGGTATGCTCATGCTCGGCTCATTAGCTTAATGAGCTAGTTGATAATGAGGGAGTTGTGGTATGTTCGTGCTCATTAAGTGACTCGTTAAGAAATTAAGCTTGTAAGCAATTTGAATTTTTTGTTTAAGATACATCATTCAAAAATTAATTTTCATTTATAAAATTTAACATATTGTCATAATTCAACCTAATTAAACAGTACATAATTTAACAAAAACTTGTCCATAAACAAATTTAACAAAATCAAACAGCTATTAGGCAAATTTGATTCAAGAGATTAGATGTGGCAGGATTTATGTAACTCAGTTTTTAATGAGCGAGTTACGAGCGAGTTGGGGTATGCTCATGCTCGACTCATTAAGTTAATGAGCGAGTTGTTAATGAGCTTTTAGCGAGCGAGTTATGAGCGAGTCACGAGTTATGAGCAATTTACTCACCCCTACACACAACTAATGAAGTAGATCTGTTTTGAAGTCAATTTAATAAGTTTTGAAGTTAGCTAGTATAGACAGACATGACAGTGATGCCATACTAACCGAACTCTTTATTAAGAATTGAACAAGATGTTCCTCTTTTCATATTTTTAAAACACCCGAGATAAGGGTCATTTAGTAGTAAGCATGTTGGATTTTTTTTTACAAACATAATTAAAAAATATATTTTTATCAAACCAACATGATTACTTTTTTTTTACAAAAACCATAAGAACCGAATTGCCAATTCGGTCCGCTTGATTTTTTTTTTGGACCGAATTGGCAATTCGGTCCAGCTTGATTTCACAATTTTTTAGAAAGGCGGCCACAGAAAATCTGAAAAAGACTCCGGACAGAATTGGCAATTCGGTCCCAATTCTGTTTTTTTTAGGGTTTGCTTAATAAATAATATTATTGTAAATTTAGTTAAGAAAACATTTACATTAACAAAAATGTATAATTCTTACTCGCTAGGTTGTGCCAAAAAAATAAAAAAAAATAGAGTAAACCAAATTTATTCTAATATCCTCTATGGGAGATAAAAAAAAAGTGATCCGGCTAAAATTCTATCTAGTTTATTCGTTTTAAAATTTTCAGTTGACCACATTATTATTTCATTAAAGAATCTAATTGATCAAATTATTATTTCAATCGACCAATCCTAATTTAAATTGTTCTTAACATGTGATGTGATAAAATTCTTATAATTGTTAAAAATAGGAATATGAAATTTTAAAACGAATAAACTAGATAGAATGTCTATGTTAAAAAATATGTAAATTAAAAATATTTTATAAAATAAGTTAATACTATGTATTTTAATAATTTTTAAAATGATCTATATGTTGGAAAGATTCCACGTATAAGCTAATATTATTCTTTTTTTATTTAAGCAAATAAAATTTTATGCTAAAATTTTAATTCTAATCAGTTATACACAAAAAAGGTAAAAATAATTCAAAACGTGAATGAAATTATAGTTGTATTTTTCTATTTAAACAAAGAACAAAGGAAAGTAATTAAATAGGGAGAAGTGAGAGGGAAGGGAAGAGAGGAGAAAAGTGGAGTCCACAAGGGCATTTTGTTAAGAATTTTGAGAGGATGGTATTTTCTTCTATGTTTTGAAAAAAGAGGGCACAATGTAAAATTTTCCTATTTAGTTGTCTTTCGATTTCAAATTCAATTTGACCTACATCCGATATGATATATGATACACAAGTGAGAAATTCAACCAAACCTAAAAAAAAAAAAAGTTGGGACCGAATTGCCAATTCGGTCAGGACAGAAAAAACTCTGGACCGAACTGACAATTTGGTCCATAGGCATTTCACAAACGACAACAAAGTTTTCTAGGAAAATTTGTGAAATCAAGCTGGACCACTGAATTGACAATTTGGTTCTTATGGTTTTGTAAAAAAAAAAATAATCTTGTTGGTTTGATAAAAATATTTTTTTAGTTATGTTTTAAAAAAATAATCTTATGGTTTTGTAACATGAGACTGTTGCATTAATGCCAACCGTTCACAAATGTGCGAGACTGGGACCCAGGGAAGCTATTTTAAGACTCCATCCGTGTCACGGTGTGGGTGTGTGGGGCCAAGGCCAAGAATCCAAGAATTAATGGCATCTGTTGTTGTTCTACTTGTGCTCCTCCTCCTAACCCCTCTCGATTCGAATCTCACCGTTCGCTCTCATGGCGCTCTCGTCCCGCCTCTCCGTTCGCCTTCCGGTCCGACTTCAGCCAACCACCGGTTCGGTCCACTCCTACGAACCCTCCTCCCGGCTCAGGTACTTACCGCATCTCTCTCTCCGACAGAAGCGGCCGCAACAGCAACAAGTGGTGGTCTCAGCTTCCTTTCAGCTTCCCTCTGCGCCTCTGATCTCTCCCAACGACCAATGGGGCAACTGGACCGCTCTCTTCGCTGCTGGCGCTTTTGGCATCTGGTGGGTGACCACTTATTTTTCTTTCATTTCATTTCATCTCTCCTGAAACCTGAAACCTGGTAATTGTCACATCACACCTCCATCCTCTCGATCCCTCATAACCCAACTCATTTCATGAAAATAATAATACTTGATTAATTTTTGTTCCAGGTCAGAGAAGACTAAACTAGGGAGTACACTGAGTGGGGCCCTCGTCAGTACCCTGGTGGGACTTGCCGCAAGTAGTGTAGGTATTGTTGCATCAGATGCACCTGCCTACAGACTTGTCTTACAATACCTTTTACCCCTCGCCATACCCTTACTGTTATTTAATGCTGACTTACGTCGTGTGCTCAGCTCTACTGGTACTCTCCTCCTCGCATTTTTAGTTGGATCTGGTACTGCTACCCTCTCTCCCTCTCTTCCACATACCTACTTTCATTATTTCTTTACTATATCATTGAAAACGATGTGTAACCCATGCTTTTATATATTTCTCACAGTGGCTACAACAATTGCTACGGTTGTCGCATATTTACTAGTACCGATGCGATCACTTGGGCAAGACAACTGGAAGATTGCAGCAGCCTTAATGGCGCGACATATCGGTGGAGGTAGGTTCAAATTAACTTACTTCTATGCAATGAAAACAATGTTGATTTTACTGCCTTGTGATTCTTCATACAGTCAACTAAATTCTATAAATTTTTCAGCGGTGAATTATGTGGCAGTATCAGAAGCACTGGGTACATCTCCGTCTGTTTTAGCCGCCGGTCTCGCAGCTGACAATGTGATATGTGCTGTGTACTTCACCACCCTCTTTGCATTGGCCTCTTCCATACCGGCTGAGGCTTCTACCTCTTCCAGCAGTGGTTGGTAAACTTTTTATCCCTAAATTTTTTTAGAGTAGTTGTAATATGGATCCTCAATGAAGCTTAATTTGTGCAAATTAAGCCTGGGTCAAGCATTATGTCATTTTGGAGTGAGGCTATGGTACTACGCCTTATTGGTCCGTATTTTGGATTAATATCTTCGTTTTCTAAGTCCAACCAATCGATCTGAACCGTTCAACATGATCACCATAAGACTATGTACTTGCTGACTAAATTTTACATTTGTTGAAATTTTTTACTATTTTTTTAGATTGATAGAAAATCACTTGATCTAAAGATTCCCATCTAAAAAATAATCTAGTCAACAAGTATATTTTCATATGAAGGTCATATTGAACGGTTCAGGTTGACTATTTGAACTTTGTAAACAGAGATATTGATTCAAAGTACAGACCAATGTGTGCTATGCATAGTACCATAGCCTCCCTCTTCATTTTGATTGAATACAATGCCTCCAGTGGAGCTTAATTTGATCTTGATAAAAATAAATTTACTCTCAATTCTGTTGGTGATGGTTGTAATGTTTTCAGCAAGCCTTAATTAATTCTCAGTATTGTAGTTATCACTCGTTAAATACTCCATTAGTCTATATTTGATTCAACTAAACCCCCAAAATCTTTTTCCACATGACACATTAATGGTGCATTTTTTTAAATTTTAGGAGATACAGAAGGAATTAGCAAACCAACTGGAGATAACAACAAGCTGCCAGTACTGGAGAGTGCAGTAGCTATCGCCATATCATTTGCAATATGCAAGATGGGAAGTTACATAACAAATTATTACGGCATACAAGGCGGCAACCTCCCTTGTGTAACTGCTATTGCAGTGGCATTAGCTACTATTTTTCCTTCTTATTTTGCCAAGTTGGCACCTACTGGTGAGGCAATAGCCTTAATCCTCATGCAGGTAGTTCAACTATTTGTTTGCACAATTTTGTTTAGGAAATCGTGAAAGTCCCTGGCACCGTGGCATTACCAGATATATGGTCTTGTACCCCTGATACAAGCAAGCCTTATCAACAATAGATAGCAATTTTCAAGTAATTTAATCTTTAAAGCAAATTTCTAGGTTTTCTTTGCTGTGGTGGGAGCGAATGGAAGCATATCAAATGTAATCAACACAACTCCAGGGATTTTCGCATTCTCATTTATTCAAGTGGCAGTACATCTTGCAATCATTTTGGGGGTGGGAAAAATTCTTGGCTTTGAGAAAAAGCTATTGCTGATTGCCTCGAATGCAAATGTTGGAGGCCCCACTACAGCTTGTGGAATGGCAACTGCTAAGGGGTGGACCTCATTGATTGTACCTGGTATTCTTGCGGGCATCTTCGGCATTGCCATCGCAACTTTTCTTGGTATTGGATTTGGGGCATTTGTTTTGAAATATATGTAACTTTCATATTCTTCGTGTAAATTGAGGAACCTTTTTTCTTGACAGCATTTTCATATGGAAATAAATAATGACAGTTATCTTTCTAAAAGATACTAACCACCTGCATCTTGTAGAATATTGTGAGAGAATTGATACTTGTCAGTTTTGGTAAAAGTAGCTCTGTTGTGTTGTCTCAGTCATGTTGCAAGCAAGCTAAGCTTTTTCATATTTTTGTAGCAACTTCATATTGTATTTGTTCTCCAACAACAATTTTGGAGATTCAATTTGAGTGCCAACCTGAGAAATGTTTTCAGACTGCACCAGAGAAGTCTGAGTTTTTTCTGTGTATCACGTTTCACTAATATAAACATCCATTGGCAAGTTACAGTACACGTATTATTGGGAAATGGGAAATGCTTTTTGCCTGATTTATCTGCTCAAGGTCTTGCAAGGTCTTGGAAGAGAACTCATGAAAAACAGTGATAATTAAGTTCAACTCGTCCATTGGCTTTCCGAAAGAATAGAGCGGAAGCTGAAGGGATGTCAGGTGTCCATCATGATATTGATATAGGGATTGGACACGTTATCGCCATGTACTTTATATTGTAATTGAGCCATAATCTCTCAAATTGAACCGCATGATGATGATGATGATGATGATGATGATGATGATGATGTAAAGGAGTGAAGGTCTTCCGGCCTCTTAAACCTATCAATTCGCTTCAAATGACAAATTCAACCGTTCAAACCACGAGACCTTTATTTCTATATTCAAAAACACTATCAAGTCAAGCGGTATGAAGGATTTTGATAGTAAATAAGTTGAAAATTTAAAAATCTATATGGAAACGGAACTCTCATTATGGAGATCGGTTTGAATGTTTTGGATTTATCGTTTGAAACTGATTTGATAGATTTTAGAGGCCAACGGGAGCATATTGTTGAAATACTAGAGGAATCGCGTTAGCCAAACTCACTCTCTCTCTCATTATCTCAGACTAGAGCATATTATTAAAACATTTCATTTAAAGGTTTGTTTTTGTCAATTAAACATTTTTAACCTGGCTGAAGTTTATTCTCATTCTTAGGCAAACCGACATTCCAAATTATTGTTACCGTCTACAAACAGTTTTATTCTTTTTTTTTTTTTTTTTTTTTTATTTGAAGCCCTTAGGCAGTATCATTAAAGCAACAGTATTACAATAGAGGCTACATCCGCTCAGGTTATAAAGTCAGTTTGAGCTGTAACATCTATACATTGAAGTCTACTGTTATAGAAACTTTTCCATCCTTCTATCTTGTCCCGAACATTGGCATGGTATAGCCCACGTAAGAGAAGTTCTGGGTACGGGCTATATTTGCCAGTGTGTGTGCCTGTATATTCTCCTCTCTCGGTATGTACTTACAAACAAATCCCGGGTGCGTAGTCATTATTTGAGCAATACGTACCAGTGTCTGATATGCATGCCAATCTGCGGACTGAATTATTTGAAAACTTCGCACTTGTTCAAAGGTTTTGATCAACAGTTGGCAATCAGAGTAGAAGGTGCAGTGCTGAACCTGTAATTCCTGTGCCGCCTGTGCAGCCATGAGAAGTGCCTGTGCCTCCATTTGGAAGGGTGAATCCGGGGCTGTTATGTGCCTTATTTCATATCGGATCATTCTGTTCATGTTCGATATTATATAAGCTGCTCCCCCGTTGGTCTTGGATGCGCCTTGGTTCCCCCCAGACCCATCTATCCAACAGTGACACGTTAGGCCATTCTCTCTTTGTCCCCCTATTTCTCCTGAGGCCAAACTTTTATCCCGAGTAAATTCGTAGTGAGTACCTTTTGTGAAGTTGCATTGAAGCATTAGAGCCAGAGCATCCGTTAGTGTCTTCTCGGGTTTGCAAATTATGTTCTCGAAGAGATGCGTGCATCTAGCCTTCCAGATATGCCAACCTATTGACATGAACAATCCTAATTGGGCGGTGCTTAGTATTTCCCATAGTGTTAGCAAACTCTCTTTCAATGGTTTTTGTGCTAGTTCATCCGTGCGTAGTCCCAGAGGCGAGCTGAACCACGTCGCACGTGCATGTGGGCAGAGGAAGAGCATATGTAGGACGTCTTCAAATGGGGCGCCACAAATCCGACAGTCCGGATTTATTTTCTGTATTCGCCTCGCTAATGTCGCTCCCGTTGGTAACGCATCATGCATGAGTTTCCAGAAGAATGTTTTGATACGGGGTGTGACTTCTTTGTTCTTCCAAATAGCTTTCCAAATTTTTGTTTCGGCCCCCGTGGCGACGTATCTAACGTCGGGGTGCAACTGATACATCATTTGGTAAGCCTTTTTGACAGTGAACTCCCCGTTCGATGCCCATGTGAACATTAATTTGTCCCGGATGCCTGGATACAGGACTACGTGAGCTAGCTCAGTTGCTATGGTGGTCGCCTGTTCACTTCCCGTAAGGTCTGCTAATGCCGTCATATTCCAAGAGAGCGTGTTATGGTCAAACATGTCTGCTACCCGTCTGTTTTGATGTTCCCTTAGTGCCGCCATGTTGGATTGCCAATCGGTGTACCACGGTTGATTGTGCGCATGGCACGTTTGTCCATCCCCGAGGCTCCATTTTAAATTGGCCGCCAGTATAGTTCGATTGTGCATTATTGCTGTCCAGAACCGTGTGCATGTATGCGCTCTTTTGGTGTGCCAGAAGGTTGTTGATGGATGATATTTTGCTGCCATTATTCGTACCCAAAGTGCAGCATTATTCAAGGCTATGTTCCATGTGCTTTTGAGAATCATAGTGTTGTTGAGAGTTTGAAGATCTCGTAACCCCAATCCGCCATCAGACTTTGGGCACGTCAGTCTCTCCCATTTGACATAGCATATGGCTTTTGTGCCGCCTTTTCCCCAAAAGAATTGTACACATAGGGATTGAATTTTCTCAATCACTGACCTGTGCAACATGGAGTTGCTCATGTGGTAAATTGCCAGAGCCTCTATGACCGACTTGAGTAGAACAATCTTCCCTGCTGGTGAAAGTAACCGGGCTTTCCATGCATGGAGTCTGCTTGCAATTTTTTCCAGCAACGGTTGGTATGACCTTGGCCGTGATACCTTGACGGGGCAACCCAAGTATTTTTCATTCTCATCAGCAAAACCCGCTCGAAACGTTCGGATGGCATGTCGGATGTGTGCTAGTGGAGTTGATTTTGAAAACCAAAGTTTTGATTTTTCTGGTGAGACCTCCTGTCCCGAAATAGCACAGAACACCTTGAGGAGTTCATGAATTCGTTTAACTTCCCTTGGTTGGGCAGTTCCCATGATTAATAAATCATCCGCGTACATAAGATTTGTCAGTGGTGGAGCTGACCGCGCCAATCTTAAGCCCTGTAGCCTGCCTTGTTGCAACTCATGATGCATCATTGATGTGAGGATATTCATGCACAAAATGAAGATATAGGGAGAGAGTGCGCAACCTTGCCTAATACCTCGAGTTGGAGAGATGAATCCATTTCCCGTCCCTTGAAATAGAATTGTGAAGTGGTTCGAGCGTACGCATGCCATTACCCAAGCAATAAATTGCTCCGGAAATGCATACTGGTGGAGTGCTTTATCAATGAAAGTCCAACTCATTTTGTCGAAGGCCTTCGATAAATCCGACTTCAGACAGAAAGCTGATTTGTTGAAGGTGGGTGAGGAGAAGGTGTGCAGGATTTCTCTCATTAAAATGATGTGGTCTGAAATAACTCGACCGGGGGTAAAAGCAGCTTGGTTTTGATGTATGAGTTTGGTGATTAGAGGCTTTAGTCTTGTTGCCAGAATTTTGGAGATTATTTTGTATGTAACGTTACAGATACTTATTGGTCTGTAGTCTGTCACTCTGGACGGGTGCTCCTTCTTTGGGATGAGAACCGTGTTGGCCTTTGCGATAAAAGACCGCATCTGTCCAGTGTGGAAAAATTCTTTCACCTCCTTCTCTGCGCACGGTTGAATTATTTTCCAATTTGTCTGCATGAAGCGAGCATTGATGCCATCAGGCCCCGGAGCTTTATCTGGTCCTAATGCAAAGAGGGCATTCGCAATTTCAAGTGAGCCGGGTTGTTGAATCAGAGCCTGACCTTCGTCATTGTTTAATGTTGGTAGTGCCTCATGTACAGCTTCTCTCACCGCTTGCGGCCAAACTTGAGGTGCACCATCAGGTTGGCAATACAAATTTTTGAAGTGATTAGTGAACTCTCTACGGATGCGTGCTGAGTCCACTGTCCATGAGCCATCTTGTAACTGTAGCATGTGTACTGTGTTCTTTCGCCTTCTTGCCGCCACAGTTGCATGAAAGAATGACGTATTTAGATCCCCTTCCGCGATTTGCTGCAGTCTTGATCGTTGGTGCCAGTAGGTATTGATTTGGTGCAAACATTGGTTGTATTTTGTTTGTAGTTGAGTTTCCTTTTCCCTGTCGTATGTGCTCGGCGGTTTCGATTGGAAATTCACCATCTCTTCTTCTATTGCCACAAGCTCTCTATCCGGCCTGTTTATTTTTCTGATCCATTTTGTGATTTTTGTCTGAATGGCTTGCACCGCATCTGACCAGCTCGTACTGTCTGCCACCATGTTCTGACTGCATACCTCGCTGAACTCTGGATGTTGGAACCACCAGTTTTCGATTTTAAACTTTCTAGCACTTTTGGATTGCGGGGGGTTGGTTCTGAGTAATATGGGATGATGGTCGCTGTTGAAGCGCGGCAGGTGGTACACGGCCGCTGATGGGAATTGGGTGAGCCATGATACGGAGGCTAGAGCCATGTCTAGCCGCTGCATGATAAGTGAGCTGGATGGTTGATTATTACACCAAGTGTATGCCGGGCCTTTGTAACCAAGATCAAGGACTCCGGCTGCTTGAACCATTTTTTGAAAGTTGCGTATGTGTGAAGCTGTTTTGCGTGATCCACCAAATTTTTCAGAACTTGATAGGACCGAATTAAAATCTCCAACAAGACATAGAGGTAAGGAGAGACGAGAGTAGTGCAAAATGCGTTCCCATATATAGTCGGATACATAGTGGTGGGGGTCACCGTATATAAGTCCCAAAATCCATGACCCTAATACATTCTCTATTCTTACAAAGATAAAATAAAAAGACTTCTCTAATATGGTTAACCTAATATCATCAGACCACAGCAGCCATAAACCGCCACTCTTGCCGGAAGATGGGATGATTTCGGAGTGTGGTAGTGGTAAACGAGCAATGCGATTCGTAGCTTGTGTAGTACTACATTTAGTCTCAGATATAAATGCAAGGTGAGTTTTTGTTGATTGGAGGTATCGTGTGAGTGTCGGTATTGTCGCCGAGCCTCCAGTCCCGCGACAATTCCAACTCAGCATATTCATTTGTCACCCGACGGCGATTTCGGGCTCGCCGCCCTAAGCCGCTTGTGGTATCCCGGGGGAGGAGAGGTATCTTCATTGTTTTCAGCATGAGGTTCATTATCACGAATGGAGAGGGTGTGTGTCCTGGCAGTGAGAGAGGTGCTTGTAGAGGCTACTGTCCTGTTGCGCAAGTGTCTTGGTCCAGTAGGTAGGTTCGGTGGTTCAGTAGGTAGGTTCGGTGAGTCAGGGTTGTAGCGGTTTGGATTGGCAGTGGGGACTTGGGGCTGTGCAACCCGAGTGTCTTCAACAGGCCGCGAATGCAGCGGGCTTCCTTGCTCAGGACGAGATTGGTGGGTGGCTAGTTCGCCGGGGTTAGGTTCATGCGGCCCGTATGGTGCTGTGGAATTATTTCCATGTGGCCCGGGTGCAACTGAGCCGGGTTGTACGTGTGATCCGTGGGCAGCTGGCGGCATGTGTGTCCCTTCATCTGAACTTGTTGGAAATGCTGCTGGGATGTTCGGTTCTGGTGTGTCAATTGGAGAGAGGGGGCGGGGTACAAGAGTTGGGCAATTCATCCAAGCTCCTTTACGGTGATCTCTAAGTAGCCGTAACTCATGACGGTGGTCATTAGACGAGTCAGCGCATAGCTGAAGAACTCTTCCTCGATATACACAACCTGCCAGGTCATGCCCGATTATACCGCAATATGGGCAAAGCCGTGAGGTTTTTTCATAAACTAAGTAGACCGGCACTTTCCCGCGCGTTGGGTGGTTTAACTCTATGATATCCTGAAGCGGGTCAGATGAGATGAAGGAGATTTTTACTCGCATGAAGAGTCTACCCGCATTATACCCTTGGTGTACTTCAGAGATTGGTGAGCCTAAGTCCTGCGCTAGGTGGAGTATGCCTTCCGCAGATAACATTTCTGGAGGTACGTTATGAAACTGGGTCCATATGGAGACATGGTTGACAAAGGTCGGTGTGAGCTGTGATGGCTCATTTACCTTGCGCATTGACACGATATCTCCTCGGTAGTACCATGGCTCTTTGCGGAGCACCTCTTGCATTTCTCTTGGGCAAGCAAAATCAATGAGGTAGGTACGCTGTGCTATTGGAGAGATGCGGGTGGCTAGATGTGCTTGCCAATTGTTCATCATGATAGTGGTGAAGTTGTCGTCAAAAACAGGTCGGTCGGTTAGCACCCTTGCCAAGCATGAGAGCGACCAATCTCTAGTTGCCGTTATGTGCTGCGGGACATTGATGCTTCTTCGGGTGCCAAAAGTTGGGGCGATTGTTGCAAAAAGATTTGAGATTTCATCAGTTGGCTGCATGGTTATGGTTTTGTCCAGGGTATTGTTGGTAGAGGGATGAGGTCCAAGTAGAGAGGGAGTTGATTGCACTGAGTGTTTTACTAGTGTGGGAGTGTGAGTGTTGCATGCATGTGATGATGATAATGGTTTATGTCTCTTATTTGAAGAAGTGGGTGCAGGGTTGAGAGCCAAATTGGGGTCTACTGGGGGTGTAGGTGTTTTATGTAGCGGGCTTGGGGTTTGGCGCATGCACTGACCCGCAAGAAGCTTTGTCTGTGAGACCTTTTTGGGGTTCGGTTGCTTTTGTGATGGATGTGCATGGGGCTGGGTGTCCACTTGGCAAATTTGAGGGGGTGGTGCAGGAAGAATATTGGAATGAGACAAAGAAGGAGAGGATTTGTCAGAAGTGAGAAAAGGTGTTAATAGATTTTGGAAAGATTTATTATCAGGTTCGGGTGCCACCTGTCCTTCATGCAAGGTATGTTTGCTTTGGTTTGGGAAATGTTTGGAGGCTGGGTTACACTGGGGACGTTTGGTCTTCATGTGAGTGGGGTGGGTGTGTTTGGTAAGGCCAGGTGTCATCATGCATGTTCCGGTGTTATTTGTTTTTTTGAATTTTCTATTATTTTTCAGGGGGGAAAAGAAGTCACTATGAGGAAGAAGACTGTGCTTAGCCATGGCCATGGTGCACAGACTCTGGGCTAGCAGCACAAGTTCAGGGAATGTATGAAGATTGCCTATTTTTACCGTTGCCTGCAGGAGGATTGTTGGAAGAAGATTTTCCTGCCTTGTTATGCCGGTTGAGGAATGATGTGCATTTGCCCCCTGTTGCGGCATGTGAAAAACTTCTCGTAGGCTGTCGTGGCAGCTGATCGCGTGTGCTCGAATTGGGGACATGCTGTCCCTCTCAGACGTATCATCTCCATAAGGGTTTGCTGGGTCGGTAAAGTCAGGATACGGTCGAATGCGGGGGGGATGTATGGGAGATCATCCCAATGTCTAATGTGTATACGGCATTCTGCCCAGACCCGTTCCCAGTGCACGTTAACCAGTCTAGGTATGGCTCTCGGATCTAAGCAACGTATAGAGGCCTCTATGTGGGATTTGTCAAATCCATATAGGTTGGTTTCGCCAACATGCAGGATATCCCCTAGGGTTGACAAGAATCTGATTATATAGAACTCATGCCACAGTGGTAACGGGAAGCCGGTTATAACCACCTGAATGTGATACGCAAAGGTAGGTTGTCGAAGGAGATATATGTTGGGATCCCATGCCGTAGCTAGAATGTTGAACTGCAAGCACCAAGGGACTAAGTCTTGAAGCACAAGGGTTCTGTCAAGGTGGTTTGGTAGCTGGAAGAGAAAGGTGAGATTCTCCCAAGTTGAGACAGGGTAGTCGAATTGAGTGCCACCGTATCGAAGTGCCAGCTGACGCTGCATGCCGAATATATTGCCATGCAGATGGAGATGGGTCCCCCAGAGACATATGGTTTGTTTAAGGTCAGCTCGTGTGGCTGTAAAAGCCGGGATGTCTGTCGGGACGTAAAGTGCTGTACGTTGGGTGGGGAGATTTTGCGGTAAGTACGGGTAGGGAAGTTCCATCTGTTGTAGAGTTTGGCAGTTAGGGTTTTAGTCTTGGAAAGGTGGTGAGTATGAATGGTAGAGTCAGGTAGTGGTATGTTTTGTTGTGGGGGGGGGATACGAAGGGTCTGTTTGGGAGGAGTGGGGTTTTGGAAAGAGTGGGGTGCAGAGGAATGTCGTTGGAAGTTGTGGGGCCCGCTGCTGGTGGTGATGCGGCGAGGGGTTCAAGAAGTAGGAGAAGGAAGAGAGTCGTCTAAAAATCGCCATCAGAATCGCCTCTTTTCATATCGCTTCTTTTCATGGAGATGTCAAATCTGCATTTGTCAAATTTGGTTCACAAACAGTTTTATTCTTGTGAACCGAATAAGGTATAATTAATGGTATATAGTTCTCTGTCCTTCTAGCCTTCCACTTGTGCTAGAATCTAGATCCTGCTTTTTTTTTTATGCAACAGAATTCGGGACTACAAATGTAAAATAATAATAGTAGAATGGTACATAAAAAGCGCCTGTAGCTCAGTGGATAGAGCGTCTGTTTCCTAAGCAGAAGGTCGTAGGTTCGACCCCTACCTGGCGCGCAAGTTTATATATTATTCTACTTTTTCTTCTTCTATTTTGTCAACAAATTCAATCTTATCAAATTTAGATCTAATATAGCAAACAAATAGTTGTTACTTTTATGGCAATTGATCAGATTTTATTAACAGGAGCCCAATATGCAATAACTGTACCATTTACTTTTTTATTTGTATGGCACACAAACAGAAGCCGTCCAATAATAATCTAATGGATCAGATCTCTATCATTCGGTCGGTTTATTTGATTTTCAATTGGACCAAAAAAAGTTTGGATTAAATGGTTCGGTTTTTCAGATTAAATAGATCAGTTCGGTTCAATTTTTAATTATATCGATTTTTTATATTTGATAAAAATGTATTTACAACAAGTCAATTGATTTGACTTTAATTCCTAAATCTACTTCTTTATTCTCACGGAATCTTCTAAATTACTCTAATCACCTTTAATCACCCTCTAAATCCTAAATATACTATTTTATTAGATCTACTCTTCTAATACCTTAATCCCCATCTCACTCCACGACCGGATCCGCTCTTTCGACCGCCGCCGCACTCTAACGATCGGATTTATTCACCGTCGCGCTCCGATCGAGATGAAGGCTCTATTCTCCGAACTCCAACAATACCGCGCTCTCGGCTCGGCTCCCTCTCCTCTCTCATTCTCTTCTCCGTTCAAAGAGATAGAGATGAGAGAGAGGAGAGGGTATCATTGTGTCGGAGGTGAAAACTCGAAAAAAAGAAGTGTAAAGTGAGAGGCGGCGGCAAAGTATATAACTAAATTTGAGATTTCTTTTGTTTTCTGAGTTTTGATATTTTAAAATTTTATTTTATTTATTCAGTTCAATCAAATAAATCGAAATTTATTTTTATTATTTTGGTTCGGCTGTTAATCGGTTAACAAATTTAATTCGATTAGTTCAGTTATAATTTTGAAAACCAAATAAAATTTTAATTTGACTATTTCAAATACAGTTTTAACCTAACTAACTCGATCAACACCCCTCCCTATATATGATCTCTATAGAAAGAGAAAAAAAGGCCATAAGGTTGTTAGAGAGTCCGACAGGCAGGGGCGGACCCACATTGGCTCTGGGGGACAGTTGCTTCCATTGAATTTTGAAATTTAGTAGAAAAATTAGATCCAGTTATTGTTTACCCCTCTGAAAAATAATTTGTTCCTCCCTGGATCCAATAAGCCCAAACAAACTTACACTCCAGCACAATTTACAAAAAATAACGCGCTTTACATATTTATCGTCTAGCTGCTCTCTCTAAAATTAAACGGGCCAAGCCCAAACTTCTTATTGTCTGTTAGGCAATAGTTCAAAGTTCTGACTTTTGGAAATAGCCGAAACTTGTCATTATCCGCTCAATTGAAAAAAAAAATAGGTCAAGCCCTGTCTGTTTTTAGGCTAATCCGCACAAACGAAACCAAAGAAAATGAGATCCCTCTGATTTGTCGTTGTGATTTTTATTATGTTGATTATTTTTTATATAGTACCTCATTAGTTAATGGGTTTGAATCCAATAAGTTATTTGAACTCAAATTTTGTATCCCCTGGTAGAAATTATGCGTCTGCACCTTGGCTACTGACAAGAAGAGTGTGGAGCAGTCTGATAATTCGGCTTGATGCTTGATGGGAACCATGAGATCTAATCTAGATGGGTGCACACCCTCATATGGGATCAAGCCCCATTTGAGACACGCAAGTGCAAACTTGAAAGTGGATTGGAAGAACTATCCTCGTAATCACAAGCAAATTAGAAGTGATAATAACATGTTATACTGGTCCAAACTACGGCGACATCAACATACCCCACCGCCTCGCCATAACACTTGCAGCACAGTTCAACCGACACCCAAGGGACTTCAAAATAGGCACCGTCCCACCCATTTTAGGAGACTTCCTTGTCATCTTTCCATCGATAGTAATGAGAAACCAAGCAGTCCACATTGGAGTCTTCGCGCTCGACCGGTACCACGAGGTGCAGTTGGCTTCATGGAGGCCTAGTATGGCCAAGGTGTATAACCCCACATCTCACAAGGCACGACTGAAACTACACGGAGTCCCTCTCGACAACTTCAATGTAGACGACATTAAAGAAGTTTTGTCGGGTGTAGGCCACTTTATCAAGATGGCACCAGTATTCGTCAACGAGAACTTCATTACTGTACGTGTGCTCGTAGCTTTTCACAACCCGGCTCTCATACTAGAAACCTTATTGTTGGGTACTGACCCATATTCTTCGCTCATCCACGTTGAGGTGGAAGGATGGCTCCAAAACCCTGCCGGTACCTCTCACCACCCGGAGGTGACGATTTACTACGCAACCAACGTCGCCGCACATACCACACGGCCACACAAGGAGCAAATAGACAAGGCGCAGAATCAAGTGATCTCATTCGTGCCATAACAGATGAGTATGCCCAGGGTGCAAGCTCAACATATTTGAGAAGGACGCGTCAAGTTCAGCAATGGGTGATGAGACGTCCTTAAATGGAGTCTCCAGTTCAAGTAGCCACGACAGAGAAACAAAACCTATTTCAAATTTGTCAAATAGAGCCACCAGTTCATGTAAACGGTACTAAAGTCAACAAAGACAAAAGAATGGTGACACACCTCGGGCGATGTGAAGGTAAAGCAATTACAGAGATAACCGAAGAAACTCCGGCTATCACATTTTGCACTACATTAGGCAGTGTTGAGCTACACGCGCAGTACATCCAAAAGATAACAGTACATGTGAATCTCTCCTCTAACACCCCAAGCTGGAACCCACGTGGGTCATCCTGGTCTTCCCTTACTTTAATCTCACCTGAGATAAATAATGACCTATCTTAAGGAAAATATTTTCTCAACTCGGCCCAGAACAATACAAAGTTAGAAGCCTGCAAAAGCCTGGAATTATTTTTCCAAAATGAGGACCCAGAGAATAATATTCCAGCTACAACCCAAAGCCCATCACTAATAGGGACCAGCGGCATACATGGAGAATTTTTCTGAGTTTCAAGCAGAAGCAAATGACACTGTTGCAGCCCAAGAAGATGAAGGCCCTCCACCTGGATTTGAAGGTCCACCACATTACATAAATAATATAAGGAGGAGCCCAAGACTTAAAGAAAAACATCAAGGCCAGAGCTAGAATAGTAAAGGGATTCGAAGAAATCAAAACCACACCATAGAGAGGCAAAAGGAAGGCAAAGATGTTGGAAGAAATCAAGCTCACTTACATGGAAACACTTAAGCCACTCTCGGAGCAGCAGGCGACGCTAGTGATAACAGAGGCTGGAGTTGAAAACAACAACCTGATGAAAGAAGAAATCTCCAAAATTGTTCAAGAGATGAACAAGGCAGAGGAGAATATTGCTACAGAGTAGTAGAGCAATATTGACGGCAAGATTTCAAGTTAGATAACATCTTTAATGTTAATTAAGTTTCTCTTTTTAAATTTGGGAAAGTGGTATGAAATAACGGTAGAAAGGTTAGAAGGATGGTGGAGTATGAGTCTTAGAGTAGGTATGGCCTTAAGCCAATTGTATCTTAAATTTGCTGTTAGTGAACAAGATGGAGTTATTTGTTAATCATGAATCACAACATCAAGATTAAAATGATATCATGGAACGTCCGTGGCTTAAATGAAAAGCCAAAAAGAATTGCGGTGAGGGAGACTTTCTTAACTGAAAAACCAGACTTAGTGTGTATACAAGAAACAAAGTTGGCGGTCCTAAACAAGAGAATAATTAGAGAAATATGCGGCACAAGACTGAAACAACACGAGGCACTGTTAGCGCAAGGCACACGAGGAGGCATTATTGTAGCATGGGTGCCATACAAATTTACAATGCTACAAACAAAAATTAAAACCTACAGTATCAACATCCGCTTCAAGAACAACAATGATGGCTCGATTTTCTGGTTCTCGGGCATTTATGGACCAACAACTCCAGAAGGTAGACAATGATTCAAAGATGAACTCAGATCAATAAAACCATTAGATGGGACCCCATGGATAGTAGGAGGTGATCTCAATATCACGTTAACACCAGAAGATAGAAGTAGCAATAACAGGAATGAAAGGAGAACTACCCTCAGATTTGCGAATCTGATTTCATCACTGGAACTAGTCAATATACCGTTACACGGTTGATGCTTCACATGGTCCAATGACAGACAACAACCGTATATGGCTCGGCTAGATCGCTTTTTGGTGTCAAATGAATGGAACCTTGTCTAGCCCAACTCAACACAACTAGCATTGCCAAATACCTCGTCAGATCATTGCCCCATACTATACACTACTAAAATGAGATTCAAGAAATTCAGACTTTTCAGATTCGAGAACTGTTGGTTGAGATTCGAACAATTCAATTAATTGATTTCACAAACATGGCAGCAACTAGGACCGGCACAGACTCCTCTAAAACTACACAAGAAGTTCATAGCAATTCAGAGGAGTACCACTAACTGGGCACGAAAAAAAATTAGCAAAATAAAGAAACAGATAGCCACATCCAGGGAATATCTAGGTTGGTTGGATAAGGTAAAGAAGGAACAATCACCTACAATCTTAGAAAAACATGTGGCGGCCATACTCAAAAGACGATACACAGAGTTAGTAGTCATCGAAGAAGATATTTGGAGGCAAAGAGCACGAACCAAATGGGAGCTATAAGGCAATAAAGGAACAAAAAAATTCACAGCATGGCCTCGGCAACAAAACAGGTAAACATGATTGAAACTATTGAGCATCAGGGGAGGCAATGCACAGACCAGCGAACTAAGGCCCAGGCATTCTTTAGTTTCTACATTGAATTGATTGGCACACAATCTCAACCATCTCCACAAATCCAATGGTCAAACTTGTACCCGAATAATATAGACACAGAGAACAACATAAATGACTTGGCAGCACCTATCACAACACAACAAATCAAAGAAATTATCAAAGAGTGGCCAAAAATAAAAACCCTGGCCCTGATGGTTTCTCGGGAGAATTTTACAACCATTTCGTAGACTTGCTTGCCACAGACCTGTGTGCGGTTTTTCAATATGTGACAGAAAACAACACTTCACTTGCACCGCTAAATACTTCCTACATAGTTCTGTTGCCAAAAAAGGAAGCGCCTCTAACAGTGCAAGATTTTCGGCCAATCAGCCTTCTCCATGGTGTGCAAAAAATATTCTCAAAGCTACTGTCTACCAGATTGCAACAAAAGATCCCAAGGCTACTTCACAATGCACAAACCGGTTTTTTGAAAAATAGACAAATAAGCGAATGTTACATATATGCATGGCATATACTTCACAGGGCTAAAAAAAATAAGCTGCCAATTGCGTTATTCAAAGCAGATTTCACAAAAGCATTTGATACAGTCAGTTGGAATTTTATCCTACAAATCCTAATGACACAAGGATTTTCAACAGTATGGATTTCATGGATACAAAATTTGATACTCTCAGGCACGTCACAAATCCTGATTAATAGCCTTTTAGGAAGGAAAATAACTCTCAAACGAGGAGTTCGGCAAGGAGATCCATTCTCACCTCTTTTGTTCATCATTGCAATGGACTTCTTAGCCAGATATGTGCAAAAGCTAGCGGACACAAACCCTTAGATTACCGTTCGAAGGGATGTCTTCATGTCTATTATATGCAGATGATGCATTGTTTTTTGTCAAGCCGGAAACACAACAATTACAGGTCCTTCAAATAATGCTCATGGTCTTTCAGAAAATATCGGGGTTTTCGGTAAATATGACCAAGTCATAATTGATGATAACATCGGGAACACAGAGTATGTAACAAGATTTAACAAATATAGTTGGTTGTCAACTAGGATGTTTTCCTTTCACATACTTAGGACTCCTTTTATCCAACAAGAAATTACCAAAACAAGCATTTATGCCACTACTACACCGAATGAATAAACGCTTGGCCGGATGGGCAGCCAAGAATCTCACCATTGCAGGAAGAATAGTTCTACTAAACGCGGTATTGTCATCCTTACCCACATATTATATGTCTTGTATGAAGCTTCCTGATTGGGTGATCAAGGATATTGATAAAATTAGACGAACATTTATATGGCATGGAGTCTCAAATCAACCCAAGAAAATGTCTCTAGCAAACTGGGATTTAGTGTGTAAACCGAGAGATTTCGGAGGTCTCGGAATTATGGACTTAAAGAGGTTTAATCAAGCCTTTCTTATCAAATGGTACTTCCAAAGGGAAAGACCGGTACAGGCTCTTTGGAAATCTTTGTTCGAACAATCATTACGCACAAATGAATTGATACCAGATACGTCACTATTTACAAGCGCATTAAAGACAATAGAGATTGTGAGATGTCTTTTATACACATACCGGGGAATGGAGAAAGAATCTCACTTTGGAACCATAATTGGGAATATGGTATTTTGCGCATGGAATTTTTAGATTTGTATTCACACACACTATATTCAGATCCTACACTCCAAGGGACAAAACAGTCAAATGCACTGTCACTATTATTCAAACCCAATCTGACTGAAACTGCGCAAGCAGAGCTACAAAAATTGGTGGAGTTACTGTATCAAACAGAACTCAGAGCACAGTTACAGGATGACGTGTTATGGAGATGGACAGAATCAGGAGTATATATTATCAGAGTCAAAATAATGATGATTTACGTAGGGTTTTGGCTTAGGTTTTGCATATTTTCTCGCACTTATGTTTAATTAATTAAAGAAAAAGGCTACTGTCACCCTTCTTTATGTATTATTGCAGAAAATAGGTTTTGGGACTATTTTACATCAAATGGAGCTAGAATCAGGTCAATCGGATCAGCGACGCTTATCAACCAAGTCTTGTTTACGGTCCGTATTGCCTAATACGGACCAGGCATAGCACAGACCCAGAAGATAGGGCTGGAAGTTGAACCCTAACCGTCAAGGTCTCAATACGGTCCGTATTACCTTGATACGGTCCGTATCAGTAGGCGCTCCTTGATATGGTCCGAATTATGTTTTCTTAATAACTACCACGTTTTCTGAAAACTGCTGCGCAGTGTTTCTTATTTTGACCATATCTCTCTCATACAAAGTAAGTTTTGAGTGTTCTATATCTTTATGGAAAGGTAAGAGAAATATCTAGAACTTTGCTTCTCTGGAGGAAAGCCAAAATCGAATTCAATCGTGGTCAAAAACGTGGTAGAACGTGGCGGTTATTCTGGACCGCCATGTTCTGAAAACTGCCGCACATGTTTCTTATTTTGATCATATCTCCCTCATCTGAAGTCGGTTTTGGGAGTTCTATATCTTTCTGGAAAGGTAAGAGAAAGATCTAGAACTTTTTCTTCTGGAGGAAAGCCAAATTCGAATTGGATCATAATAAAAAACGTGGGAGAACGTGGGGTTGGGGAATAACTGCCGACAGCTGTTTCCAGATTGATTTCTTAGCCTCCAATCAACCTCTACACGTCCCTACACTCCTATATAAGGCCCCTGGGCAGAATGATTAGTTATCTTTGTAATTAGGGTTAGATTTGATTAAAGTGAGAAGAGAGGAGTGCTTGTAACCATGCCGTTCCGCGGCTAAATTTCTTTTCTTAGGGCTAGACAGTAAACCTTGTTACTCTTGATGTTTTGATATATATATTTCTGTTGATTATGATTTCTTGTTGTTAAAACAAAATGCCTTTGTGATTTACTATCTCTTCATCTAATTTCAATGATCTAGTTTGAGTCCGTTAGGGTAGTGACAGTGCTTTAATGGCAAGAGAAACTATTTGTATGAATTAGCCTCGTTGAGATCTATTAGGTTTATGTGAAGAAAACCTTAGCGGAGAAACCATAAACCGGACCAACAAAACGCGTACCAAATTCCATCATTTGCGTAAAGTAAGTCGCAGTGATCTGTGTAGTAATTTGGGGTATTTGAGAGATCAGACATTTGCGTAAGGTAAATCGCAGTGTCCTATGTAGAATCTCGGTGAAAGATCTGTCATTCTTGCGTAACATAAATCGCAGTGACCTATGTGGTATCTTTCATTAAACAACAACAGGAAATCAGACGCAACAGGAATATATTGTCAATGCGGATTGAGTGGCAATGGTGTGCCGAAACCCTAGAAATTCTCATCTCTATCTTTATTTTAATTACTTCTAATTGTTTCCTAATTTACATTGATCAACAAACATCTCTAAAATTTCAGATTTCGTCTAGCCTTTCGAAAGGTTGTGATTCGATCGCTCGAAGCATTGAACCAATATTCCCTGTGGATCGACCTCGAATATATTACTCGATAGAATTGTGCGCTTGCAGTCCGAACCGATAGCATTTCCGAGTTTATAAATATTAAAAGAAATATTGCTCTCTTTTGAGTGATCAATATACTGTTAAGAGTAGGTATCGCAGATATAAAGATGAACCAAGGATTCAAACGCATATTTAGAGGATATGGAAATTACAAAGCTCCACCTCGCATGAAGGTATTTGCATGGCTTGCGGCACTCAACAGATTATTAACAATAGACAACTTAAACAAGCGGGGATGGCCGATCATCAACAGATGTGTTCTTTGTAAAAATAAGCTGGAATCAATAAAACACCTGCTAGAAGAATGTTCATTTGCAAAGGAACTATATCAGGCACTGGCATGAGACAGCTCATTAGAAATGCCTGATACGCAAATTGAATCCATTACAAATTCTCATCACCCAAAGAGGCACAGATCTAAGACATTAATCACTGTCACACTCCGAGACAACCCGCCACGTATTTCTACATAAGACGTATTCCCATCACATACATTATCAATAACAATACAATAAATGCCACAGTTATTTCATAAGCAAAAGAGTTCTACAAACGATCATGACAGACACGGCTAGTAAAACGACCACTTCTGAATCAATTATTTATAATAGAGACTAAATCAACAAGTGGCATATTATTCCTTTCTGAATCTTCCCACCTTAGCTCACTCATGACCTTGCTCAGTACCTTCATCTTCATTACCTGGAACCCACATAAAAGTGGAACGGGTGAGAGACTCGAACATTCTCTCAGTACGGGATTTAGTTCCAGCCCGGGGATTTGTAAAATCTTCCCTTTTGATCATACTAATTAAACAACTTTATTTATTCAATAACCAAAATGCAATCTATATTATCCTATCGTGCAATGACCTATCATTCATGTAAGCACTTGTTACTTTAAAAATCTTATTAATCACTGACCATCACTTTACTTGTGATGCATTATATCTCAAACCCGACAGCGACTAGCATTCCCCGCATGCCGGTGCTGACCGCGACTAATAGTCCCTACATATTAGCCTTTCACATATCGAACCCGACTGCGACTAGCAGCCTCCGCATATCGGTCCTGATCACGACTAGCAGTCCCCGTGTATCGGCATTTCCAATATCGAACCCGACTGCGACCATAGTGACATAACTCGCGAATTATTCGCGAATAATTCGTTTTTTCAACATAGCCGCACCGAACACCGTATTATACGCGGAAAAACGTATAATACGTTTTATTCGTGAATAAAACGCGAGATACGAATTATTCGCGATAAAAACGCGAAAAAAACGGCAAAAAATTTTTTTTTGAATTTTTTCAAAATTTTTTTTTTTTTTTACGTTTTTTTTTGAAGTATTTTTTTTTTTGCTTCCTTGTTGTACCGAATCATTCCCGAATTATACCCGAATTATACCCGAATCACGAATTTTCGACCTCACCTCACCGAACCCGAACTTTTGATTTGTTACTATGACTGCGACTAGCAGCCTCCGCATATCGGTCCCGACCACGACTAGCAGTCCCCGTGTATCGGCCTTTCCAATATCGAACCCGACTGCGACTAGCATCCCCCGCATACCGGTCCCGATCGCGACTAGCATCCCCCGTGTATCGGCCTTTCCATTCATTCAACTCACGGTGATTGTTCATTTTCTTAATCTATTATTATACTCAATCGATATATTTCATTCAGGTCATATGTTCCAAACGAAATAATCTTATTCTTTATTCTCTAAACAAAGCCAAAGAGGTTGTTCGAATCAACATGCACAATTCCATAAGTAAATTAAGATGCACACAAAGGACTAAGTAATTAGTTTTACAAAAAGCCCAGGAAGCCCGTACCTGTTGTTGTGGGGTAGTTTACTCTTGTCTCTACGTTACTTCTTACTTCAGAACTCAGACCTAAACCATGTAACATGGTTTCTAAATTAATATTTATACATGTTTTTATTTAGACAAGTCTGTTGCTAGACTAATTTTGATTAAATACAAAATCCGAATATCATTGATACAATTTCAACAGAAACATATTTGTTAATTGACAATTATAATGGAAATGGTATTTCATGAGGAATATGATTAAATTATTAATAAGTTTTTATAATATAATTTTTTGTAATAAAAATAACTTTAGAGTTATCGGTGAATAAATTTCAAGGTTTATTGGTGAAAAATTATCATTTAATAAAATAATAAATGAAACTTTAATTATTCCTTACCGATTGTATACTAATACCACCCGACCGTAACATATGTTATGACAAAGATTCATATATAAAAAAGATTTGATGAATAGACATATTCTGATTTGTAGAACTTACTCAATTTATATTGCCGATCGGAACTTATCAAGTATCCAAAAGTTTGCTTAAATTAAATTCATTAGTGAATCCAAGGATTTCTACAAATGTAAATTATAATATTACCAAAGAAATATTTGATAATCAATTTGATTTTTATTCAAAAATTACTTTAACTAATTGAACAAACATATACAATTTCAGACTTAATCTAACGATAAGCTAATAAAACAAATATATATATATATATATATATAATTATCAGGAATCTCATCAACTGAATCAATATAGAAAAATTATTTAATCTACTTACTAACCACAAATTAAATAATAAATTTGGATACCTTAATATTTTCAGAACTTGACTTTGGTAAGAAAAGTGCGGCTTGGTATCCTATTGGAGTTCTGAATGAAAGCTTTCCTTTTCTAATTGATGTGAAGAAAGCGGAGAGGAAATAGAGTGTAGACAGATGGGTAGTTATTTATCTTATTTTATTTTTCTTTTTAAACGGGAGGATTGCTATTTACAGGGAAGAGGCGCTATTTGATTGAGGCGGTTATGTTAATTGCAGGTGGTTATATTTGAAATTTATTATTTTAATTTAAGTAGTTATTATTAGTATGATTTTTGACTGCCGAATCATATGCTTAATCGGTCATTTTATATATACATACTAACTTATATATTGTTATAGTATACGGATGTCGGTCAGTAATTTTATACTTATATACTAATTTATATGTGTTGTATATATATTATACGGATATTAGTCGGACCACAGAATTTCTATTGGGGAGGTTATTTTAAGTTACTTGTTCTTATTAAATAAAACTATTTAAATACGAAAGGAAGAAATGTTGCTAAATGAATTTCATTGTACCTTAATTAATATAGTATTTTCAGTACGTGATATTACAATCACTCACTTCATCATTTGGCGAGAGCGTTGTGCGCGAACGTTCACAGAATGCAGGAAAGAAATAAGAGATTTAAAAGACGAAGTTATTTGGCAGCTGCAGTTTTATCCAACAGAACCTGATTAGGGCGCAAGAAGCAATTGGAAAATAGGAAAATTTCATAGCTGGACATGCTTCTCTACAATTTTATTTACTTTCATTTTAATCTTTGTCTCCGTTTTACTTAGGTTTCTTTTCACATTTCTTTTATTTTCCTTTATTTTGATTTCTGCTCAAACTGTTTTGAGCACAATTGCTTTTTACTTCACTGTTGCATCACTTATGTAATGAACTAAATCATGAATGAAAGATGGGCTCGGCCCATGTTTTTCTTAAAAAAAAAAAAAAAAGCTACAATATTGTTGTTTCCTCTTCTCAGTGGTCAGTGGGGGAATATTTTCCCTTAAAAAGTCAGGAAGCATATTCGAGCTTGCACGATAATCGATCGATCTGTTTTCTATAAAGTAAATTCGATCTTAATTATGCATGGATGACAGATTCTCCATCTAGCTAGCTAGCTAGATCCATTACTTGATTAGTTTTTGACTGAAACTTCTAGAGATATATGTTACTTGTTTGTATATGTATAATATTATGAAATGAAATAAAACATTTTATATTGAAAGACAGATAAAATAATAACTACATAGCAATAAATCAATTACATGCACTGAAAATTTAATTTGCCAAGATATATTATCAACGAAGAACCTCTCTAGCTAGATCTAACAATATATTTTATATTGAAAGATAAAGAATCTCCAATACAATTTTCTTTTCTATATATATGTTAACTTTTTAGAGAGCACAAGGTGTGCCGACATTTTTATTAATATCCAAAGTTTAATACAAATTATTAATTATGCTCAGATTTTCAAACTTTCGCTAAAAATACTCAAACCGGTCAGAGAATGGCCGGTTTACGCCCCACCTAAACCGGCTATTTTCTGGCCGGTTTACTCTTTTTTTTTTTAAACCCGCAAAAACTCCATAAAAGGGCACCCCCTCCCTTTGGATGAAGGCACACAGTCCAAGGCAGCAGCGCAATCCTGTTAAGGTAATTTTTTTTTATTTTTTTATTTTATAGAATAATTAATTATATTCTTAAAAAAATTTAATTTAATTAAAAAAACTCTAAACCGAAAACCCAAAACCGAAAACCCAAAACCCTATACCCTAAACCCTAAACCCAAAAACCAAACCCCTAAACCCTATACCCTAAACCCAAAACCCAAACCCCTAAACCCAAAACCCAAACCCCTAAACCTTAAACCCAAAACCCTATACCCTAAACCCTAAACCTTAAACCCAAAACCCAAAACCCAAAACCCTAAACCTAAAAACCAAACCCCTAAACCCTATACCCTAAACCCAAAACCCAAACCCCTAAACCCTAAACCCAAAACCCAAAACCCAAAACCCAAAACCCAAAACCCTAAACCCAAAAACCAAACCCCTAAACCCTATACCCTAAACCCAAAACCCAAAACCCAAAAGAGGAAGGAGCAAAGAGGAAGAAGCCGAGAAGATTGAAAGAGATGTTCGAAGAGTTTGCTCATGTATGTCTAACTTGTAACATTTCGTTTAATTATCTTTTAAAAATTGTATGAAAATGAAATAACACCCCTTTGTTTTTGTGTAGCTAAATCCGCAGTGTAATGCATATTTGAAGAGGGTGGGAAAAGTGCGTCCTAATGATGTGATGGAGCCGTCCAATTATGAGAAGATTTTTCAAACCTGTGACGGAGGATACCGGTTTGGTATCATGACAACAGACGGATCCGAGTCGCTCAACAATGTCTTCGGAACGAGTCGTAGATTGCCTGTTTGTGCCATAGTGGAGGATACGTTCTACACGTGCAACAGATGGTTTGTTGAGCGGCGTCAGCGAGCAATGGAATTACAAGACAAGGGACAGGTTCTTTCTGACCGGGTTTTGCAGAAGATCAGAAAACATTGGGAGAAAGCTGGAAAAATGTGGTTGGTGCGTCACACGCAGGGCTAAGGTCAGTACCAAGTTTCATCCCCAAATTAGTACGTTCCTTGCACCCGTAGCGACATGGGCAGCATGGAACCCACTCACAGGGAGTTCATGTATATTGTGACGCGCGGTCCCGACAGACAAATGGAATGCACTTGCAGAGGTATCCAATTAACTTCTATTCCGTGCGCTCATGTCTTAGCTGTTTGCCGTGACCGAAACTAGCAAGAGGACGACTTTGTTGCAGACTGGTATAAAACACCCTATCATGTGAGTACTTGGAACCATGTGTTCATTCCAATTGGCAATATGGGAGACTGGCCTCCTAATCCTGGAGACATAATCCTTCCGAGTAGTGGTTGGATTAGGAAGGGGAGGCGAAAACACACCCGTCGTGTAATGACGATGGATGAAATGGAAGGTAGACGAAGGGGGCATCAGGCTCGCCGTTCCACTTCCGATAGGCAACGAAGAGGTATGTAACATTCATCCAAAATTATTTTTCTTTTCAATTTATACCAACTTACTAAGTAACACATGCAAATGCAGAGGCAAGAAACGCAGCAAATGCGGCAGAAAATGAGCGAGTAATGGCGTCGGGAAGTGGGTCCGGAGGGTCACGGCGTAGCACAGCTACGAGCTGTTTAGATGCAACTGCTATGTATGCCGAAGCAATGGGAGAGGCGGTTGACATAGGAGGAGAGGCGGTTGGGGTGCAAGGGGAGCCATATGTGATCTGATCAGAGTCAAAATAATGATGATTTACGTAGGGTTTTGGCTTAGGTTTTGCATATTTTCTCACACTTATGTTTAATTAATTAGAGAAAAAGGCTACTGTCATCCTTCTTTATGTTTTATTACAGAAAACAGGTTTTGGGACTATTTTACACCAAATGGAGCTAGAATCAGGTTAATCGGATCAGCGACGCTCATCGACTAAGTCCCTGTTACGGCCCGTATTGCCTAATACGGACCAGGCCTAGCACAGACCAGAAGATAGCACTAGAAGCATTAAACCCTAACCGTCAAGGTCCTAATACGGACCGTATCACCTAATACGGTCCGTATCCGAAGGCGCCTCTTTGGAAATAACTGCCGACAGCTGTTTCCAAATCAGTTTCTTAGCCCCTACTCAACCTCTACACGTCCCTCCACTCCTATATGAGGCCCCTGGGCAGAAGAAATAATCATCTTTGTAATTAGGGTTAGATTTGATTAAAGTGAGAAGAGAGGAGTGCTTGTAACGATGCCGTTCCGCGGCTAAGTTCCTTTTCTTAGGGCTAGGCAGTAAACCTTGTTACTCTTGATGTTTTGATATATATATATATTTCTGTTGATTATGATTTCTTGTTGTTGAAACAAAATGCTTTTGTGATTTACTATCTCTTCATCTAACTTCAATGATCTAGTTTGAGTCCGTTAGGGTAGTGACAGTACTTTAATGGTAAGAGAAACTATTTGTATGATTAGCCTCGTTGAGATTTATTAGGTTTATGTGAAGAAAACCTTAGCGGGGAAACCATAAACTAGACCAACAAAACGCGTACCAAATTTCATCACTTGCGTAAAGTAAATCGCAGTGATCTGTGTAGTAATTTGGGGTATTTGAGAGATCAGACATTTGCGTAAGGTAAATCGCAGTGTCCTATGTAGAATCTCGGTGAAAGATCTGTCATTCTTGCGTAACATAAATCACAGTGACCTATGTGGTATCTTTCATTCAACAACAACAGGAAATCAGACGCAACAGGAATATATTGTCAAGGCAGATTGAGTGGCAATGGTGTGCCGAAACCCTAGGAATTCTCATCTCTATCTTTATTTTAATTACTTTTAATTGCTTCCTAATTTACATTGATCAAAACAACATCTCTCAATTTACAGATTTCGTCTAGCCTTTCGAAAGATTGTGATTCGATCGCTCAAAGCATTGAACCAATATTCCCTATGGATCGACCTCGAATATACTACTCGATAGGATTGTGCGCTTGCAGTCCGAACCGATAGCATTTCTGAGTTTATAAATATGAAAAGAAACATTGCTCTCTTTTGAGTGATCATGATCCAACCGAGGAGGTCCACTACTAGATGCACAAGCAGGGCATCTACAAGCCAAGCAGGGCCATCTACGAGCTAAGCAGCGCCATCTGGAACCCAAGCCGGGCCATCTACTGAGCAACCAGAGCCACCTGCTAGGCCATCTCGTAAGTCATCTTTCGCAAATGGTTTACTTCGGGGATTAAATTTTAGACGTGGTAGTAATAGGTGATTTATATGCATGTTGTAAAAATTGTGTGGACTCTATTTGCAATTTGTGTGTACTTTATTATTTTGTACGGAACTACAAGAGGTAATGAAATTAATTAATACTCAAATAAATTACAACCTATTTCATCTAACTACAATAAAATACTAATTTTTAGAACCAAACTCCAGATGGTGCCCTTTTATAGAGTTTTTGCGGGTTTTTTTAAAAAAAAAAAAAAGAAGAGTAAACCGGCTAGAAAATGGCTGGTTTAGGTGGGGAGTAAACCGGCCATTCTCTGGCCGGTTTGGGTATTTTTAGCGAAAGTTTGGAAATCTGGGCATAATTAATAATTTGTATTAAACTTTGGATATTAATAAAAATGTCGGCAAGGTGTGTAAGGGTAGGCATATTGACACAACATCTTTAACAAAAATTAATGTATGGACAATTTTGACCCTCTTTAATTCTAACTACCATATTTGTTCATAATGTAATCATAGAATAATTTGAGAGAACAAATTTTAACCAAATAACATACTTTGTAAAACATATATAACTTTTAAGGAAATTTCTTTTGTAGCAATATATATATATGAGAGAGAATCAATTTAAAAGGATAAAATTGTCTATACAGTAAAATAAGAAAATGAGTAGTTTTAATATCATTAGCCGGTTTAACCTCACATACATATATAATCCTGTAAATTTGGATAATAATGAAGATACCAAACTTGTATAACAAAGTAAAGAATTAAAGATGAGGAATTTTCAAGGCCATCTGGAGCAGGGCTCTCTCTTGCCATATATAATAAAGTAGATCGAGGTCCCAATGTCTCTTTATATCTTTTGTCTCAATCAGAATAATTAAGGACCATTTTGAGCATCTATATCACATAGATTGCACACCTAACTAAAGAACTATATATTACAATCATTTTAATTCAACCTAACAAATTAAGCGGGTATGGATTTACTTTGTTCATTCATCTTTTCCTTCATGATCTGATAACAGAATGACATGCATATATAGTGATGCATGTACCAGTAATACCGACTGATCCATCTCGGATCTCGGATCTCGGATCTACCATAAGCAAACCTCGCCCGACTTCACTTGTTATGAACAGTCTAGAACAACATAAGATTCTCTCCTAGCCACCTCAATGTTTCACTCATCAACTCTTTGCGCCTATAAATGCTCCTTCTTGAGTCCCTAACTGAAGCAAGAGAGTAAGCAAGGGGAAAAAACACAAGGAAAAAATTGTGGGCATATATCTGTAACTTCCAAAAATGTCCATAATTCCGAGCGTGTTTGGCCGAAAACATGCCAAAAACATGAACAATAACACTGATGAGACCATGAATATCGATATATGGGACCCATTCGAAGCAATGTCCTTCGCTGCTGCTGCAGCCAGCCTACCTATCACAACACCTGCTTTTGCGACCGCCAACTTAGACTGGAAGGAGACACCAAACGCTCACGTGTTCATAACTGATCTGCCTGGTGTAAAAAACGATGAGGTTAAAATCGAGGTGGAGGAAGAGAAGGTGCTCAAAATAAGCGGCCAGAGGAGCAAAGTGGCTGAGGAGAAGGGTGACAAGTGGCACCGCATCGAGAGGAGCAACGAAAAGTTCCTGCGCACCGTTCGCCTGCCGTCGAATGCTAATGTGGATGGCATGAAAGCCGTGATGGAGAATGGAGTTCTTAAAGTGACAGTGCCCAAGGAACAAGAGAGCAAGACTCGTGGGAGGTTAATTCCAATTACAAACTAAAGATGATTTAATTAATATGACAAATTAGGATATATATATGTGTGTTATGTTAGTATGACTAATTAAGAGAGTGGAGCAGATCATATGTATTATATAATATGTAAATCGAGTTGTTATATATATAATAAGGTAGCTTAATTCAAAATAAAGAATATATATAAGAGATACTATATATGCATGCAGCATATATGTGTATATTTCAAGAAATACTATATATGGAGCCTATTAGTGTTGAAACTTTAAATAATGGCAATCATCTTTTATATAATATATGCAACTAATGAAATACTATAGTCCTTAGATACAGTTCCCGAAGATTATTTGTGGACATTTGATTTTTAATCAAACTAAACTTGAGTTTGTTTGTATGAACTTCGGTAACAAGTACTTTAACAATGAACAGAGAACAAGTATCTCTTGCTACTTGCGAAAACAGATTCCCCAGAATTTTATTTGAAAAGGAGAAATGATAACAAAGAGGTGCATAGTCAAATTATTAATATGGGAACAAGTTTTTTAAAATAAAAAACTCAAAGTTTGGGTTACTTTAGGGGATCCGAATTATAATTGTAATAGGGTTGGAATCAGAGTCGTTCAATTTGCATCAAAATTCATGCAGATAACTTTAAAATTTGTGTAGATTAAGTGCACACAAATCTTGATGTGGATTGAATGACTCCAACCAGATATCAGACCAATTTAGGCTAATACCCATCAGCATGCCCTCCTTGTTAGATCATAGAATCCAACATTGAGCTAATATGTAATATAATTATAAATTATATATTGTCATATAATTGATCTATTAAAGTGATCAATTCATATTAAGAACCATTTGGCAATATATATATTTATTAGAGTATGATCCGTAAATGTGTAGACTAAAAATATGCAACCTCTAATTATTGATAGACTAATTATGAAAGCTGCAATAAGTAAGAGAGAGCTCTTGGTAGCCTCTAATAAGTCACTTTCAAAAGAGAGAGAGTGTGTGTTCTTGAGAAAACAAAGAAAAGACTCAATTGGCAACCCTAAGTCTTGGAAGACCTACTACCGAACACATCAAGGAAGAATTCGTGCCATTAAAGTCGTGTCTCGAGCTCACAGGAATGTTGTGTTGGCTGTGTGCAATCTTTTAATACTTTGTTTGACTAGATTTGCAAAACATACATTAATTGAGTTTAACTATTTACATGATTGAGTGAGTTTGCAGGTTCAAAGTTTTAATTACAAGATCTATTGTGAATAATCAAAGATAGGTTCAGAGCTTTAATTATAAGATTTATAACGAAGAATCAAGCTTCATGAAGTGCTGAATTACAAGATTATTTTGATGAACCTAAGAAGTCAACAAGACTTTACGAAGCTATAGATTTATATAATAATCAAGTAGCTAAGTAAAGCATATTTGAGGCTTGTTGATTTCTGGAGCATCCGCCTTGAACGAAACAAATCATGTGAAACGAATTTAAATGAAACAAGTTAGAAAGTTCCAGGTTGGTTTTGCCCAAGACGGATGACATTCTTATGGAAAGCTTATCAAGTTTTGTGAGACAAATTGTACTAACCGTCCTAAACGGGCATAAACATTTAGAATGGTTAATATCAATTTGAATCATTTTGCGGAAACTCTAATTTCAATATTCGTACAATCCATCATAACGGGTTTCTTCCCGTTATAGTGGATCTAGTAAATTTGAATTCCCCACTATATAAAGAGTTATCTCACATCAGATTTGCTAAGCTAGCCGCCTCTTACATTTGAAAACGCATTTATTGTGCAACAACACTCGAAAGCTTCCATTGTTGAGTAAGCTTAAACTTCAATATCTTCTCAACACTCTTAAATCCACTCGACTTATCTTTTAGGAGATATAGTTTAGTGTCTAGGATTTAGTTCTAGAGCTTTTACATCACAGCTAGTGCATCCTGCTTGTAGGGCGCGAAAGGGGTACACTAGCAAGAGCGTTTCCGCTCACATATATCCATAGCTGTGTGACGATCCCGAGGACTTTCTAGCTCGAGTTTCTTGGCTCACCTTGTACACGAGTTAGGCCGTGACTTTCCACCACTGTTGGGCTCACGTGTCACGAGTTGTATCATTTCTCACGGAGACAGAGACATTTTACGCCGAACTCCGTTATCATCTTGCGTGTCAATTGTCTCTAAACTCTACTCTATTTACTTTACTTGCACATGCCTGTTTGACTTGTTAGTTTAGAGGGCTTAACCGAAAAATGTCTAAAAGTCTTTAAGACTCCCTTTAAACCCCCTCTAAGTGCCGTTAGGGACTACACGTTGGAAATTTTCTTAGGATTAAAAAGATTTTATCATGATAACATTCATGAATTAAGATATATTCCGCACTTAAAGATTTATGTTTTAAATTTATTTTCCAGGTTGATTTAATGAGTCAGTTTTAGTCAACCAAATAAGAGCAGCTCAAATTAAGACGGACCGCTCTGATTTAAAATTTTGCAAGTGTTGTGAAAAATGCGGTTTGCAAAGTTGGTTTGATGTGCGTTAGCATGTTAAAAATTTGTTAGATAAATTCAACTGTCAGGGAATTTGTTGGTCATTTCACAAAAACAGAAATTGAAGAAAATTAACAACATGACAATGAAATGTGAAAGACTGCATTCTGTCCTTTATGAATTTTTAAAAACCAGCAAAATTTATCTAATAATTTTGTTGCCTTAATGAAATAATTATACTTTTTTACGTAAATAAGAGCTAACATAATAGCTTGCAAATTTTGTTGAGACGAAGCAGGTTTTACGAAATATGCTGTTTATTCGAATAAACGGCATCTATTGAAATCTTTTTCTCTAATCTATCATTGACGTAATATTCTAATTTTAGGCTTGATTTTTATAGTAGTAGCCTAGTAGCTATCATTGATTTTTATTTTTTTTAAAGACCAGAAAATAAACTTCTAAAGCCATTCTGTCAGATGGGCTTAGATGCCATATTTTATAAAAATAAAAAATAAAAAAGCCCAAATTATGATACTCTTTTTTTAAATCTCATATTGCAAACCCGTTTACCAGCAGAAAGCCCACCAAAACTAAAACACCTTTTACCTTTTACCTTTTACCTTTTACCTTTTAAAAGAAGGGGCACTTCGTTTTATGCCACTTGAAAGTTCCAAAATTAGATTTTTGCCACTCTGAGGGAATATTCCTTAAGATTAATGATACAATACCCAATCTTTGCACCCCAATGATTTTTTTTTTTTTTTTTTTTTTTTTAGATATCAACCTTTGCTCTTAACTTTGGGGCGATATTTTCTACCGAATTTAGCCATACCTCACCTCATCGTGTTAATCCGTAATCTTCCCCACTTCTTAGGGTACTGTACGGCAGGATGATTCTTTTGGTTTAGCTATATTTTTCGAAAATCAAGCCCTATAAGCTAATATCCTTGGGTTAATATTGATTAAGAAAAAGCTTTTAAATTGTATAATTCTCCTTAGATTTGAGCATTTTTCATAGTTTTGGCATGATCTCCCCTTAGCTACCTTCCTAGAATATAAAGGAACTTAGAAAGCCATGAATATAAACAGACCTTAGCTCTGATACCAGGGTGAGGATAGGATCGGTCAGAGCCTTCAAACTTCAACAGGCTACTGTGAACACGGGAAGAAAGAAGGCACACAAGCGGAAATTGTTTATTAAGTGGAATTTTACAAGGAAAGAGAGAGAAGTAAAACTTGTTGTGTCTCAGCTTGTTTTGCAACTCTGAAAACTCAAACTTATATAGAGACTGAGGATGGAATCTCAATTATCACATCGGGTACTCATTGGGCCCCATCGCATGTGATTAAAGGATATCCACAAACTTTTGTCTCCCACTAAAAATAAAGGTGTTTATAATGCACCGAAAGCTGGCCAATTAGTGGCCCACACTAAAGAAAAAGCAAAGGCCACTATAATCAGGCCTAAAAAGTAAAGCACACCTCATGATACATATCCCATAGTGGTAGGGTCCAGAACATACTTAGATACGGAATACTTTCACCTCACAGATTATTCGTTTAAACTCTCGGTAAGCCTTCTGAAGCCTAGTAAGAGTTTGCTGGACTTGGGGTAGCCAATCTCCCCAGTAATTGTCCCTTGTTGCGAATCTAGAACTTTGGGATTCCTTCATCTGTTGTATTTTTATTAAATCATTAAACCCTTCAAGTGCTTTTGAAATCACTTTGTTTTCTATTGCTCGAAGTTGGAGTCTAAGCTCGCCTCGTCTTTCCAAGGTATGGGTTTCGTCAGTTTGCCGTAGTAGATCCCTGTACTGGCAAACGAGTGACTGATTTGTAGGATAATTTGTGACATTTTCTCCTGGACTTCCTGGTTGGGGTGCTTCTCGCTCTCGTGAAGAGCCCCGGCTAGGTTGTCCAGAACATTCAATGCTTCCTGATTGGGCCATCCTGCATCAATTAAAACATTAATTAACCGTGATAGGGAGTCAGCCAAAAGGTTGTCCTTCCCATCTATGTGCTCGAACTGAACATTAATCCCCAATCCCGTCACAAAGTCTATGAACGAGATCCATCGCACTCTTGATGGTTTATTCATGTTAGATTTATTGAAGAAACTAATGATCGCCTGACAATCAGTGCATATCACTAATTCCTTTCTGTCGAGGTAGTAGATTTTTAATGCCTCCAGGCTGTTCATGACTGCGAAGATTTCTGCATCTATTGTGGACTTAGGCGGGTTGAATTTACCACTTGCATAGGCGCATGGCTTCTCTGTGCTCTTTGGATCATACTTCTTTGGCTTCCATTTGCATACACCTCCCCATCCATCCATGCATCCGTCTGTTTCGATTATGATAAAGCATTCTTCCGGGGGTATGCAGAGATCAGGCAGGTTTCTGACCTGCTGTTTTATTGCACGAATCAGCTCCCAATCTTGTTTATTCAATCGTTTATCACCGGTTGGACTGGTTTTCGCATATAAAGGGCTTAAGAGCTTCCCGAGGTTCGGGATATAGCTTCTGGCATAATTGAGGATCCCTAGCCAAGATCTCATACCAGACTTCTGAGTGAGATCGTCCTCTTTGAACTCTTCAATTTTTGTGATAATATTCGGCTGTAACCGAATAGTACCCTTGCCTATTACTGCCCCTAAGAATTCTATTTGTGGAACGGCTATCTTCATTTTTGTTGGGCTTAGGACAAGGCCATGTTCTTCACATTTTGAGAGCATTATTTTCAAATGCTCTGCATGCTCCCTTTCTGACTGAGAAAAGACCAGAATATCATCAATATAAACTGCAATAAAATTCTCAGTGCCTTTGAAGCAATGATCCATCTTTCTTTGGAACACTGCTGGAGCATTTTTCAACCCAAACGGCATTACTAGCCATTCATATAACCCATCGGGCACCCAGAATGCCGTCCATTCGACTGAATTTGGGTGCATAACTACTTGGTGAAATCCACTCTTCAAATCAAACTTAGAGTAGATTTTACTATTAGCTACTTTCCTCATGATGGTATTAATTCCAGGAAGGCTATACTGATCTTTTTCAGTTATATCATTAAGCCTCTTGTAATTAAATACCATACGTTCTTTGCCTTTTACCTCCTTTCCGGTTTTCGGGTCTATTGATATACCGGAATTAACAATAATCGCCGTCGTCCGGTGCCTGCTCTTGCTGGGTCGTATTACCCCGAGTTTTAACAGGGCCTCCACATGTTTGCTGAAGGTTTGTTTCATCAGTGGCGTGACCTGTTTTAAGGGTCTGTCTTCAATGATGAAGTCTGAATTCTTGATTTCCAGCATGCAGACGATCTTGTTTTTACTCCAATGTTGCAAAGGGTTTTCACCAATGAACCCGGCCTCCTGTAGCCTTCTTAGCAGTTGATCAAACTTTGTAACAAAGTCCGATGATGTTTGCCCAAAATTATAATGGACCATTTCTTGGAGTTGTATGTACTCCAGGTCTTGGAGGTCTAGTCCTTCTATGGTTAGGACTTTTGCCTGTGGTTGTGTGTTGATGACCGTCAGGTTTTTGTAGAAGGTAATTGTGTCACCCTCTATTCTCAGACCTCCATGCATAGAGCGTATAAAATTACACCCTATGATCATTTGTATTCCCCCCCAACTTCATTGGGAACGCATAGGTATATGGGATGCGGAACTGGTTTTCGCCAATGATCATTCTTCCATATTTCAACTTCATGCTGGCGGTTTGAGTGGAATTTACCCCTGTGAATTGCACAACAAAGGTATTTTCCTCAAGAGCTTCCTTCGGTACTGACCCTTGATCTATGCAGCAGGTTGTGGCGCCAGTGTCTAGGATTGCTCTTATTTTTAGTTTTTGAATTCCAGGAATATCGAGCTCTACTTCCAGGTTATACAGTCTATTTTTGATAATTCTCCCCTTGGATGGATTACTGCTAGTGTTATGGACTGTTTCTCCATTGAGGGCGTTTGCGCTTTCATCAATGCCCTTCTGCTTTGGCTCTAGGTTGTTGAATTCTTCCTTCAGGTGTTCTTCAAGGAGGTCTTCGTACCTCTTTTTGTGATGGTCAACCTCTTTCTGCAGCCTTTCCATTTCAGCCTCACACCATATAATATAGTCTCTCTGTTCTTGGACTAGTGTTCTGAGGTTGATTTGTGCTGGTGCGGTTGCTGGGGTAACTGGTACTTCCTTTTTGAAGTAGAATGGGCCGCACAGGTTGCATGCTGTTACTCCGCAATCTGAACAATGTATTCTGGCACGGATTATAGTTTCTCTGGCACAACAGGAACAGGTTGTCTTGAATGGTTGCTCTATGACTTGGTTATGAAGCCACTGGTGTTGGCACCCCATCTGTTTTTCGGGTAATTTTATTCTAGGCCTGTAGCCCGAATTCTCTTCTCCAAGCATAAAGAGAGAATTTAGCTGTAGGGTTTGTATTCCCTGTTGTAGCTCCATCTCCCCATCTTCGCCTTCAGAAATGCTGAATATAGCATCGCTCTGGCCTTCCCCTTCTTGTACTGATATTATGTCGCAATCATCTGGTATATCGAGCCCTTCAAAGATTGCTGCCCGTTTAATGTTTCTCCTATCATTGGGGCATTCTCGCGCAAAGTGACCTTCTTGCCCACATAGGTAGCATTTACACCTTTTGTTTCTAACCAGGTGTTTTCTCTTTTCGACTCTGGCGTGAGATTCATGGGGCTTGCCCTTATAGGTTGTTGATCTTCTCAGGCCGTACCTCTTTTCTGGTTTACGGTAATAACCAGGAATTGGGATCTGGCTACAAAATGAGAGGTCTTTGAGTGATCGTTTGAAAGCAGCATCTTTGCACTCGTTTTCCAGGTATTTATAGGCAAATAGTACCCTCGGGATTACTCCTATGGTGAGACCAGGGTATTTTTCTTCGAACATCGTTTTTATTCTGGTCCCGAGGTCACCAGGCATCTTTAACCAGAATTTTTCTGAGAGCTCTTGGCCAATGTACATTCGCCCAGATTTTGCCGCTAATCTTAAATATTCGTTCATATACTGAATGAGATATTTAACATTGTCGCAGGTGAGGCGCTCCAGATCTTTGTAGGCCTGATCTTGGAGAACTGTTGAACCTTGGGCAGGGTCCTCCAGTGAAAATACTCTTCTCATTTGGGAAAGTATGTTTTGTGTACCTTCCCTGCCATCCGCCACTGCTATTAACGCCTCGTACTCAGCAAGGAATTGCATCCTCCATTGAACCCATGTTAACTTCTCTACTTCTCCCAAGAGATTTTCCATATATTCTATTTTATCCCTGGGGTCTGTAAACCCCTTCTCGGCTACATGGTTTCGAGTAATAGACTCCCATCTTGAGAACGCATCATGAAACAACCCCAGTTGATCCGGGATTACAAACATAGCGCCTTGTTGTTGCTGCGCTGATGGTAATGTCCACATCTCATTGTTGTAGCCCCCGCGAAATCGTCCTGCTCTGGGCACTCTTTCATCAAACGTGGGAGTGGTCCATCTTGTTTCATTTGTACCTCTTGCAGGGGGGTAGCTGGGCATGTGCATGGACTGGTCTGGTGGTGGTTGGTAATGAGATATCGCGGAAGAGCTCGACATAAAAGCATGTTGCTCTTTTAGTGTTTCAGATAGGTTTTTGAATTGCGGGTAATCAAATGCTTCTTCTGTATTATTATTACCGCTTATCATGAAAATGGTATCCATACCCCCCCTAGACGAAAAAGGATTGACCCAATCCTTAGCAGTGTTGTTAGGACTGCCTTCATGATCTGTATCCCAGATAGGGTCAGAATCTTCTTGTCCATTAGGTGGTTGTGCTGACTGGCTAGCGAGGTACTGTATGTACTGTCAATCGTCCTCTTCATCATCAGTTTCCTCGGTATCATTCCTCTCTTCTGTTAGGATAAGAATTGTTTCACTCCTAACTTCGTCTTCATCATCATCAGGTATATCGCTCGCGAGATCGGGGGCTGGGACATAATTCTGGAATGATATAGAGATTCTACCATCAAGGAGGTTACTGGTCTGCAATTCTGTTGGTATCATAGGGATTTCAATTCGCGATGGCCTGACCACCCAGTTTCTTCCTTGATTTTCTTGTGCTGAGTAACGTCTGCCCGGAAGGGCTCGTATGCCCCTGCTTGCCAAGTATTCTGAAACATTGCTTATTTGGTAGGCGAAGCCGACATTCGATGTGTTAGAAAGTCTGCCTACTAAACCTCTAGTGACTAGGAGGTTAGCTTCACCATTCTGCCAGTTTTGGTATCCCCTTGTTAGGATTGATAACTGGAAATTTCTATAGAAATCCCCGATTGTTTGCATAGTATCTGGTATAACATATACCAGCTGGCTTCCTCTTGTTAGATCAATCTCTACTGTATCAAAAATGGACTGATCCCCTTGCCACCTGTTGTCTCTGAAAACAACTAACGCCGAGGTGCCCTCATCCTGTCTGTGCAGGATCTGTATTCTTACTTGAGCGACCCCTATGTGGATAAATTGCATCCCACTTTGTCGAAGGGCCGCATAGCTGTCAGGCTGTATAAATGGCCTGTCGATTTGCTGGTTGTCGGTGCAGAGAATTGCTTCCTCAGAGAAATGGTTATAGACACGGTGGTTGTTGTCATCCCTTCTGGAATTGTATAGTACTTCAGCAGGTACTATAGCAGCTCGATCTCGCAGGGATCTTCTGAGCTGAGTATCTGGGTCCACCTGCTCTTCCAGAGTCATCTGGTAAGGATTTCTACCCGTTACAGTTCGGGCAAGGTTCCTCAGGTTCCTTTGGGCATTATATCTCCTTCTTTGCCCCCTTCGGTATTCGCGAACCTGATCCTCAAATAATGGTGCGTCAGGGTTTATTGTTTGGGTTTGGGTTACACTAGGTCTCCCTGACGTTTCCATCATTTAAGTTTTTGTTTTTCTTCTTGGAGGATAACAAAGGGGTCTTTGAAAACTCTTAAAACCCCCTTCTTTTCCTTTTGCCTGGAGGGTCCGATTGATAGTCCGGCTAATCTGGCTGATAATTCGTCAGTTATGTCGCTTGGCAACTCCACACTTTTTTGTTTCTGAATTTGCTCTTTAAGGACTTTCACTTCTGCTGTCAGGCTTTGGATTTCTTCTAGTGCTTGCACCAGCAACTGGATTTGGGTGTTGTTTTGCTTAATTAATGTGGTTGTGCCTGAGCCGCCACCACGATTGTCAGTAGGTTTTGCAAAGCCTACTGCGGGTGACTCAATTGAGTCTGTTGCTTGAACTGCTTGTTTGTAGAATTGGGTGTTCTGAGTGAGTGTGTAATTATTCATGTACTAACCCAGGTTTCTACTTTTTTGAGGGCAGCTTCTATTCTTTCGAGTTTCTGGTTGAGTTCTCCAGCAATTTTTAAGGTCTCTGTTTCAAAGGGTTTGGGTTGCCTTGTGACTTCTGTCACCAAAGTTTTGACCTCTGATGTTGTTAAAGGATGGTTTTCTGTTAATAGGATTGTGAGGTTTTTCAAGTTTTGTTCGAGTTTTTGGATTTTCTGGTCAAGGGAGTGGATTTGTTCCTGGGTTTGCTTAAAATTCTTTAAGCTTACTCGGCTTAACAGGTTTACTCTGTCATATATGACAGAAATGTTGTTGGCTAAGTGTTTGTTGGTTATGGTTGTATCTGAAAGGTCTAGGTATTCTAGATTAGAGGTTCGAGACTTCGTATACCACTCTTGAATGGATTGCTCCCACCTCTCGCTCATAAACTATTCTGTATAGAAATTACTGTTGTTTGATTGTCAAATATTCCAGGTTAGTAGTTCAGGTTTGATCATACCACTTATAATTGTTCTTGCTCAAAGTTTTAAGTATGCACTTTGTTTACACATCTAGTTTATTCTGGGGACAAATTTGGGGGTACTAATCATTCATTTTTGGGATAGGGTGGCAAATTTACAATTTCCTTGTTTTGGGGTGGCATATAACCAATTATCCCTTAAAAGAAGCACCACTAAACACCGTACATTTCGTAGTTTGGAATTGGGGACCTCTTAACAACCAGGAGGAGTTTAGATCCGGACCATCCAATCTGCTTTGGCACGAATATTAAAGGAACACCGTGTATTTCATCTTGAACTGAAATATTCTGTTACCTCAGAGGATGCAGAGCAGACTCCCACTTTTGAGAGCAAATAAATGAACTAATTAATTAATCATTAAATTGGTGTCATAATCATAATCATAATCATAATCATAATGGTCTGCACTCTGCAGTCGTTTTCTTTTACTTTACTGAATTGAATATTATTATTATTATTATTATTATTATTAGGGCCAGGGCCCAGCCGACATTTTTATTAATATCCAAAGTTTAATACAAATTATTAATTATGCCTATAATCAGACCCGTTATGGGCATAATTAATAATTTGTATTAAACTTTGGATATTATAAAAATGTCGGGGGCCCAGGGGTCTGAAAACGAAGTTATTTATTTAAAAATATTATTATTTTATGTTAAGCATAGGCCCTTCCCTTTCCCCTCCCCCTTCCCCTTCCCCTTCCCCTTCCATTGCAAAGCCTCAACTAGAACTAGAAGTAGAACTAGAACTAGAACTACTACTTTCCTATTCTCTAACATAACACAACATAGCCGTTGAGATTCGATTCGATTCGATCTTCACATCCACGCGCATCTTCTCTCGATCCGATGGGATTTCTCCGCAAGCTAAGCGGGCTTTTGGGCCTAGGTCGCGACGACGCTGCCGCCCCCACGCACGGTGACGATCTCGCCGGAGACGGAGTCTCAGATGGCGGTGCCACGGCGGAGAAGTTAGCTTCGGCGGCGCCACCGGTAGGGACTAGGAGGGGGTTCAGTGTGCAAGTGCCTGTACCCGTGGATCGGGCCGTGGTGGGACCTGTGCTTGCGCCTTGTAGCCTCGACCAAGGAACTGTTCAGGTAATTGCAAAATTCTTCTAATTAATTTGATTCAAGGTTTTTCTTTTGAGGGGGGTTTATTGAAAGTTTCTCCTAGTACTTTGTAGAGTTGGCTTTTTTAAAAGATAAAAAACTTACCGCAATTTGTTTCACAATAGGATAGTATCTTAGTACATTAGTGTTGGTTGGGATGTATTAAAGTTGCTCCTCGCGTCTTAGATTGTACTGAATTGAGGCGGGGATTTGTCCATGCACAAAAAACACAAGATCATTGGCAATATTTGTAATTTTTTTTCTATTTTTGGTTGACTGCGGTTTTGTCTTGTGGGTATTGGGTTTAAAAATTGGGTACTGAAGCTCTTCTCTTTTAGAATCATAAAATTAGGTCTAGCCTTATTTAAGGTTTTGAACCCTGAGGTATTTTTAGATACTTTTGGAAGACTAGAATTTTACTGCTGTTCATTAAGCAACACATTGGTGATTCATATCGATCTAAGGGATTACCTGAAAAGTTGTCCTTCAATGTTTCCCAAATATTTACGGATAAGAATAATTGGTAAAGCAAACGGAAATTTTGAACAAGATCTTGGTGTGTTATGCAAAATAAACAATTGTGTATTTGCAATATACACCTTCTGCTTATTGTCTAACAAATCTGTAAATATAATGGTCTTTTAATTTGATCAAACAGTGACAATATTATCTAACATTTCATGCTATTTGAACCACACTTTGCTTATAATAAGTTCATATAGGAGTTCACCATCTTAGTTTGCTTGGCGGGGATCTCGTTCAATTTGGCCTTAAAGAATGAACCAATGTTAGATTTATTATTGGTATTTAATTGAAATTGGTCGTTCAGTTAATATTACCCTATTAGCTGAATAGATTTTCCATTATACTGTATGTTATGTGAGCCCTTTTACTTCTAAAAGTCAACCTGTTATTCTCGACTTGGTTGACAATTCTTAATTGCTTGGGTCTATCCTATGACCCAACACCTCACCGTACCTTCTGGGCTGGCTTGGGTTTCAATTACAACTTGGCTTGGGATGTATGAAGATTATAATTACCACTATAATTTATATGTGTGTTCGATCAAATTTAGTTCAGAGTGTGTGTGTTTACATAACCTATTTAACCTGAATGATTGAAGTCAGCAAAAAATCCAGGCAAATCTAAACCAATTCAACCCGAATTAGTCCACATCATTAATTCCTGATTCTTAATCAGCATCATTAATTCCTTCTATTTTGCGAGTTTTATATTTCAAGTCATGCATAATTGTACTTGGAAGATATCAATAAGTGATATAAAGTTGGTAGTTCTTGATAACAATGATATATCTAGAAGGTTATGAAATTTTGTAAACCAAATTCAACAAATAATATTTGGGTAATTGTTCAAGAAGTCTGTCTCAGACCTATTACTTACTCAACTGCAAATTATTTTTTACTACCTATGTGGGTGAAAGATATGCTTTTATCAATTGTCGGCACTATCTTTACAACATTTATAATGCAACTGTACTAATACCATCAAACAGTATATATTTTCTTAAAACAGTATAGAGACACTTTTGAGCCCTTATTTCTAAAATTCTGTGTATCGCCAATGTACACCTTGCTATTTCAGGGTGCCCTTTTTTATCCGAGGTACTTATGCGACTTACTATTTCAGGGTTACCAGTTATAAATCGTATAGTTCTATTGTGTTCCTAAATAAACAACACTGGAATTCAGATCAGTTTGATCTAATTTCCTGTATTTGGCTCCCTTGCTATTTTTTTCAAGTTCTTAGGGTAAAATAGAAAAGTGTAAAAGAGAGTCAGAAAGACAGAACAAATGATTTTCTTTGTATATTCGATAGTTTGTACATTGTCTTCGTAGCTATTTATAGCCTTTGCAAAGAGTTTACAATGAATCAAGAATTACTAACTATACAATGAATGAAAATTAATCTGTTCAGAATCTGTTATTCACTGTTATGTCTTTTCTCCATTTCACTCCTCTCCATTACTTTTCTTCTTTTCTATTCGGTTGGGCTGTGTCTTGTTACTGGAGAGCGTCCCCACATCTGTTAAATTTGCCAGTCCTCCTCTTGCCTTCTTTACTTTGCCGGCCCATCATCGGCCTGTAATTGCCTTCTCTCTCGGTCTCTCCCTCCTCGCCTTGTTGTCTTTAAAAACTTGGCTTCAATGTCTCCTCTCAAATCCGTGCACGCCATCACTGACATGTATCATCTCATTGCTATAAACCTTTATGATTAGGTCAAGGAATTAAACTTATCTACCAAAATAATTACTAGCTACTTATTATCCAGCCTGTATCATCTCATTCTACTAATTAGATGATTTTTCATTGTTTTTTTTTTTTATGAGACTATCTGGATTGATTTAGTCTTAGGACCTGTGTGCTTTTTGGTATGTGTGATATCAGTGTACATCGACTATGGTGCATGCTATGTACCAAAGTTTCTTTACCGGTGAAATAATAAAATAGCAGCATATACTGTCAATTATGCTATGGTTTTCACTGCTTGGGTCTAATTTTGGTACAACTCAAAGGCAAACCATGCAACTTGTCATTATTTTACTTGTATTTTCCTTTATTTTAAATGTAACATATATTTGTTACTGCGTGTCTGTTGCTCTCAAAATAGGGTTTCCGCTGGTACACTAGGCGTCTACGAATTGATGAAGATGGTGATGTGGCTGATGAGTTCCTAGAAGAGGTGACAGTGGCTAATGAACAATTTGCCAATCCACCCCAATTTCAGACGAAATACAACACAAGACCTACTGCTCTTTCCATGAGAAGACAGACTGTTGTAAGAGATGGTAACATTTTACAAAGCCTTGATTATGGAAATGAGCTCAAGTGGGTATGACATGTGGGGCCTAGGAGTAGAATTGTTTATTTTTTTTTGCAAGGGGCGTGGCATATTGGCATGATTGGATTTTGGGACAATGTTGGGGATTGATAACAGAAACATGTCATTTCATGGCAGGCTGTGATTTTCGTGCCCCTTTTTTGTGTTGATGATGCAACCTTGTACCTATTTAATTATCCTGATTTGGTGGATAGATATACTTACTTGTGTTGTATTGTATTGTATTGTTAATCCCTTGTACATTGGTATACTACGTAAGAATTCGAATTCGACTTAAAGCATATCTATCAGCTTGACAGTTTATGATGTGATGTGGTATTTTTTGCGTTTCTGTGTAGTTGAATCGGCCGATTTTGGTATAAGTTTATATCCGCTGATTGAAAAAAGCTAAAAAAAAAAAAGTAAAAGAACTTAATCCTTTTGTTGTTACCGAACAGCCCCAAATACTATTATACTACGTAGACAGACAAGCATGACTGTCCAAGGCGACACTTCTCCTTCGGCCATTAGCTTTAGCACTCACGCGTGAATGCAATAGCAGCTTTTACTTTTCGCACATTATGGGCAAATGTCTCAGGAAAGAAAAAGGGAAAAAAAATGAGGGATAAATATATTGACAGAGCTAGTTAACTTCACGCAGCGCACCACTAATTCAGACAAAATGAAAAGTCTACTGATGCGCTGCATAAAGCCAAATAACTCTGTCAATAGTTTTACTCGAGCAAAATACAATGCAAAACCCCTTGCATCTAGTATATATATAGGCTCTTGCACTTGCTACCAGAAAAAACATACACGACAAGAACACACACAACAAATAGTACATTACTATCATGATGACCTCTCCTCTGATTTTCACTTTTCTCTTTTTCGTGTCAGCCACGACATCACCACCGGCCTCACTTGCCATGTTAGAACCAACAAAACTATTTCGCTTCACTCCTCCGGGGAACATTGTTCCAAAAATCGAGAAATGTTGGCCGTCAATCATGAAGGTGGAGGGATGTGCGGCCGATCTCCTCTTGTCTTTCGCAAATTTTCATGTCAACATAACCAGTGATGCTGTTGTTTCTATTGGAGATGAGTGCTTTGTGGCTGTCTTTACAAACTTTCCATTTAATCCATTGTTTCCACCTCTCCTAAAGGCTTTTTGTAATGCAATATTTGCTGGTGGAAGGAACTGTAGTAAAATCAGTCCCCCTCCTGTTGCTTGAAATTAACTACATCCAGTGAGCATGCATGTAGGTTAGTTTATTTTGTCTGATTCTGATCATATATATGTTTCTTCAATTTGTAGTGTGCATCTGAATTCGTATCTTCTGCATGTATTAACTCAAATTTTGAGTTAAGATCTGGACCGTCCGATTGAGATCCGCACTAATATTAAAGGGTCCCGTACATTATAGGTGTGGGCCGGATTGGTCTGAATTATGACCGTATGGTTCATATCTCAAGTAAAACAGTACGTTAATGCAGAGGATACGGATCCGTGTGCATCTAGGGGTAGTGTAAGTGGATTGAGTGTTTTAATTTTTTAAGATGATTAAGCAATAATCACAGTTATGACAGTCTTTACATATCATATAATCAATTTACTCTTCATCAGCAAAGCATATATTATATGGAAGTAACAGTTTAGCAACATAATTGTCCAACTCTAATAAAGTACTCATTTCTTTCCTTAAAATTTGAAATGGGAAATTTTATAAAATGACCTACTTGTTAAAAACACAGAACATTGAACAAGATGCCTACCCTCTTTAAAATTTATTAACAAACAAAATGCTTCCCCTCCATCGATCATCCTCCCTCCCTACTGTTGTCCATTTCTAAATAAACAAAAGAGCTTAATTTATACTATGCTTGATATAAGCCATTCGATCAATGATGAATGACTGAGATCGATCCTACACTACTACTTCATTATTTTTAACAAGTCCAAAGCGTTCATGTCTGACAGTGTGTTACAGAAAGCAGATAATTAAACCTCTGGATTCTTCCTTTGATAATGGATCTAATTATTGGAATGGAGTTTGATTAATTAATGCGGATTTGTGTTCCCGTGCATAATTCACTCCGTCTCTACACCTACCACTACAATTAAGGAACGTACACTGGACTGGACAGCACCAATTTATATGCAATGGAGAGAAATATATAGCACAACGTGCTTTACATTTGCTACTTAAGCATCCAAAACAGTAGGCTAGTAGCCAAACCAAAACACTTGATCCATCACATCTTCCCAAATTTGTTACCTAATTAATTCACTTATTCTCTCATGGAACATGACCCAGATACAACTGTGGTGCTTGATCTCTTCCCGTTGGTACGAGTCTACAAATCCGGTCGCTTGGAGCGGCTGTTCGGTACCAGCACAGTCCCAGCCGGTACCGACCCAGCCACTGGTGTGACATCCAGGGATGTACTGATCAACCCTACTACCGGAGTCTCGGCTCGTCTTTACATCCCGCCCGACCTCCCCTCCAATGCCAAACTGCCCATTCTGGTTTATTTCCATGGTGGGGGATTCGTGAGCGAAACCGCCGCGTCCCCTACGTACCAGAACTACCTTAACTCGCTCGTGTCCAAGGCCAACATACTCGCAGTTTCTGTCGAGTACCGGCGTGCGCCAGAGCACCCATTGCCGGCTGCATACAACGACTGTTGGGAAGTGCTCGCTTTGACCGCGAGGGGCTCCTTCCCTGACGAGTGGGTGTCGGGCCATGGTGATCTGGGACGTCTGTATCTCGCTGGGGACAGTGCCGGCGGCAATACGGCGCATCACATGGCTGTGAAAGCTGCTTCAGAAGGGGTATCAAATTTTTGTTGAACCAAAAAATAAAAATACTAGAATACAATATCATGTTTAATTACTTAATTGCCTCAATAATTAAATCGTGGAATCAATCGGTTAGACAGCTAATTTTAACCAAGGAAATTAAATTAATTATTTCCCAGCAGATAAAGATCAAAGGGCTCCTGCTATGTCACCCATGGTTTGGAGGGAGCGAGTCGATTGGTTCGGAGTCTTGTGATCCCGTGAAGAAGGAGTTCAATTTAAATTTTTGGCGGTTTGTGCACCCCGAGACAACGGGATTGGACGATCCATTTATAAATCCAATGGCTACGAAAGAGCGAATGGAGGGTGTGTATAAGTGCGAGAAAGTGTTAGTTGCAGTGGCACAAAAGGACGGGTTCAGAGACAGAGGGAGGTTATACTATGACAAGTTGCTCCAGGCCGTATCGTCTGGCGAATGGAACGGTCATGCTGAGTTTTATGAGACCCAGGGGGAAGATCATGTCTTCTATCTGCATAATACTAGTGATGACAAGGCAGTGAACATGATGCACAAGCTTGTCAGCATTATTGATTGAATGATCGATCATCTTCTTTTCATGCATATGCTATTTGACTATTTCTATCTCACAAGTACTTGTGTTCAACCAATAAATTAAGTTGTACTCAGTGTCTATATATACATGTACTGTAACTACTGTTTTGGAATAAATGAAAGATTGGTCAAGATTCATTTCATTCTCTTCTCTGTTTCAAACCTAATAATTAATACATCATTCCTGCTCGTTGCTCCTCCGGCAGGAGGCTCTTTGGACCTACCAGTGGTTACTCACTGGTTAAGAAGGCAATGTCGATAGCTTTTTTCTTATGAATTCCCTTTTTTTAACAATACAGAGATTCCTCTCCCTGTTCTACATGATTGTGATCCATATTTTATTTCCAAATATCAACTCGCTATTATAGTGACAAATCAAAAATTCGGGTTCGGTTCGGCGAGGTCAAAAATTCGTGATTCGGATATAATTCCGGAATGATTCGGTACAACAAGGACTGATTATACATTTAACATTCACCGTCTCGAATTTAGTAATCGAAAAGAAAATCTTTGTTGGATTAAGTTTAGCAACATTGGAGACTGGATATTTTTTTTTTAATTCCGCTTGGTTATGGTCATGGTTTCTGTCTCAAAGCAAGTGATTTTGTTGGGTTTAGAGAGAAATGCATCTACTTTATAAATAAGGTACCGTTATTGTTATGTCGTGAAGACAAATAATGGGCCTAGCCCATTAACTCATTTCACGGAAATGAATTTCCGAATGAAAATGAAAAGGGGAGACAGAGACAGAGAGAGATAGAGGGTCCAAGTTGTGTGTCTCTTCCATTGAACTTCTTCTCCAAACTCATTCTAGGGTTTTTGCTCTCTTGTAACAATCCACCTATACACTTGGAAATCTCATAGATTAGTGTACTAAATTGTAAGAGAGTGTTAGAGTGAGTGTTAATGGCTTAATTATTTTCATGTATTTGTAAAGACTCATTGATATAGTAAAGTTGCGCCGTGTGCTCCCATAGTTTTCTCTCGAAAGGGTTTCCATGTAAAATATTGTGTCTCTCTTTTATTTTTTTGTGCTTGATTGCTTGTTTAGTTTGGCTTCTTGTTTGACTTTCATATTTCTCCATTTGCTCGGATATTGGTGTATGCCTGGAGTACATTGGGCTTTGGCATAGGAGTGATTGAAACTTGAGTTGGTTTAATTTGAGCTTATATCGTGATTACACGTGAAGAATAGAGAAGGCTATGGAATTTGAGAAGTTGAAATGATAGCAATTGGACTATTTGAAAAATATTGATGGAGAACTACTTGGTGTTGAGGGAGTTGGATTTGCCATTGATTGGTAGTAGTGCGCAACCTATGAACATGGAGAATTATGAATGAGAGAAGCTTGATCTGAAATGTTTGACGGCTCTAAGGCCGTGTATTTCACCATCGATCTTGTTTGATGTCTATCAATGTAAGACCGCTCATGAGCTTTGGACCATATTAGAGCAATCATATGAGCAACCTTCGGGTGTAAACAAGATGCATGCTATGAAGCGGTTATTTCTCTTAAAGATGAAGTATGATATATCAATGAGAATGCATGTGAGCGAGTTCAACTCGATTGCGGCTCAATTGAATTCCTTGAAGGTAAATCTTGATGAAGATGTATTGTGCTTGTTACTTTTGAGTTCTTTGCCTAGTAGTTGGGATACTCTTGTTAATACCTTTGCGAATACAATGGGCAACAAATTTAAGTTGAGTGATGTTGTTGCTTTATTGTTGAATGAGAAAACTAAGAAGGCTACAACTCAATTGGAAATCGGGCCTAGTGAGGCATTGACGGTTGTGAAAAGAGGAGGCTGGTTGCTAGGAACAATTTCTTAGGTAGAAAGGGTGAATCTCAAGACCGAAAATTTTCTTGTTGGCATTGCAAGAAGGAACGGCACTTAAAGAGAGATTGTCCTATCTTGAAAGGCAAGCAAAAGGATAAGAAACATGATGGTGGAGCGAGTATAAGAGGAGATGCAGTGACACTAAGCGTGGCTTGTAGCACGAGTTCAAACATGAATGTTTGGATGTTGGATTTGGGTGTCTCATTTCACATATGCTCGGATCGTTCTTATTTTGTCAATTATCAAGAGGTAGATGGTGAAAATGTCTATCTTGGTGATGACCGACCATGTAATATTGTCAGAATTGATGATGTTGAGCTTGAGCAACCTAATGAAAGGCGATTGAATTGAGTAATGTGAGGCATGTACTTGCAATTACCAAGAATCTAATCTCGACGGGTCAACTTGATGACGACGATTTTGTTGTGACTTTTGGCGAGGGATCATGGAAAATGTCAAAAGGTTGCATGACATTAATGAAAGGGCAAAAAGATGAAAGTTTGTATATTTTTTTATGGAGCACCTCAAAGAAGTGTTGTGGCTACGATAAGTAAGAATTCGAATATGCAAGCGTGGCACAACCGGCTTGGTCATTTAAGTGAAAGAGGTATGAAGGTGTTACAAAATAAAAATTTTATTCATTTTTTTGATTGATCATCTCTTGAATTTTGTGTTCATTGTATAATGTGAAAACAAAAGAGAGTGAATTTTAAGAGGAATGAATCATATTGGAAAATAAAATTATTGGAATTAATTTATTCCGATGTGTGTGGCTCGTTTAATATCAAATCTCTTGGTGGAGCATCCTCCTTTGTTATATTTTTAGATGATTTTTCTAAAAAATGTTGGATTTATCCCTTGGAGTCAAAATATCAAATCTTTAAAACTTTTAAGAAGTTTAAAACCCGTGTTGAAAATGAGATTGAAAAGACCATAAAATGTTTACAAACGGATAATATTGGTGAATTTTGCTCTAATAAATTTGATTATATTTTTGTGTGAGACATGACATTCGGAGAGTGAAGACGGTTTCATATACATCGCAAGAAAATTGGGTCATTGAAAGAATGAACCGGACTATTGTGGAGCGAATTAGAAGTATGTTGTCTCACTCGGGTCTTCTAAAATTATTTTGGGCTGAGGCGGCCAACACCGCAGTTTATCTAATCAACCGATCACCAAGCGTGGTGTTAGACGGTGTCATACCAGAAATTTTATGGAGTGGTAAGAAGTTTTCTTATGATCACTCACAAATTTTTGATTGTGAAGCTTATGTGAAGATTCTTAATGTGAAGAGGAATAAGCTTGATGTCAAGTCATAGAGGTGTGTATTTGTTGGTTATGGCGGTGATGATTTGTGTTATAGGGTTTGGGATTATATTAAGAATAAGACAATTAGAAGCCGAGATGTCATATTTCGTGAAAATGAGCAAAATAAAAATCGACATGTGGAGGAGCATGTTGATGCAACTGTTGACACGTCCTCAAGAATATGGTGATGACCATGAGGATGAGAGTGAGCCGGTGGAGGCGCATAAGGATGAAGGCGCAAGCGAAAATAAGCACACTAATATCCCGGTACAAGAGTTGAGAAGATCAACTTGGATTTCTCAACCTACACAAAGGTATTCATTTTCTCTATGTTATGCTTTGTTTGTGGATGCAGGTGAACCCGAGTCATTTCATGAGGCTATTAATTGCCCGGATAAAGCCAAGTGGCTAGGGGTAATGAAGGATGAAATGAACTTGTTGCATCTAAATGAGACTTGGGAATTAGTGGAACTTTTAAAGAGAAACAAAGCATTAAAAAATAGGTGGGTGTTTGTGTTGGAGAATGATGATGGGTATGTTGACGCCGATCATGCGGATAGTGACGAGACAATGATATCTACAACCCGTTGTGTTTTTACTATCGGTGGGGGAGCCGTTAGTTAGATGTCTGATGAACCCAAAACATATAGCAAAAAATCACTATATTTTCTTCCGAAAAATGGCAAAAAGTGAATGCAAAGTAGCCATTTTTCCGATTTATTTACTGCAAAAGTGCTTTTAGGTCTTTTTGGCAGGTTTTTGAGAAAGTTGCATATTTAGGGCAAAAATATCGTATTTAGGCAATCTCTGAATAAGGCGTCAACATGGGATATTACATGGAGCATGCAACACCTCACACGAAGTGCACAACATGCGAAATGACAAAAAATACAGGAAAATCCGCTAAGTCATGAATCATTGCGACCTCCTCTATGCCGCATGCAGCATACTCTGATGCCGCATGATCCGTGAACTGTCCTAAAAATGGGCTTTCTCTGATGGGCCTTCTAGAAGAACACAAATTCCTGATGGGCCTTCTAGAAGGACGCATTTTCTTAAGAGCCAAACTATTTTAGCTATTTTTGGCTTCATCTATCCAATCATAGGTGGACCCCACGTCCCCCATTACTTCCACTACTCCACCTCTCATTTAGGAATGCTATAAATACCCCTCTTGTAATAGGATTTAGTGTGTGTATTTAAGTGTGTCAAGTCCATAATAGTAGACTATCAATCATCATTGTTAGGTTAGTTAGAGAGTTACTTAGAGAGATAATGGTAGCCATTAGAAGTCAAGCAAGAGAAGGAGACGTCTTCTGAGGAGGTAGAGGTTTTTCCATCTTCAATTGGGTTGTAATTTATGTTCTCCTTGTTTTATTTCTTTTATTTTGCCATGACCATGAGAAGCTAAACTCCTCATCTCTAGGATGAGGGTTGTACTTGAATTTTTAATTATGTTTTAGTATATATTTATGTTTTGTTTATGTTGTGGTTTGAGTTTTTCTTTACACTTTAAATTTATTTTTATTGTATCATTGCATACATAGTTATGTCTACTATATGCCAATGATCTCCACATACCAATAGGTGTTAAGTCATTGCATCTTTGTGTGAGAAGGATAATGCATGTAAGTACTCCAAACACTTCGGCTAACGAGGCTTGACAGCGGTTCAAAGACTAGAGTTAGAACCCAGTGAGCTTCCTTGGCAGGATAACGTAAATCATACATTTAAATAACATTAAAAAGCAATTAGATTAAGTAGGGTCTTTGAGATATTTCAACTACGGGGTAGTATAGGAAAATAATATAATTGCGTTACTTTAGTCTTGGTATCCCAAAAGCCGATCGCAAGATCGAAAAACTTTTCAAATCGCATAAACAAACACCCAGCACGCCATGCGGGGTAGTTGTGGGGCAATCTAGACCGCATGCGACAGTGATAGTGCCGTATGCGACGTAGAGAGACGTCAAAATTTATACTTACATGATTAAGAATGATAGAAAACCTGAACCCTAGAGGCTCTCTATCTACTGTTTAACATTTACCTTGATTGCATTTATCACCACCACCTCAAAACTTTCAAAAACCCGATAACCTAGACTAGTGAAAATTATTTAAAATCTAATACCCTATGGATCGACACCCCAATCATACTACATGATAGAATCATGCGTTTGTGATCTGAACATAAGTAGAAATTAGGGTTTATAAATCTTTAAAAGTAGTAGTTCATTTTGGACTCATCAATGTCTTATATAAAAGACATTGTTGTCTTGTCTTCAACCGAGGCGAAATACGTTGCATTGACCAAAGAGATGATTTGATTGAAGGGTTTGCTTGGACAACTTGAGTTGAAGCAAAACGAGTATAGGGCACATTGTGATATGCCATACACCTTGCAAAGAACGCAGCGTATCACTCAAGGACGAAGCACATAGATGTGCGATGCCACTTCATTCGTGATGTGCTCGATTGTTGGCAATTGATCGTGAAGAAGGTTCATGCGATTGAGAAGATTGTCGACATGTTCACGAAGGTGGTGCCTCTGGATAAGGAGGCGATCTGAGTTGGTTGAGTAACTCGGATTTTGGAGTGTGGTGCGGTGCTTGTGAGATCAAGTGGGAGCTTTGTCTTCAAGTGGGAGATTGTTATGTCGTGAAGACAAATAATGGGCCCGGTCCATTAAGTCATTTCACATAAATGAATTTCCGAATGGAAATGAAAAGGGGAGACAGAGACAGATAGAGGGTCCAAGCCGTGTGTCTCTTCTCTTGAACTTCTTCTTCAAACTCATTCTAGAGTTTTTGCTCTCTTGTAACAATCCACCTATACACTTGGAAATCTCATAGATTAGTGTATGAAATTGTAAGAGAGTGTTAGAGTGAGTGGTAATGGCTTGATTATTTCCATGTATTTGTAAAGACTCCTTGATATAGTGAAGTTGCACCGTGTGCTTCCGTGGTTTTTTCCTAAAAGAGTTTCCACGTAAAATCTTGTGTTTCTCTTTTATTTTCTTCTGCTTGATTGCTTGTTTGGTTTGATTTCTTGTTTGACTTTCATATTTCTCCATTTGCTCGGGTATTGGTATATGCCAGTAGGTGTTCGAAGAAATCACTCCCTTGAACGCTTCCGCATCCGTTCCCAACAGTTATTTTGTTTAAGTCACGTTCATGTGATTAATATGTATGACATAAAAAATGATAAAACAGTATTTATCGATACTCCTTTTGATCAACAAAATTACATTACTTCGTTTCTGCCTACTCTGAAGTATACCTGACATCAATGCATTTTAACATAATTGCAAAGGGAACTTGATCCAGATGGCCGCTTCTTCTGAAGGAATATGATGTTATTTTTTTTAGCTTTTGAGTATGTAGATATAATCTCATTTTGTCAGAAATGATCATTGTAGATGTTAAATTAATATTTATGGAATTTTAGTTATAATTTTTGTTGCAGCAGGTTGCAGTTGTTTGTGAAAGCTGCTTCAGAGAGGGTATCAGATTTTAGCTGCTTCAGAAGGAGTATCAGATTTTTGTTGAAACAACCAAAAACAAAAATACTAGAATTAATAACATGTTTTATTACTTGTCAGAAGAAACACGTGAAGAAAAAAGAAAAGAAAAGGTGGAATCCCACACTCCCTTAATAAATGTCTGAAAATCAGGTTTGGTGTACCAATGTTATCAAAATCGAATCTGACAGCGATCCCGTCAAGATTGGAGTTAGTGGTTCAATGATTAAATCGTTGGTTGAATCAATGGGGTCTAATTTTGATAGGAGAAATATAATATATAGTGAATATATTTTGGCTGTATATAATATATGTGAATTATAATTAAGCATGTTTAAGTTTTTTTTTTAATTTTGAAAATTGATTCTGACTAGTCATACAAATTTAGAATGAAAACATTTGTGTTATACATACCTGGCGTGGGTACTTGGTGGAGACCAAAACCTTGATCCGTTATCCTTAAAAGCCCATTATTAATTATTATTATTCTCTTTTCATTTGGAAAGCCCGGCCCCTCGGCCCCTGGGCCCCTGGGCCCCTCAAATGAATGAATGATAGAGCCATAGCCCATAGAGATAGAGGGAGCGTGCAATTAAGTTTGCTAAATTAAAGATGAAAGGGAAAGAAAGGGCTCCTGCGGCTGCTATGTCATTGTCAGTGTCAGCCATGGTTTGGACAATGCTGAGCCATCAGCCATAGATAGAGCGAGGATGAAGATCATAGAGCCAGCCATAGAGTAGTAAGTTAGTCATGCTGAGTTTTACGAGGTCGAGGATGAAGATCATATTGTCTTTTATTAACTTGGAACGAATGTCAATTGTCAAAACAACCCCTGCCCCTGCGCTGCGCTGCGCTGCGCCGCGCCTTCCGGAATAGAGGGAGGGGTCAAAATAAAATATTGACAAAGTAGATAGATAGATAGATATATTGCTCTAAGCAGTGCAACAGTCATTTGATTTGATTCATTTGACAAAGTAGATAGATACTTGCGTTGCGCTGATTAAAGCAGAATCTGATCTGTAAATAAATAAATTTACCCAAATAGAGCCGAAAGACAAGTCCCAGTGGTTGGTTCCCAGTTTGCACTTTGCACTTCCAGTGGGCGTAGGCCGTAGGCGTACTGCTGCTGACCACACCAAAACCCTAGAGCCTAGAAGAGTACATCTCTTGAAAAACAAATCCCTAGTCACCAAAGAAGAAAGATCAAAACCCTTTTCTTTTCTGTTATACATACAACTCATAGATGGCATCAATGGTGTTTTCTCCTTCCGTCTCCTCTCCTAACCTCTCTCGTCCAGCATTCTCTAGCTTGCCACGCCTCACTACCATCTCTCCTGCTCCTCTCGATGTGGTAAGACGATTGATTCACTTGATCTTTTTTTACCTGGAATCAGGCCTCCACTAGGTTCCATTCTACATTTTTAATTCTTCTTAAAAGAAATTTCTTACTGCTTCTAGAATTGCAGTATCTCTTCATTTCGGAAAGTTATACCACTTGCAATAATATGAATCTGCAGAGGTGCCGATTGGTTCAGCCTCTTAGGTCTGACAATGGACTCCTGCCTCATGCACCAATCCTTTTGAATGGAGCATTGTCTGGTGCATTTTCTCTCCCAAGCACGCAAGATTTGCCTGCTCGGTCTGACACGAGGCTCCGTATTTTCTCTGGCACAGCCAATCGTGATCTCTCCCAGGTAAATTTGCAATCTCAAGTGAACTTCTTTCTAATGAGAGGACAAGATTGGAGTTGCTTTGCTGTCAATATGAAAGTCAAAAACCTTTTATATTGAGAAATATTTTAAGTTTTGATTCTTTCATTTTCCTGATAAATAACATCTTAATTCTTATATGGAAATGTGTGCTGCTTAATATAAGTCAAAACAATGAATTATATGTTGATTAGGATAACAGCCCTCTGTTGCCTCTTGCTTTAAAAAGAAGCAATAGCCCTGAACATTTTTCTAAGGAAAATTTGGGCTACTCCTGAGGAAACTAGTGTACCAAAGTGTATAAATTGAATGTTTTGTCGGGATACTTATATGTTTTATATTGTAGTTGCATGCATGGTGATTTCTATTGTTGCAGATGTTTGCGTTACAATTTTAATGTTTTGGTGGAGTAAACACAAAATCTCTAAACAGTAATGTGTATAAACTCTTATCTCACCATAGGAAATAGCAAGCTACCTGGGGCTGGAACTGGGGAAGATAAAGATAAAGAGATTTGCCGATGGGGAAATATATGTGCAGTTACAAGAGAGTGTTAGAGGTTGTGATGTGTTTTTGGTGCAGCCGACCTGTCCACCGGCAAACGAGAATTTAATGGAGCTTCTGATCATGATTGATGCTTGCCGTAGGGCCTCGGCAAAGAATATCACAGCTGTTATTCCCTATTTTGGGTATGCTAGAGCTGATAGAAAGGTTTGTTTTTCTCTTGTTATGTCAAATAGTGATTATCTACATACAGATAAAAATATGCTTCCGTAACATGCACATACATGCAACCCCACCTTCCATAACAAACAGTTTCAAATTTACTTATAATGCACATACATCCTAGTTTTAAAGCAGCTACAATTTTTAAACTTGTAACACTATCATGTATGGGCCGATAAGACATCTTTTAATCATTTGTCCTTTTTTCTTTTAAATTTTTTTTTTGTGGAGTCATCCTCCGAACATGTTTCAACAAACAAACTACTAAGATGTAAAAGCTGTATATCAAAGGCAGCTTTTATGGATGTGAGACCATAGAAGTTGCGGTTTCTGTTGTATTATATTTTAATTTCCTTTTCAGACTCAAGGGCGTGAATCCATAGCGGCCAAGCTTGTAGCGAACATGATCACAGAAGCTGGTGCAAATCGTGTTCTTGCATGCGATCTTCATTCGGGCCAGTCTATGGGCTATTTTGACATCCCAGTTGACCATGTCTATGGTCAGGTATTTTTTTTTTAGCCGTGCATCTATCTTGAATATTCCAAGTCATAGCACGGGTATTGCTATGTTGCCTGTCATAACTTGTACTCTTACATTACTAATATCGACTTGGCAATACTGTACCCAATCTGGTTGGTAGAAAAACTGGATCTAGTGTTTTACTTCTCACATATTGACACGTAAGTATCAATTTCAAGTGGAAAATTGAATAACAACATTTAAGCAATTATGCCTGAACAACCTTCCCTCTAAATGAAAATTATAATAAAATAAAACAAAAATAAACTAATAATAATAGTCGTTATATTAGTAGTAGTTAACTAGTATTTATAAGAGGGCTCAAATGCCCCATTGCTTCATGCCCCAATCGTACCCCAACATTTTTATCTTCGATTTCAAAGTCCAAACAAAAGATCTAAACCGCTCAACATGATATCCACGTTAAAATGTGCTTAGAGATCAAATTTTATATTTTTTGGAATTTTTTTTACTATTTTCTAAGATAGATACAAAATCAATGTTTTTCATGAAATTGTGGACCATCTAAAAACAGTGATTTTGTACCTACCTTAAAAAATAGTAAAAAAATTCCAAAAAATATAAAAGTTGATCTCTCAGCACATTTTAACGTGGATATCATGTTGAGCGGTTCAGATCTTTTGTTTGGACTTTGAAATCGAAGATAAAGATGTTGGGGTACGATTGGGCATGAAGCAATGGGGCATTTGAGCTCTCCTCTTATAATAATAAGTAATAATATTATCATTATTGTTAACAGTAGTAAGGAAAAGGTTGGAAAAAATGTTAGAAATTGCATATAATAATGAAAAATGGGACTTCGACTTTTGATAACTATATTTAAATAGTGAGTTGAGATGTTTTCTTCATACATTAATTTACTCAGAAAGAAACCTGACAATATTTAATCTGACTAATAAGTATGTAAATTTTTTTGTTGGGCTTAATAAAGCCTGTGATACTTGATTACTTGGCGAGCAAGACAATATGCTCCAACGACTTAGTAGTGGTATCTCCTGATGTGGGAGGTGTTGCTAGAGCACGCGCCTTTGCTAAAAAGCTATCTGATGCACCTCTTGCAATTGTCGATAAGAGACGTCATGGCCACAATGTTGCTGAGGTGTGCCCTATTCTTTATATTTAGTTTAAGGATGAGGCTCTAGTACACCCAAAATATATGGACGGTCATTATTGATTTGATTGGGTGGTTGTTATTTGATGAAAAATGTGGTGTACTGGAGAAAATCTCTTATTTTAATTCATGAACTCAATATAAATTTTTTTTATTAGGTGATGAACTTAATAGGTGATGTTAGGGGAAAAGTGGCGGTGATGGTAGATGACATGATTGATACAGCTGGTGAGTAACATTGGTTGAACCTGTCTTGTTTCTTCTTTCTTTCCTTTATGTATTCAGTACTTTTGTTGATTAGGTTCTTTTTTGTGTTCCCTTTTTACCCTTTGATTAGGGACTATTGCAAAAGGTGCAGAGCTATTGCATCAGGAAGGTGCAAGGGAGGTGTATGCTTGCACCACTCATGCCGTTTTCAGGTATTTATATTCATACTAATTTGCCAAACTTTTTATTCTACCCATGTTCTAATCAAATGTTATTGTATCACTCAGAATATACTGATAGCATTGTACATATAGATCAACTCACCATCAGTTATGCCATTAGGCATCGAAAAGATGAGATTATTAGTAACAAAAATGAAGGATATATTGTGTTCAAGTGACATGTATTTGATTCGTGCTGCACTTACCAGAGAGTTGCAATGTAACCAGTGCATAATGTTGCTGGATATAATTAAAATAATATATATTGGACATATTACCTGTTTCCTCTTAGTTATTTTTTTGATGTTATGCGGCTAGAGTTTGCTAACATAGTTTAATTAAGTTTAAGCTGAAGTTTTGTTGTAGTCTTTTGCAAGTATGCCTAGATAATATATTCTTGTTACCAAAAATTCAAGAACCAATATTATAATATTTGCAAGCAACAAACAACAACTTTTGAGTTTATCCAAAACAATACTCAGTTCTTTGATTCATCTGATAGGAAAAAATAATTCTAGTGAATATGACAACTGTAGCTTCTTATTGAAGTTTGTGTGAATTTGAATAGTAGACAGGCAATTGTATCCATTTCATGCTTGGTTTGACCCTAGCTTTGTTATAAGTTGAATGTCATTGGTGTGTGAATCAGTTTAAATCAAATTGCTGGTATCAAGTGCCAAAAAAAAAAAAAATTATTAGTGTTATTGAGATGTACATGCAAATATAGCCTGAATGCAGGTATACCATTTGAGTTATGAGTTGGAAAAAATCAAACAACATCCCCTCTGATAATGCAAGTATTAGATCAGGTGGTTGGGATAGGGGAGATAAGTTATTTAAATGTTAGAGAAGATAAAATTAAGACTGGATAGATTTTTGGCCGACAATATAAAACAAAAGAAGAGTTCAAATGCCTCCATTTTTTGTGCCTCCATCATGCCTCCATTTTTGAATTTTCTAATAACAATAATAAAAAAACTATATGTCAATATAAAACTGTTAGGTGTGATCTGTGTTATTCTCTCTATATGCACATAAAAAAATTCACTTTCGGGTTTTGTTTTTATATGAATCAATAAGTTGAAAAATCGATGTCCGGAAATTATCTACATTAGTGTATTTTTGCAAACTCTTAATAACAATCAAAACAAAGTTGAATGTAATAATTTTTTACATGTGCATAGAGAAAATGACGTAGATCATATCTAACGGTTTTATTTTGGCATTTTAAATTTTGAGTTGTTAAAATTTTAATATGGAGGTAGAAAAAATGGAGGCATTTGAACTCCTCATAAAACAACATGGAAATAGAAATCAGTCGTAGGAGATCTGACATGATATTTTTCTTTGTATCTCTGATCAACAGCCCACCAGCGATTGAGAGGCTGTCAAGCGGGCTGTTTCAGGAGGTGATAATAACAAACACTCTACCAGTACTGGATAAGAAGAGTTTCCCCCAGTTAACTGTTCTGTCTGTTGCTAATCTCCTTGGCGAGACCATCTGGCGTGTTTATGACGACTGCTCTGTATGCTCCTTCCACTTTTCCTTCCTGATAAGTTTACTAGTAATAGTATTATTAGCGGAGTGAGGCTATGGTACTATGCATAGCGCGGATTGGCCTGTACTATGGATCAGTATATTAATTTTCAAAATTCAAAGTCTATCTGAACCATTCAACGTGATCTCCATAATGAAAATGTACTTGCAGACTAAATTTTACATTTTTTATAAATTTTTTACTATTTTTTTAGATGGATAGAAAATCACTACTTTTGAATGGTCTAGAATTTTTAGATCAAGTGATTTTCTACCTATCTAAAAAATATTAAAAATGTAAATTTTGATCTACACGTACATTTTCATATGGAGATCATGTTGAACGGTTTAGATCGATTGTTTGTAAACGGATATATTGATCCAATAGTACGGACCAATCCGCGCTATGCATAGTACCATAGCCTCACTCTTATTAATGCACCAATTGCAGCCTTTACCAGAATCTACTGTAGCAACAGTACAGCCACTGTGGCTTAGGCTCGAAAACTTTGACTAAATGTTTTCAAATCTTTTGAATTTGTACCATCTGCCTTTGGAATTTGTTGTTATTTTTATATATGCAAAAGGAAAAAACAATATAGGGGTCTGAGCAACTTTTGGAAGATTTATACATCTAACTATGATTGCTAATTCTGAATTTCTCTTTGCTTAAATAAAAATAAAAACAGAAAGTATGAACTTTTGGTGTACTGTTTTTATTTAAGTACCAGTTTCCAACATGCCTAATTTTTAATCTTGTAGTTGTACTCTTTCAAACAACAGAAGTTAACGGATGGACCTTTTTTAAAATTCTTTTGGTAATGAGAATAAACCCTGATTCCCTGTATGATAAATTACAATCAAACAGTAAAATGTTTCAGTAGATATTTGCCCATCAAAACCAGCCTTTGGTCTAGTGGCAAAGGCAATGCCCATGTGGGAGGTCACAGGTTCGAAACCCGGAAGGGGCAATCCATTGTGGATATTAATTAGTTGGGTGGCTTAACCTCCAACCTTTACTCAAAAAAAAAGATATTTGCCCATCAATAAGTTACTTTTTTAAGTCCAATGGTAATGCAATGCGACAGTGGCATTTTTTCCATCCAATAAATCTAGAAAGTACATCTTGTGTAAAAGGTGCAGTCAGATATGTATTTTTTTTTATATAGATTTAAGACACTTCTTTAAAAGAAAACATCAAATTCATTCAATCTAATTCTAATTCAGGTCTTATACCAACTGGAATTAACCAATCGTGTAAAATTAAACCATAATTCTGTAATATATGCTATTGCTGTCTAACATTTCTTTTTCCCAACTTACAGGTTGGCCATGAGCCATATTCTACCTTGGATATTGACTGATACTTAAAAGAGTATATATATTGTTGATTCAAAGTTGGTAAGATGCATAAGCTTAAATATAATAAGCTAAGCATGTAAGCTTTTGGGTTCAAACTGGAAGTGGGCTTGCATGTCTTATGCTTGTACAGTGCTTTTTTTGTACCTTGGGAGATGTCAAGTAATGGTGGAGCTTATGTGGAGAAAAATTGAGCTTCTCTCTGAATTGGTTGGCAATGTAAATTTTTGTTAGTTACGTATCGCTGAATTAGTTATTGCCTTGGTTACCTATCGTTTGCTTATTTATAGAAACTATTAGAAAATGATAAGAGTAATATAATAGATGGATTGTGAACCGAAAAAAATTATGTTTCTTTAGGCGATCTGTGGCAACGGTGGGTAATTCGGTGGGTGATATTTTTTCATATATTTTTACAGCCGGCCAACTCAGCAAAATATTTATCCTGTTGTGTGAAGTCATCAAATAATCACTACTGTACAGTGTACTTGAGCAAAATATTTATCCTGTTTCTTTCTAAATGATTAAATCTACATAACCATATTAGTGAGGCAGTACATAACAACAAAACCGAAGCATAAACTAATTAATGTAACGGCAATTATGCCTAACTTCTCCCTCCATTGTAAGCACGCCGATGTTTCCCATCTTTAGCATCGAATTCACAAAGTGCTGGAAGAACAGTCTCTGATCAAATGCATACTGCCACACCAAGTTCGACACGATGTACTCGGGGGTATCATCAGTTACCAACTGGCTGTCACTAGTCAACAGTGCGTGCCCTCGAAGGAGGTTAATGTAATACAGATTGTCGAACCTTCTTGGAGTTTTAATGTCGAGCGGCACCAGATCGTTATCATGTCCCTCTTCAGGGCATTTAGACCGCAACAATTGGAAGTATTCGTGCTGCCTCACATCCCATACCTGTTCAAATGGTTGAGGATTGTACAAGCGCTGCTTGAAGCTTGTGCACCTTGATCTCCCTATAGTGTGTGCACCTGATTCAAATGATATATTTCAAAGTAAAGCTCGTTAAGGTTACTGGTTTGGATACGACTTTGATCTTTCAAAACTAAAACAAAAATAATTAAGAAGAAGAAAACACCTAAGAAGATGGACATGAACTGTAATATATAATAAGGTTCCTTTTCTAATTTTGCTATCAGAAATTCCTAACCAACTTTTACTTTCTCTCTCTCTCTCTCTCTCTCTCTCTCTCTCTCTCTCTCTCTCTCTCTCTCTCTCTATTATTGTTTATCCTTTGGCGTACCTGAAAGGCTAACCAAGTCGACGATTTCAAGGCCATGGTCTTCAAAATTGGCAATGAGAGTCTCAAGTGTAGAATTTGGGGCAGGGATCCTGCGGCTGGCTTCATTAAAACTTGCTTTCAGAGAATCTTTTCTTCCTAGGTATACTTCCCAACTGGGGCCACCTCTCTTCAATTTGCAAATACAATTATTTGAACAAAAAGAAATCAAATATTTTCATTTGCAAAACTTTGTAAAAAAATATTTACAATACTCGTTCTACTGTACTGCACAAGTCAAATATATCAATCGTGAAACCACTTACTGAGACAACGGCATCTCTGGCAGCAATGGCAAGTATATCGGCACAAGAAACAATACCGGGACATGCTAGCTCTAACGCAAACTTCATCCGATCTATCACCTCGAAGCCTCTCAGTGAATTCAAATTTGGGCCAGCATTCTTCTCGCTTTCTATCCCCTCAAAATCATCTAAGAGAACCGAAGCATCACACCCCTATAAAAAAAAAAAAAGGTAATTAAACAATTAATTGCATTTGAAATTTCTGAAGCATAAGCATTAACCGCGCGCAGTTACATTCGGTTAATTATTCGATCAACTGACTTGATAATTTCATACTAATCAGCCATAATCAACCATTTCAATTGAGTGTTGCAAGCTGCATCATTTGATTACATACAAAAAAATAATAATAACTGTGTGTACCATCACAAAGCAATCATGGAAATGTAAGCGAAGCAGTTGTGCCGCTACATTCGGGTCCTGGTACACTTCCGTCTCGACATGTTGCCTGACAATCTCCTCAGCAATAGGGCATAATTCCTGGTAATAGTATGTAGAAAGAATCCCATCTGCTTTTGCTTTCAGTACACATGCTGAAGTGAAAAGCGGGAGGAAGAGCAAAAGAGTAAACCTTTCCATTAATTATGAGATCGATATTTGCTTTGGTGTAGTTACTAGCAAATAAAAGGATCGGTCACACTGACAAGTAGAGGTGCTTATAGAGAATGATGCTTCCAGTATTTATAGTTAAGGAATTACTAAATCACTAATTCAGTGATTGGGCCTTCAAAAAGTTCCATGATGTGTCTCCTCTCTCCAGGGAGTAATGCTAAGCGTACATGGGATTTTTACCCAGTTGATTTTTTTTTCCCTTTTTTATAGGGGGTAATATTCATTTATTTTTTTGTAGTGGGTGTCAATTGGCTTAACAAAAACATTCATGCCACGCGAATGCCACGCGAATGCGATATACTCATTGGAGATATGAATAGTAAAAAACAGTAAAAAAACAGTGTTAACGGATGGACCTTTCAAACAATGTAAAAACAGTGTAAAAACATTCTGTTGTTTATTCTCATTACTATTTATTAAGCCACTTTGAAAGTTTCTGATCCAACGGTAAACAGTAAAAAACAGTAAAATTTTCTGGACCACCAGATCAGAAACTTTCAAAGTGGCTTAATAAATAGTAAAAAAATTCTAAAAAATGTAAAATTTGGTCTCCAAGTACATATTAATATGGAGAACAAGATGAACGGTTTGGATCGGTCATTTGGACTTTGAATCGGTGATTTATGGTCCAATGCACAAGGGTGCCTATGCATTGCAATGTATAATAGCCCATCTCTCTCTCTCTCTCTCTCTATATATATATATATATATATATATATATATATATATATATATATATATATACTGTAATTGTAATGGGTGTGAATTAAAGGGGTACTCGAAGAATAATTAATGCCTTTCCATAACAACTCTTACCGCCTACTCGCCTAGAGTTTGGTTGAAGAGGATAAACTAACTTCAACCGATCATACCCCTTTTTATCCCATTCTTCATTCTTCATTCTTCATTCTTCATTCTTCTTTGTTTGTTTGTTTGTTAGCGCATGCATTTTATTCTTTTATACTCTGCCAAATTTAATTTTAAATTTCGAGACCAGGGAGGGGATAGAATAGATACGTCTTGTCTGCTATCAGTCCTCCTTGACCTTGACAGCTTAATTTCTTTTTCTTATTAACAAAACCCACCATTTTTTTTCTCAAAATTCCTATCTAAATCGTTCAACATAATCTCCCTATAAAAACACACTTAGAATCAATTTAATCATTTTTTTAAAAAAATTACTATATTTTAGAAAAGTAGAAAATCACAATTTACTTTTGAATGGTCGTGATTTAGATATGCATAGTAGCATAGACTAACTCAATATATGTATAAACTAACTTAAATTTACACTTGTCTTCGTTAAAAACCTTGTCTTTCCGATTTTATGAAAAGCACTAAATTAAGTTTAATCTGTCTGACCCTTTGACCCTTTGTCCCTTTGACCTTTTCCAATTAATTAATTAATTAATATTCATTCTTTCAATACTCGTACCCTACGTACCTAAAACCTAAAACCCTAAAACCTAAAACCTTTTGTAAGATGACAATTAAACTATTCCACCTGATGTGGTTAAATCAAAATACTCGTACCACCTATTTATATATAACCCCGCTGGCCCGCCCGCCCCCTTACCAAAAATAATACATTGAGAATTAAGTAATGTATGAATTGACCAATATAATTGAATACATCTTCTGTTGTTATAATTAACTTATACAACAACAATTCAAAATTCAAAATTAATGCAGGTGATACATAACTAATTGAATGATGATCATATGCATGATGCATGATGCATGATGATGGCCTGTAGCCTGATATATGCAATCGGAGCATTGAGCCTTTGGTTTTACTTCTATCGGTAGTTTCCTCTCGGCCTCTAACACATGTACATGGGTCACCTCAGCCTCTTCCAGAAGAACCCCATAAGATAGGCACGGGTTGGGGTTCGCTTCTTTCACCACACTACTGTTACACTTGTCACGTCGCCTACTATCGAGCTCAAGCAGTGCCAGAAAGCTACCCACATCAGATGACATCTTCTCCAGCCGGTCAAGACAACCCGTCAGCCTGTCCACGTCATAGTCATGCCAGAACAGGTCGGTAGCAGCCCGCACCGCCTTTTGAAATGCCTCCCACAGTCTGAGAGAGGAGAGGAAGAAGCCTCTGTGACTGTGAAGAGGGTCTTCTTGGTACATTAGCCGCAATTTGAAGATGAGAAGCAGGTCGTCTCCCTCTCTAGCTGCATCTTGTAACTCCAACAGCCACCGGCAGAGAGAGAGGTTGCCGATCGGCATGGCCGCCTCGGCCGCCTCGATCACACTGTGGATCTTGAAGAGGAGCAACCTCACCCTCTTGACTTTGTCGGTTACAGTGGCCTGCCGGTCAAGGTAGAAGCTTGTAACAAAGGTTGTCGTCCGGTTGACGAATTCACCCACCAGAGCAGGTCCCACGTGGCGACCTAATGTGTTCCTCACAACCGTCGTCACCTCCACATTGCTCATGGAGGGAGAATTAATTAGATGGCAGGATGTGGTGAAAGCTAGAGGGAGAATTAATTAGATGGCAGGATGTGGTGAAAGCTAGAGGGGAGAACATTTCTACACAGAGTGAAAATGGAGTGGATAATATCCGCTCCGTATTCAAAAAATTAAATATGAATATCCGATATTTAAATATTCATATAAATACAGATACAAATATAGATATAGTTTTATGTTTCAATTATCTGTATTCAAATTGTAAATATATACCATATAGTTTAATATATATTATGAAAAAATATATTATGTATCAGTATAATTAAATAAATATTTGAATTTGATATTTTGAATAAGATTTATATATAGTCTTTAATAATTATCTGATCTGATCCGTATCCAAAAAATAAAAACGAATATGAATATGAGTTTAGCACTGTCTGTTCCGTATCCGATCCATTTTCACCCCTATTTCTAAATGACTAATATATCGGAAGTAGGGAACAATTGAGTTGAAGGTCGTTATATTATAACTTTTAAAAGTATGCAAACTTTAAACTTTAAACTCAAATTGAGAAATTTTGTTTCAATATATTTACTTGAAAATCTTTATTTATAATATTTGTAAAGTGGAGGACTAAACTAAAAAATTCACATGTAATGAAAGTAAAGCATTTTATTAATTTATTTGGTTTGGGTGGGGCCGTGGGGGAAAGTAGGGTGAAAAGAATAGGATAGATAGCAGGTACGGACTAACCCGGCCCTATCCCTCCTATCTCCGAAGTTTTTATTAATAGAAAATAAAATTAATTAATATCGACATTAAATAATGATTTGAAAATTACGATAGATAGCAGGTCCATAACGTTTCTGGAATGTTATGGACTATAGTAGCCAGATTTAGTACTAACTACACATTAATATACTTGAAAATTACGGGCCGTTACGGTTCCGAACGGCCAGGAAACGAAGAAAAAAAAAACAGAGATTGCGGCCGTTACGGTTCTGAACAGCCAGGAGACGAAGGAAAAAAAAAAAATAGAGGGGAATGAGAGAATGAGGAGAGCTTCTTTACCCCGTCTGTTAGAAAGATGCGATCTCCTTGTCCCGCAGTTCTTCACTGGAAGCGCGCTTGTAGATAGAGTGGCGAAGAATGAACCTCACTCGATCTCCCTAGCTAGTCAATCGAGACTTGACTTGCTTGCCCACATGGACAGATTAAGCACCGTAGCCTCAAACCCTCAGAGGAAGATTCTAGCTCCATTACGTTCCTCCAGGAGCATAAGCAGAAAAGAGCCAGCACGGAGCTCTATTTTTTTTTTTTTTTTCTGCGTCTGGCAGTTATGGTTCCGAACAGCCAGATTTATTTATTTTTCTTTTTTTTTCTCTTCCGGGCTGTTATGGTTCTGAACGGCCAGCCTGTGTTCTAAGTTGTTATTAAGCGTTGTTAAGCTGGTTGTTATGGTCCGTAATGCTCCGTGGACGTTACGGACCATAACGTCTTTGTTACATTTTAAAATTCCGTCAAATCATTATTCAACGTCGATATTAATTTATTCTTGTTTCTATTAATAAAAATTTCGGCTCCTATCCCTATCCCTATCCCTCCTATCCCTATGTATGTATAATGCATGAACGGGGCTAGTGAGCATTCAAGAATTTTATGAACCCATCTAATTAGCCCGGCCCAAGGACCGACAATTCAAGACCACAATCTATTTCAAACCACCATAATACGACCATGTATCAAAATTTTTAATTTTTTTTCTTTCCTGAAGTAACAATCATGCATGTGGTGTGGGATTTTTTTTTAAAAACGTAATTAAAATAATTAATTTTAAAAAAATAACTTGATTACTGATTTTTTTACAAAAACTGTAAAAACTGAACTGCCATTTCGGTTTGAAGGTTTTTTTTTTTGCTGCACCGAATTGGCAATTTGGTTTATAGGATTTTCGTAGATTTTTGTGGAGTTGTAGAAACAATGCCACAGAAAATCTTTTTTTAGACTGAACCGAATTGGCATTTCGGTGTATAATACTTATCAAGAATAATGCATGGACGGAGCTAGTGGGCATTCAAAAATTCATGAATTCGGATCCAGTAATGACTTAATTTATTTTAATTGGTGATAGCAGGTATGTACAATGATTGGTATGTATAATGCTTATCTTGAATGTATAATGCTTATCTAATTAGATTGGGTAATGTACAATGATTGGTATGTATAATGCTTATCTTGAATGCTTATCCTATCTATAATCCTCCTTTCATTTCCTTTTAATCCATAATTCATGACCCATTTACACACACAAGAAAAATAATACGACCATGTTATGTTATTCCAAAAATTGAAAAGATTATCTATTCTAGTTTTATTTAGTTAATTTTGTAATATTATGTTTATATATTTATATTGTCAATTTTAAGGCGATTAAAATTAGATAGAGACACTAATTGGTATGAGGGTGACAAATTGAAATCCATGGGTCAAATATCATCCCATATTCCCATATCAGCAAAAAGAGACAAATAAAAGAGCAGTTTAATTTTGGTGAAATAAAAGGACTAATTTGATTCTTCTTAAAGGTCGCAAGTACAAAGTTAATGTCAAAACACACAAGCTTTAATTATTTTTGTAAACAATTGAGGACTAAAACTGAATTTTCCCTTAATTAACTATAAAGGAAGGAAACATTACATTATTATTGGCAATCTCTTCTCTCGTCCCTAATCCCTTCCGATCATTAATCAAATCCACCTTGAAGAAATTACAAGAAACCAATCAATCAATCAATCAATCAATCAATCAATCAATCAGTAAGGTTACAAATCTGAATGAAGATTCAATCAACCAATTGGAAGAAAGAATCAGCGTAACTCGTCGGTGCTTCACCTCCGCACGAATTCAAGCGTTGCACGGCGGTTTTGTTGCTTTTGGCCACTCCATCCTCAGTGATTTGGTACCAATTAGGTTAGTGTACACATTTCTGCATGTATTTGGAATTTCAAAGATTGGATCGTATCCCGGGTTGCCAATAGAATTTCCAAATTATGGTAGCAACAAAGACAGTTGCTTGCTATGATAATGATAGCTAAGTATTGTATTGTACTTAACAAATGAAAATATTAAGGGCCAATTTAAGAGCTACAAGTTAATAGTAATCAGACCATTTTTCAGTAGGGTTTTAATGCTTATAAAAACTTCACTGATTGAAGAGGCACAAATAATATATTTATTTGGAGTCAACAAATTGGGTTTTCAATTAAACTATGTTTTATAAGAACCAGATTTTTGTTTTCTTTAAATTTTGTTCTTCTAATTAACTTGGGAATTTTATAAAAATTAGGGTTTGAGATAAAATGTAGTGTATGTTTGTTCTTCTTTTGGGCTTTGGCTATTTTGAAGGTTCATTATTTAAATCTGAAATTGTGTTTCAGGGTCAATAAAGTACCAAATGGAACCAATTCGTTGAGGTTGGTTTACAAACTCTGGTGCTTGATTTGTGCCTAGAGAAAGGTCCTTGAACAAATCAGGGCATAAATGAGTATTTAAACAGCACAAAGATTAAAAATTTAGTTTTCTTTGAGGTTTACTAGGGTTTATCAGAAAAAATTTCGCTTGTAATGTTTGTTTATAATAAGCATTTTTTTTTTGTACTGCAGTTAAAAAAAATGGCAGAGCTGTCAAGGAGCATGGTAGCTTGCCTGCATAGTGCAAGGCTCGCTCTTCTTGCAATTTTAGTATCAGGCGGGATCGTACTCCAAGTCTTGGTGAGTACTAACTTCTCTTTTCACAGCCTCTGTTCCCGTATTTACCCAAAAAAAAGTTGTTTTTATGTTAAAACCCTCTGAAATTTTCGTATTAAACTTGCATCCATCTGAAAGGACCATTGTTCTGTCTTTTGGTCTAGTTGACCATTTTTTTTTGTGGTTTTCTTCATTACTTATTTGAATACCTGAGCCTGAGGGGTCAATTGTGGTGGTTTGAGTTAAGCATAAGGTTTAAGGAGACATAATTTCTTTTATAGGCTGGTTACTTTTATGATAATAGAGTGTACCAATGACAATGACAATCCTAATAAAGCAGGAAAATGTGAACCAATGCCTTAATATATGAGAGTAATTTATACTAATCTAACGACCTAAACTTTGTATTGACTAGTATGAGTAATGCCATAGATACAGTTGCTACCTCCTTTAATCCCAGGTATACTTACTGTATATTAATTTGGCACCTTTAACCTCTTAAGTGAGAAATGACTGATCTAACCCTCTCTTTTTAACTTCCTAACCATGAAGGTTTCCATTTGTTTTCCTACCTCTGTTTAATTTTATCCAAAGAAAAATCCCGAATGAGGAAGAAAAATAACCATTTTCCTAATAAATTACAAAGAATTAAGGGTTTTTTTATAAGTTTTTGATTGAACATAAGTTAGCCTTAGTAGTTGGTACCCTTTTTCGGGAGGTGAAATGTTTTTCGTAGTTACAACCTTGTGACCCTCGCATGTAAACTAGTGTCCTTTTGTACTGACTAATATTTGTCTATTTTCCAGGCTTGTGCACTTTATGGTAATTGGTGGCCTATGCTAACAGGTGAGAGAGAAATGTTATTATTGTCATTTAGGTAAACTATTTCGTCACCTGTGGTCATGGGTGATGTTCAACTAGATCTAAATTTGAATTTTTTTACTGATTATTTATTGGCAGTTGTGATGTATGTGATTCTTCCCATGCCTTTAATATTCTTTGCTGGTAATGATAGCTCCTCTCTCATGTCTGGTGGTACCGATGGGTGAGCATTTTCTTTTATTTCTTTCTTTGAACTTTTAATTCCATTATCACTATAAAAAATGAGTAACGCACCAAGAATTTACATGATCCCAATAACAATTCTAATAAAGCAGGAAAATGGAAACATAATGCCCTACTATAAGAGAGGAGTGAGGCTATGGTACTATGCATATAGCACATTGGTCCGTGTACTAGGGATCAATATCTCTATTCTTAATGTTGAAGCAGTTGATCTGACCTTTCATCATAATCTCCATATGACAATGTACTTGTAGATCAAATTTTACATTTTCTAGAATTTTTTACTATTTTTTACTATTTTCATACGGAGATCATGTTGAATGGTTCAGATCGACTGTTTGAACTTTATAAACAAAGATATTGATCCATAGTATGGACCAATATGTGCTATGCATAGTACCATAGCCTCACTCACATAAACTTAATTTTTTATCTGGGTTAACTAATAATTACAACTGCCGCAGATGGGCGAATTTTACAAAGTTTCTTACGGGTGCATCAATCGTTGGGAGCATAGCAATCCCATCAATTTTGAAGCATGCGGGAATAATTGGATGGGGTGCCCTTGCGATGGAGTTATCTTCCTTTGCCGTCTTTGCTGTGGCTATTTTGTGGTTTCTCCAAATGAGCAATGAACAGGAATACTCTGCATTCTAATTTTGTTGCTAAATTCCTTTTGCAAGGTTTGAAATTATTTGGTTGTATCAGTGGCTGGGGTTTTATAAGGTTGATGTGCTCTTGTATATATACAATTTATTCTGATTGTGCAACGTTGATATAAAAATTGAATGTGCTTTTTGTATATCATGGGTAACTAGGATTGTACCTTGCAGGGATAAGGTCAGTGCAGTAATTGATTATGTGACTTTGTTTGACACAAATGTTAGACACTAAGAATCTAATTATGGGAATCGGGATGCGGTCTGATGGTCGGTAGACCACATCCAGTCTGATGTCCGGCTGAAGTCGTTTTATTCGCATCAAGATTTCGTGTGTATGAATCTTGACGTGAACGGCTTCTATCGCACATTGGACCGCCCTGGGTAACAAATTGTGATTAATACCTCGAATCAACAATACATAATCAGTATTTGTTTGCGATATTTATATTAATATTTTCATTTCATGCAAATCTCTGAGTAATTTGATGAGTGAAATGAATAAGAACCTATCATGTATTCAATTTGCATTATATTTATCATTTTGTACGATAAATTACAGCCAAAGATGGCAAGGATTAGAACACCTCTTTACTCTATCGTTAATTTCGAATGCAAGGTTTATATGTTATGTATTAAGAATTGAAGAGTTCTAACAGTACTTCTGATTACTTTATTATTATTAAAATTTCATATTTCAATAGAAACCGTTGTTCTTTCGCTATAACCGCCTCTATCTGTTATAGTTTTTTTTATGATCATGAACATACACCTTTTGTATAAAATTCAAGGATGATAAACTTTCTTGTTTTATCCTGGTTTTATAGAATAACAACAATATCTTTCTTTTGGAATAGTAAAGTGGAGTATGTTTGAAATTGGAACGCAAAATTTTGAATGTCTACCCAAAGCTCTGAACGCATGAATTGAATTCAGATGAAAAGCATACCCATGTATGAACACAGGAGGAACACCTTCATTCTTGAATTAAAATATATTCTCTTTAAACTTGTCGAGTAACCATTACCTTAATTCTTTAACCTCCAACCTCCAAACTCCGCCGAACAAAATAAAAAAGATGTTAGATCAAAACAGAAAGAAACATAAAACTTGCGTATGGAAATTGATATGAGCTAGCAACGCTATATTTAGTCTCAACGAAAACTATAAAACTATTTATAACAACTAGCAACCTTTCCTAACAAATAAATTCATGATATATCCATCCTATCAAAAAAAAACAAGAAGGAAAAATGGCTAACACCAAGGTAATAATCGTTGCCTTCTTTCTCATTGCCATTCTTGCCGTGTCAAAAGATATTGTGACCGTTAGCGGCTACGGTTGCTACGATGACTGCTTCAACACCTGCACAAACGGCAACAGCAATTCCCAAGTTGCTCCTACATGCAAGCTCATGTGCGCTGAGACATGTACCAGGAAGGGTGCTGATGATTGATCAGTTGCTTCGGCAGACCATATCACCTCATAAATTGGGGCGGAGTCAGAAAATAAGATAGGGTGAGGTAAAATTTCCGGAGTATGACATAATTGTATAATTATTTTAAACATTAATATATTCTTGTATATTTTGTCTTAAAAAATGACAATATTTTGGAAATAAAAATTGGACCAGAGATGGCAAGTGCCTCTCTCAGAATTCAGATCCTACTGGCTTCATCCCTGCTTGTAAGCTATGCACAGGCTGTTGTTGTGAAAATATTCCTGATTTATGACATGCGGAAGGAAGGTTAAATTGATGTATCAATGTAAATTTAATTAGCTGAAAGATAATTTATGCAATGCTGCTGCTGCTGCTGCTGCTGCTGCTGCTGCTGCTGCTGCGCTGTATGTTATGAAAATCGCTCAAGGTTTCGAGATATGTTGCCAGCTTGGAACTATCTGTCTGAAACATCTTCTGACTGAAAACAATACTGTACTGTCTACACAACACATCAAGAAATTTATACTAGATTACAACATTCACTTGCATACAATCAGAATAAAATATATCACATTGCTGAACTAGGTGAAATTAAGAGATGAGAAGGAAACCTAAGGATGATGTTGCGCTGGATCTAAATTCACACAATGATGATGCTGCTGTTCATTTGCATTTCAAGGAATGGATTTTGAACTAACAAAATATTGTACAATATTATTGCTTGATTTGTTGTAATTGATGCAGTTATGTGTTACTTAATATACTGGAATTTTGAATATGGTTTGTCCCAATGGATTTTCCTTGTCCGCCCATGAAGTTGATTTTCTCTACTCAAAATTGTTACTTGTCTATTACGATTCTCTCTCCTTCAGAAATACATCCAGGAAGAGCATTTACCAAATACAACTGATAATATTTTTTATACTAATTACTTCGTCCTCTCTTCCAGCAGTACAGTTCACTTCTCGCTTAATTCATGGGTAATTCCAACCTACACAAATCAATCTTCGACTCCAAATTTGAGAATGATAGAAAATATGGCCTAGTAAAATCACTTCGATAGAAGAATAGGAAAAACAAGCATTCAAAACTTTGCACATCAACCTTGTTCAAAGAATAAAAAGTTCAGCACTAGCTAGGAACTACACCAACTTACAATGTACAAAATTTGTTTACATCTTTTTTATCCAACAGAAATGTTCTCTCGATTCTTGAATAACACAAAAAGGTTATGGCCTACCCTGTAATTGACCTAATTTTCTTAAAACATGAGATAACAAAAAACGAAATATATAATTCATTTATTTAGGATGAAGAATGGCAAAAAGGTAAAATCCTTTGATAAACAGTAGTGACTCCTCAGTTGTCTGATCCTTTCTCAAAAACCAAAAGACAAATGAAAAAGAAAAAGAAAAAGAATGGCCTAATTTCTAAAACTAATTAGTGGGCCCCTTGGTAGGGTTCTGCAGAGAGAAACCACTTCTATGTGATACATTGGTTCCCTCAGATACAAACGATTCTGTAATGGCATCTAAAGGTGTCTCCTCTGTAATTTCTTCTTGGTGGGTCTTATGATGGTGGCGGGGCCCGCCCTGGTTGGAGACGCTTAGTTGCTTGTATATTGCTAAGGCCTGAGCAATCATGGCCGATGGGTTTCCAGCTTCACTAGGGAGTAACATTGTAGTTCCCTGAAATTAGGAAAAACAAAAGACAAATTTCGTTATTAAAAGAGCCCAAAATGAGAAAAATGAGAAACAACATGTACAATTTGGGAAGATAATTTTTAGCCAAAAAGTTACTCTTTTATATTTTTTTTTAAAAAGCTGAAACAGAGATAAATTGAGGTTGTAGCAGTACTTTCAGTGAAAAACCAAGTAGAATTTATGTTTCTTCTTTTATGAGGTTTATAACAAAGTTCATTACCTCCTTGGCTATTGAACCGAATGCGTTGATGTATTGCTCTGCAATTCTCAGGCTTGCAGCCTGAAAAATATGAATCAAGTTAATTACTCCACATTTAAGAGAGACTGAATTAAGAATTAAAAAAAAAAGCTTTCATTCAGACCTCTTGTGTAGCAAAAAAAAAAAAAAAGTAAAAAGAAATTCAAAAGACAGCTCTCAGACATTCATGGAAAAGAGTTTGGATAACTTCTACTTCTAGTTTTTTTAAATGAAGAAGAAGAGGATCTGTGGGGCTCATGTTTTCTGGGGTATGAAAGATGAGGAGGGTTCAAATGCCTCTATTTTTTGTGACTCCATTATGCCTTCACTTTTAGAACTAAAATAACTTCAAATTTAAAACTTAAATGTCAATATAAAACCGTTAGATATGATTTATATCATTTCTCTATGCACACGTAAAAGATCATGACATTTCGATTTTGTTTTGATTAGTATCAAGAGCTTGCAAAAATACACCGATGTGGATCAATTCTGAATGTTAATTTCTCAACTTATTGATTCATATAAAATCAAAATCGAAAAGCGATAATTTCTTATGTGCATGCAGAGAAAATAATATAAATCACATCTAACTGTTTTATTTTGACATATAAATTTTAGAATTTTTGTTAGTAGAAAACTAAAAAGTGGAGGCATGATGGAGGCATTTGAACCCTCCTCATGTAAGATATTTCTCCTTTTCCATGAATCTGACATGCAAGTGTTAAAAAAAAAAAATGACCAGCATGATTTCCCCCAGAATATTTCATATGAACTTTTATAACCAGGTGAAAGGAAAAGTAATGAACTAACAATGCTATGTACTCTGATAAAAGCATTATACCTCACTACCACCCTCTGCTTTCATGGACTCTGATAGAAGCCTAAGACCATCTGCTGTGGCCCTTGATCTTGCCAATATTGCTTCAGCTTCTCCTGTTAGAGTTTTTTTTTTACCACATAAAAAATGCTGAGTGTATTTGTCTTGCAAAATATCGCATAGAGATACATATTCAGATTGAATAAACTAAAAGTTGAGCATCTCATAATGTCATTCATAGCAATAAAAAGGGGAATCTTTCTGGATTTATCTTATGTTTTAAATGAGCACTCAGACATCAAATTTTATAACAATAGCTCCAGAGAATACAGTACATACAGGCAAGGGCAACGCGTACCTTTCGCTCTATTGACCTGGTCCATCATAGCAGCCTCAGATGCTAATATCACGGAACTCTTTTTACCATCAGCAATGTTAATGTGTGCTTGCCTCTCTCCTGCTCACACCAACATGACAGAACTAACACAACATGAACGCAGATCATTCTATTCTAAAATGTTAAAGGAGGCCTAAGTTGGTTATTCCCATTTAGGCTAGCCTAAATTATTCATGTTTGGTTGAGGTCTAAAGTTATGTCACGGTTTAAGCTATTTCTTGTTTGGTTAAATTTTTGTGGCTTAATACATATATGCATTTGTATTTATCTTCAAAATTAATTGTTTAATATACCAAATAGGTTTTTACTGTATCAAATATCTTCAAATTAAAATCATGCGTAATACACAATTTCAGACCAGCAAATACCCACACTACAATTGATTTCTAAGCAAGACAAGAATCGGTACTTGTACCAATTAAGTACACAAAGATAAAAACCTGAAGCCCCTTTGACAAGGCATAATATGATAATTGCATAATGTACCCTCTAATGTGAAAAGTCTTGCAATGAAGTCCTTAGTTTAGGTCCAACAAAACTAAGATACCTTGGGAGGTGATTTAGTTTAGGCCAGCCTATTAAATGCTCGTTTGGTGGAATAACTAAGGCCTAAACCACTTATTCCATGGTTTAGGCCTCAACCAAACACGGTGCTAGCAAAAAGATAGATAATACCTTCGGATTCAAGAATTTGGGCACGCTTTCTTCTCTCAGCTTCAGCTTGCATCTCCATAGCCGCCTTCACCCCAGGTGGGGGCGATATATCCCCTTCAGAGCAGGAAAAAAAGAATAATCAGGTATAAGTTTTCAGAAATAAAACTATAAAAGACTAAAGAAACAAATAAAAGATAACTTTTAAGCTTACTTATTTCATAACGCAAGCACTTGAGGCCCCAGTCTGTGGCTGCCTCATTTATCGCCCTCTGTTCAACAATCAATCAAAGTTTTATCAACCTTCACATAGAAAAAGCAAGTATCGCAAAGTGCTGGTGTCAGTACGATATCACTAATGACTGACAGGTACAAACAAACAACAGTAGTTCCAGGGTAACCTGAAACATCATCTTTGTATCAATTTGGTACCTAATATCATTTGCCAATAAAAAACCAAAATTCGAACAAGCTTGATATACATCAAGTTAATTCAATAAGTTTAGATTAAAAATGCCTCATATCATGGTATTACTGGAATTTCCCACCTTTGACATAAAAGGTACAAACAAAACTAGTAAAGTTGGAACATCACAAAATGAATACTCTTTGAACTAATGAGTTTCAAAAACATTTTTATATGACAAACAGAAATGAGCAGTACTCTTCTGAACCATTTGTATAATTATATACTGCATTGCTCCTGACCAGTTAAAAAACAAAAATCAGTATCAGCAAGCAAGTAAAACCTCAACAGAACCTGTACCTGCGGGTACTGGTACAGTATTATTTTCATATGGATCCACCAAAAGTGCAAGTGTTAATGCAAAGATATATATACAAACCACAATTTTTATATTGAGCGTGTCTCTCTCCTCAAAGGTCTTATCAAGCGTGATTTTACCGAGCTCGCTTCTCATTGTTGTTTGCGCAAGCTGTATTACTGCAAATATCGGATTCTCTACTCCATATGATGCAAGGATCGGATCAACTATCTGAAATTAAGAAATTCCTGTGAGGGATTTTGATTTTGAGTAAGGGACCATAGAGGAAAGTTCAGGGCAGATTTCAAAATAGCACTCAGTATCAAATTAGAATCAAAATAGAAATGATACCTTCAGATCCTTCACTAAATGGTCTACATAACCAACATTTCAAATTTCATGGTAGACCTACAAGTCCTAACCAAATAAATCAAAAGACTCCAGGTACACGATTTAAGTAATGAAGATATTCATTTGCAACTTAACCTAATTCAGGAAACCAATTCCTTCGTCATCAAAATTTTGAAATCTGAAATTTATCTAGGAAAATTAAAAAGTAACTACAAGTGTAGATTGTTAAATAGCTAAACTAACTCCAGAAATACATCATACAAGAATTTGAGTTTTACTTTTACATGACACAGAAATTCACTTCCTGAATTTAAAAGCGAATTTGGGAAATGCAATTTTCTATACACCCAGTAAGTCTTTCAAACTTATTTAGGACGGACATTGTGGGAGTGCAAGAAGGGGTAAAGTAGGCATAAAATTGGCGAGGTATATTCTCAACTCTGTGGGGTACGCCGTGCGTGTGAGTGTGTGTGTGTGTGTGTGTGAGAGAGAGAGAGAGAGAGAGAGACCTTTACATAGAGCACACCATCTATTGAAATGCTGACATTATCTTTTGTAATAGCGGACTGATCAGGTATAGGGATTGCCTCCTCTTTCAGGGAGTGTACATATGCAATCCGGTCAACAAGCGGCACCAGAAGGTGTATACCGGAGTCCAGGGTTTTTAGGTACTTGCCAAACCGCTCTATGACATACGCCTTCTTTTCTGGTACAATTCTAACTCCCCAGTTGGTGGGATTTGATGTCTGCTCAAACCTGTTACAGAGAGAATTGATAGCAGTGGGGATTGGTACCACACAATTGAGTGTAGTAGTGAAAGAAAAAGTAATACATTGCTGGTATTGGTACAATTAACTTCATACACACTGGTACTGTATAAGGTGACCTTGAGTTAGTAAGCTTGAGAAAGAAGTGGCATAGCATGCACAAATTTCATCAATAATTACCTCTACAATACAAGAAAGTAATGTAAGAAAAGAATAATGTAGAAGTTAGAATTAAAAGGCAAGGAGCGAACCGAGGCGAGGGGAAATCGTCACGGGAGCGGGAGACGCGGTAATGGCGGAGGGAAAGGAGAGGGGAGGAGGAGGAGGAGAGAAGAGCGGCGCGGAGAGTGTCCGACGATTTGAGAAAGAGTCTGGATCGAGACAGCGCCATTAGTTACAAATCTCAATCCTTTTTGCGCGATTAAGATATTATTATGTGGCAAGGGGAAGAGGGGGCAGGCTTGGAGGCTTGGAGCCAAGGATTCAAGGAGCAAATACCTCAAGGATTGTAAACCCTTGCCTCATTGCCTTGCTGAAGGGGACGAAGCCGGAGTCCGGATCCTCTACATTACCTCACCGTTTCACTTTCAATCCGGGCCGTCCGATCATAATTCCGAATAATAGATATATACCATGATTCATGGAGGGATCAAGTTACAACATTCATTTTTTTCATTTTCAAAGTCCAAATGAATCGATCCAAACCATTCAACATGATCTCGACGATTTGGACTTTGAAAATGAAAAAAATAGTTGTTGTAACTTTGTTGTAACTCAAATTTGTTGTAACTTGATCCCTCCTCATATACCATATAGTTTTTGCCAACATCTCGGTTTGAAAGCAATTTTATAAAAAATAAAAAAAAATCTATTTATAAAATTATCATATATCTCTGAAATTACAAATGAAATTGTCACGTAAATTTTGAAATTGAAATGAAATTACCAATGTTAGTTTCATATTAGTGTGTTAGTAGGGGTGAAAACAGCGTGGACAATATCCGATCCGTATTCGAAAAATTAGATATGGATATCCGATATCTGAATATCCGTGTGGATATGTATACAATATGGTTCTACGTTTCAATTATTCGTATCTGAATAATAGATATATACCATATAGTTTAATATATCTTATGAACAAATTATGTTATTAACTATTATAATTAAATAAGTATTATGAACTTTAGTATTTTTTTAATAATATTTTTATATTTTAAATTCAATCCGTATCCGTCTCCGTCTCCGTACACATAAAAAAAAATGAATTTGATTTTACTACTATCTGCTCCGTATCTACTGAATTTGTATCCTCTACATTAACTCAAAAAAGAATCTTTTGAGTTAATGTATCTGGACCGTCCAATTTGCTTTAAGAATCGCGCGGACTAAATCTACACTAATATTAAAGGGCCCCTAAATTATAGGCAGATTAGCTTCGTTTAAAATCAGACAGAGATGCGTTACTCAAAAAAATGCTATTTTGAGTTAATGCAGACGATGTGGACTCGTATCTACTCCGTTTTCACCCCTATGTGTCAGCTAGAATGTGTGGATCCGTATCCTCCCAGATACCTGACTCAAGCAAATTGAAACGGATGGCCCAGATTAATTCTATCTGGGCCAAACTCACCCGGTGCCTATGGAGACTGTAGGGGTCTGTTTTGAGATTGGTGCCATGTTAAAAAAACCATCCAATCATAATTTGATTGAGTCAGATAACCTGAGGTGATGTGAATTCAGAATGTGTCCCCCAAATCAATTAAGGTGATTCAAAGTTACGTGAAAGTCTAACAAAATGTTACTTGCGCAACTTTTATGTTTTACCCTCCAATCGATCACTTTACTGATAAATGACAAGAAACGTACGTAATAGTCAGCTTTCGGGAAAGTTCGTGCATGCCATTGTTTGTTGTTTCTTTCTTCTTTTTTAAAAGCGAGAGAGATGGAACTCTCCATCTTCGAGTAGAGTTCTTTGTTTCTTTGGCGCAACTTTCTTCGCAAACGCCCTTGAACTGGATTTAGTTACTATAACCTTCAATCCAATTTATTATGACTATTTTAACGTGATTGAATCTTGGCGGTGTTAGAATCTTGGAACGCTATCCTCTGCGGAGTTTAAAAACTCCGCACCTGCGGTTCTTTTAATCTGGTCCGTTAGTAGTCCGTTAGTTTTGACTGGCACAAATCTAAAAGCCCAATAATACTGCCCCCTCCGTTAGCCCGAGTCTCAAAGCGGCTGAGAGTTAATCTGGTCCGTTCGTTTGCTCCGCAACTGCGGAGTTTTATAGAACTCTCCCTAGAATCTTGGCGGTGTTATCAAGCATTTCCAGAAGGAAGAAAGAAAAAAGAACAGAATCACAAGTACATTAAACACTATTAATTAAATTATCTACTAGCTAGCAGCCTAGCAGAGTGGTTCTTTCTTTCTCTTTTTACACAAACAAACCTTAACAAGTCAAAACACACTAAATCTATTGCATCCCCGACCAAACCTAATTTCTAGATCTTCACTCCTAAACTGGCCCAACATGTCTCATTACTCATTACATTAATACTATGTACAGACATTAAACCAAAACAGACGGATTTACCAGCTTATGCTTCCTGCGGATTTACTCCATATACCAAAACAGACGGCTACAAGGATTATGCACATAGCAAACCGTGTACTATACCAGATCGTACCAGTCCATACGCCTCCTTTGGGTTGAGGATCTCCTTTCTGGTACAACTTATCCCGTGACGTCACCTCAGCTTTAGCTTTATCTGTTGGTGCACCATCTGCCCCTTGAATATTAAAGCACACTCACATTAAAAACTTACTTTAATTAGTATCGAGCTATGTAAACCAAACCCGACTGGTAAACTACCAAACATAGTTTTTAGTGAAAGTTTCATTCATGTTATAAGAGACATGTACTAGCCCATCTGGTACTAGCTTTATAACCCCAAATAAAGAGAGAATATATATTGGCCCAAATAATGTAGCAAACCATCTGGTACTAGCTTTATAACAGTAAGTATTATATCTTCAAGAAGAGTTTGCATTTATTATCAGCACCTCACGGGATTTGGAATTACATAGTCAAGAAAAAATTGGAATAACTCGGGTTTCTTATATAAGTTTCCAAATCCATTACCGCTAATTGGTAGACCCTCGTGCTCATTTGCAAGAGAAGCATCACCACCGGTGGGTTGTAGTACCTGCATAGCACATACCATGAATTAATTCATCCAACTACAATACAAAAATAAATTTCAACCCCCAGTAGTTTCCACTATTTGCAAAATAAGACAATTTATGTTTAAACTTCCAAGTATTGCATCATGTTGTCTCGAGAGTACAGGACATAACTACTAGAAGATAATACATGATATAAATGACTTTGTTTGAAATTGTCTTTCTTTGGTCAGGGAAAAAAGTGATGCATCCAAAAATAAACTATGAACCAGATTTTGCATTAACACGAGGGAGGCCCTAGATGAAAGGGTGTATAGAAATTAAAATTAAAAAAAAAAAGATCGTGCAAACTAGATGAAGTACTGACCTTGTTTTCTTTTCCATCGGTTATTATGCAACTACTGCCCCACCATTCATTTATTAGAAGATGAAGTCTCCTCTTAGCAGTGCCTTGTAGTGATTGAGGCGGGAATATAGGGTTTTCATCTGTCGGCCGCTTCACACCACGGCCCAAAATAGTAATTCCAGTATCTTCTGTTAGAACTCTGCTCTTTGTCATGTCATTAATTTCATCATTGGTATAGTCAACATCTTCACTTTCTAGCTGTTCATAAGGCCAATACATAGCCTCGTTGACAACAGTATCCTGTAGGAAATTTAGATTGTCAATATCACTACTTTTGAATGGTCTAGAATTTTTAGATCAAGTGATTTTTTACCTATCTAAAAAATAGTAAAAAAAAAAAATGTAAAAAAATTTAGCCTGCAAGTACATGTTTATATGGAGATCATGTTGAACGGTTCAGATCGATTATTTGGACTTTGAAAACGAAGATATTGATCCATAGTACGGACCAATCCATGCTATGCATAGTACCATAGCCTCACTCAAAAAAAAGTCATTGTAAGTTTCTTTACAAACTATATGCTAATATGAAAAATGTAACAAAACCAAAACCTTGGATCTAACCATAATACTAGATACACAAAATGTGCCATGGGAAATCCTGGATCAACAAAAACACAAACTCTAACCTGTTGATTTGTAGTTGAGTAGTTGGGTGGATTAGGAAGCTCCAAGTCCAACAAATTATCCACCAATTCAAGATTTGGGAAACTATCAAAATTAAGGAGCTTCATATAATCTTCTTGGTTTAGGCTGTTAGGAAATGGATGATCTGTGTATGGCCGCAACGGAGATGCCATACCGGGAAAACCATCCACCTCATCTAGCGGTATATTTTGTACTTGCATAATCGCATCTTCTCGTGTGTCCTGGAAAGAAAATGCTTCTATTAGTTACAATAAAAAAGGGGGGAAATTTCATGTGTGCTCTTCAAAGACCTGGAAATTACATATTTCCCTCTCTAAAATTCAATAATATCATATTTACCCCTCTAAATTACACAAATTTACTCAATGTATTGTCTTTTCTATTAAAACTTAATTTAAAATTTATAAAGTACCCATTTTACCATTTATGAAAAAAATAAAAAATATGTAGCATGTTTAAGAGAAATGATCAGTCTTCTAATTGGCCGGTTGTGAGGGCAAATGGTTCATTTTCTATATAAAGAAGAATATTTAAAAATACAAAATTATCGCTTCACCTTTGATCCTTGATCAACAGCGCTAGGAGTTACAGTAGAAGATGTAACTGAACTGTTCGCCAAATCAGCGAGACATTTGTCTAGGTGAGAAGGTTGTAATGTACTACTAGTAAATTCAGACAAAGTTGGAGGTCCTTCTTGCAAATTTGGAACTGGTTGTGCCTCATTTTGCCTCTCACTAACTGGAGAAGATATGATTTCATCGGTTTCATTTTCATCTTTCACGGGCGTTCTCTCTTCTTCCTTGTTGAATAGGCGGTAAAGGACATACCCACCCTGTATTTAAAAAAAAATTACATGTTTTGGAAACTAACACCAATATTTAGCAAATTCAGCTAAATTTTCTAAAATTTTCGATTAATTAAGCATCTCACATGTTATTCCACTAGTTACCTTCCAAACTGCTTCAGAGTGGTACCGACTATACCCTGTGACCATTGCTGGTACAGTAAAAAGGTCAAAATAGAAATTATAGGTAAAGATAGTACCTGATTGCCAGACTCATACTCAGGTTCAGTGGTACGGTACTCATGCATAATCCAACCTGTACGAATGCCACGGGGAGCCCGGCCCCTGTGAAAAACCAGAGTTTTCTTGATGCCTATAATGGTGGGTCTATTTTTCTCCCTGGACCTGGAGCAGATGATCCGGTCCTTGCCAGTTGCCTTCCAGTACCCTGCCCCAGTAGCCCGGTTTGACCGGTGCCCATTTGGATACTTTCGGTCTCTAGGGGCAAAGAAGAACCATTCCTGATCGTCAGATTTTATTAGGGATTTACCTGTTTATAAAATATAAATTCAAAATGTGTTTAGAATGCACCAAAATAAGCAAATAATTTCCAACACAGTCAACTTTGCATCCAACAATTACCACTGTCACATAATTTCAATATGCGCCAACTGTCGGATTATTGGTGAGTGTATGGATATATTTCATTGGACAATGATGTATATAATGTTCCCACGGCTTTAATAAAATTTTGACGTATCTTTTCTGTCCTTCTCCCCAAGATCATATCAAACGAAACCGAGAAAAGCAAAATTTAATTTGAAGTCCACAACAACTTGTTTTGGACACAATTAATTAAGTTCATCTTCCCCTGTTTAAGGACAGTTTAATCTTAATCATTTCTTTAAATAACCTTGTTCCAATGATTGTCAGTTGTTTGCAATACTGAGAGAGTGGTGGGCCAAACTTAAAATGATTAGGAGTAACCATTTGGAATCAGAATCCGGGCAACTCTTCGAATTTCAATTCCTCTTTTGGACTAAATAAGGTGACAAAAAAGTGAAAAACAATTCACTAGAATCTGACGTGATGTCTACACCATAGAAAAATTTAGATTTGAAACAAAATTATTCTGATTCTATCAAGCATAGAAGAAAATAGAACGTGAACTGCCACTTTGATATGATTCCCACTGAAAAGAATAATTTTTGTTATCACTGAAATGGAGACAGACAGAATCAAGCTTTTTGAGCTTGTAAAAGAATATGTGGAAACTTTTAAAACTCAACATAAGCTTACTAAAAAATTGAACTAGAGCACAGCCTATTATTGGATAGATACCCACATAAATTTTGTAAATCAAACAGTAGAACCAAAAAACAGGACAGCAGCAGCGTTGAATACAATTTGACGGCTAGAGCAGTCCAAAATTGAAACAAGTAGCTTAGTCTATACTCTATAGTACAGTAGTGAGCCCTATTTTTTTACCACGCAAGTATCTTACTTCTGTGACCGGAATTATTTAGAGATAGAAATTAGAAATTTTAAGTAGATTTGGCAGGGAGCTAAAGTGAGTAGAATCAGATCCGGTATGAATCTTTCTGGTTCCGGATCATCCCAAAATAAAAAGGAACTGGAATGAGGCGATGTTGGTACCTGGGAGATCCCAGGGCTCACATTTGGACAAGTCGACCTCGGGGATGACGTGGACATCACGAGAACCGTTGCCGGTGATCTTGCTCTTGAGGTAGTGGTTAACAAGCTCCTCATCAGTGGGTCTAAATCGAAACCCTAGCGGCAACGATTCCAGCTCAACCACAGTCATCGTCTCTGTCGTCTGTCGGAGAAAAGGGGGTGAAGTAAAAGAAAAAAAAGGGGGAAATAGAGAGAGAATAAATTTGAGGTAGGTTAAATTAAATCGATCGTGGTTCCATTGGTAAAGTAAAAAGGTTTTTTTGCTGGTAGCCAAGTGCCAAGTGCCAACAGACGAGAGATTTTTTTTAATAAAACATAATTAAAATAATTAATTTAAAAAAAAACAACTTGATTATTTTTTTTTTTTATAAAAATCATAAGAACCGAGCTGCCAATTCGGTCCGATTGAGATTTTTTTTTTGACCGAATTGGCAATTCGGTCCAGTCGAATTTCACAGTTCCCACATTTCTGTGTGATCTGCCGTGACCGAATTGGCAATTCGGTTCAGAGACTTTTTTAGCCCAGACCGAATTACCAATTCGGTCCAGGCTATTTTAATTCCAGCAGGCAGCAGCATCAATGTGACTTGTGGTCAATTAGGCAATTGGCTATATTTCAGTTATTTAGAGCATTGTTAGCATCTAAAGGTCAAACTTCAAAAAATTCTCGGTCTTTTGCTTTCAATAAATTATTGGATGTTTTTAATTTTAGGAGAATTTCATGTATAACTCTTAAAAATCTCAAAATTACGTATTCTCTCCTCTAATATCATATTTATCCTAGAGGAGAGAATACGTAATTTTGAGATTTTTAAGAGTTATACATGAAATTCTCCTAAATTTAAAAACATCCAATAATTTATTGAAAGCAAAAGACCGAGAATTATTTGAAGTTTGACCTTTAGATGCTAATAATGCTCTTAACTAATTGAAATATGGCCAACAGAAGAGAAGAACAAACATGTTGTCAGGTATTGCACTGGCTCGGTATCCGATTGCTCTACGGAATCTAAACTTATAACGCAAATATTGATGCGAGTCGAACGGTTTGGCCCGGTGCCAATCGGACCCCCGTTGCTTCTTTCTACTCACTGCTCAGTACTCAGTGAGAGCAACAGCAACATGTCAATTGTGTGGATGGAATTCATATGTATGGGGATGGGGATGGGGATGGGGTTTGGCACGCCATCCGATGGATTTTTTTTTAAAAACTATAATTAAAATAATTAAATTTAAATAAACAACATGATTGCGGCCAGATTTAGAAAAACCATCAAAACCGAATTACCAATTCGGTCCGATCGCATTTTTTTCCTCCGGACCGAATTGGCAATTCGGTCCCCCCTCAATTTCACAACAAATCACGCTAAATCCGTGTAGCCGTCCGTGTAGTCATTCTGGACCGAGATGGCATTTCGGTCGAGAGGATTTTTTGGCCGGACCGAATTGCCATCTCGGTCCAAGGCCATTTTCTGTCCAATACAGTCCTCTTCTCCTCTTTGGATCATTTTTTGTTACCATCATTTTTTGGGAGACAGAGACAGAGAGCTCCTTCTTCCCGAGACCTTCTTTCCGAGACCTTCTACACAGTTCCAGTTTTCCAAATTACAGATCGGCTCCTCCATTGTGCCTCTAGCGTTCGTCTGAATATTGTAGTAAGTTTTTTTTTTCAATTATGATCATATTTTTTGCTGTAAAATTAAAAATTATCGAAGGTTGATCGTGAAAATTTTTGTTCAGGAAATGTCTCAAGTATTAATAAATGTGCACCACAGACGCGAAATTACAGACGCACCGACCTGTACATTTCCTGTTACTAACTCAACTAGTCTTGATGAGCTAAGAAGACAGATATATGTTGGCATTCGTTTGCTCCCTAGCCGGTTCGATCTGACAATCAGCGCACGTTTGAACACGGCACCACCTGGCTCAGCAGAAAAATACCAGTTGTTCAACATAGACCACGAAACGATCTGGTATATGGTACTTGAGAATGCCACTCCGGTACTGAATTTTAAACTTCTTGAATTAGTGGTTGAGTCAGTACCAGTTGTTAGTCAGACCAATTATGACCCATACCCGGGTAGTGTACCTGGAACTAGCAGAGACATACCGGTGACTGATTCACCGGCACATTGTGATGAAACCCCCGAAATACCCCCGGTTGATTTGCATAATTATTTTGACCACCTGAATAATGATACTACTCAGAAACAAGCTCTGACCCTGATGACCCGGTTGTCGGGAAAGATGATATGGCCGAAATTGAGGATCAGATTAGGATGGAAGAAGTAAGGAAGGAGTGGCAATCGTCTATTTCTTTTATTAATCGGGGATTGCAACATCCGTGTTCGGCATTTCATGACGATGTGCCGATGCCGTACAAGGATGAAGCATTTTTTGGTCATCCACCCAGAATGGACGGTCCATTTTCGGTGGGACAGATATTTGAATCCAAAGCTGATCTTAAATCGAAGTTGAATGGATTTGCCATGGATAGTAACTTAGAATTACAACAAAACCAGAGCAAACCATCAAAACTGATCGTTGAATGAATTGTGCTCACTGGAATTTCTGAATATCTGTTTTTCTGATTTCTGACCTCCGTCGACAAATCATCAAAACTGTAGACCATAATATTTTTGTATATACAAATTATATTATCTGAAAACTAGACTTAGACGCCTTTCTTTCCATACAAAGAACCAAAAATCCATGTAGCCATTTAATCGTAATTGAATTTTCAATCCGGTCGAATTTCTGAATTGTTTTGCCGGTCGAATGTCTGATTTTCTGATTTTCTGAATGTTAAATATGGCCGAATTTCTGCATTTTTGGTGTTATTATTTTTTAATGTTATCGGAATTTTAGAATTTCAGATACGAAGGAGATTTGGTATGTCAGAGACGTAGAAGGAATCACGTATTAGACGTAAACTAAATACTGCTCGTATAACACATAAACTAAACTAAACTACACTAAATCAATCCATGTTTTCCCTGCCCCTAGGATTAACAAATTTTGAGTGGCTAAATCTGTTGGGTTCCTTTGTCCTGCGTCTTGTAGGAGCCGCTGCTGATGGCGACGCATCATCTCCTAGGCTGCGCCCGTCTATGACTATGGATTCAAGCGAGTTGTAAATTCCTTGCATAACATCGTCATGAGTCGTTGGAGGAACTTGGACCTCTACATGCCTCGCTCCAGGTCTGGAATATCACCGCTGATATCGATGCGGTTTATGTCAAATGGAAGTCCGGCTTTCTCGACCATGGCTCTGAACATTGCGATATGCCCAATATCGGATCAAAGTATTCCAGTGTCACTGTGCACTCCCCCACCAGAAGATGAAAAATATTCGTCTCGGGCCTCCACCTCTCGACGAGCGCAGTGATCAACCCTTTATCAATATGACAATGCGTCACATCCTTCATCTAGTACAAGCCTAAATACACCAAACCTTGTTTCATCCGAGGTTGGTAATTAACGCCCATTTGCCGAGGACCAGGACGCAGTGAACGAACAGGCTGGAATGATAATTTCATGCAAAATAATGTAAAGAACAAAAATTAATCATGACTTCCAAGTTTATTTTGAAATTTAAATCCAACCCGATATTAAACAAATACCGTTGTATTCACCAACGATATCTTGTGTTGATCAGTAGGCAATTGCAACAAGGGTTGTTCAACAGCCATTTTGCACTACAATATAAGTAAAATTACAACATAAAAAAACTCCAATTAGTTAACAAATCAAAAATTCCTTTAGCTAATTTACTCTACATACAAAATTAAAAAAACCTACAATTAGTTAAATTATACTAAAAATAGCCTAAATTACACTAAACAAACTAAATTATTCTACATTTATTTTAAAAAAAAACTATGACCAAGATTACTCTACATGCATACCAAATCATTATACAATTCCTAAACACTAAATACAATAAATTTATACACTAAATTAATCTAAATATTTATAAAATTTATTTACACTAAATATTTATACAATTTTTATACAACTTATTTACACTAAATATTTATTCACACTAAATTTATTTGCACTAAAAATTTATACAATTTATTTACACTAAATATTTATTCACACTTAAATTTATTTACACTAAATATATTTACACTAAATTTATTTACAATTTATTTACACTAAATTACTCTAAATTACTCTAATTACTTTAACTATTTATACAATTTATTTACACTAAATATTTATACAATTTATTTACACTACAATACACTAAAATACACTACAATACACTAAATTACACTACAATAAACTAATTTACATTACAATACACTATAATACACTAAATTTACACTACAATACACTAAAAAAAACTAATTTACCCTACATACAAACTAAACTAAATAATTCTACAAAAAAACTTAAAATTCGGATTTTTTTTTCACATTAAAATTCACACTACAATACATGAAATTACACTACAATACACTACAAAAAACTTGTTGTCCCTTAGGCACCACTAATTTCGAAAATAAAGAAATAATTGCAAATAAAATAAAGTAGATGAGTTTAGAGAGATTTGACACAAGGAGTGATAACGGAGTTCGGCTTAAAATGCCTACGTCTCCGGGGCGTCGCAACCGCTTCTCGGTGCGCCTTTCTATTACCCAAAGAAGAAAGGTTACAACTTGTGAACCGGTGAGCCCTTACAACCAATGGGAAGTCACACGGCCAACTTGAATCGAGAACGAAGTCTCTAAGTTTGAAATCTCAAGATGAACACTCAAGAACTCACTCTAACCTAATCTAACTTAAGATTAGTGAAGTGGATTTGAGGTTGTTTGAGGGATATTGAAGTTTTTGTTCTCACAACAATGGATGAACTTGAGCTCACAGAAAATTGCTTTTGAAATGATTAGGGTCGGCTGTCTTGTTTTGAGGAGAACTCTAAGGTTCTATTTATAGTGGCAGCTTTCAAACGAGTTTTCTGCCATAAAACGTCCCAACGTTTTGTAAAACGATGAAAACGTTTTAGTTCAACTTAGGTCAAAAATTCAAATTTCTGTGAGATTTGCTAAAACGTCTCAGACGGTTAACAAACGTCTCAGGACGTTTTCCTCTGGAGATTTATCGATCAAAATGCAATTTGAAGTCTGAGAATTTATTTAAATCGTCCAGACGTTTTGACAATCGTCTGGGACGTTTTAGAATGTTTTTCCAGCTTTTTAATCGATTAATCTCCAGATTTTTCACATAGAAAAACGTCTGAACGTTTTGTTAATCGTTCCAACGTTTTATCCCTGTTTTTCAACATCAAAGCTACTTTAACAATTATTAATTTACAGTTTAAATTCTTGATAAATAACTTGATGATTTCTTCAGTCCAAGTGCTCTAAATTGCAATTCCAATTTCCTTGAACCTGCATTCTTTCTAACATAGAGAAAAACGTAAAATTCAATAATTGTATGTTTTGCAAATTAGTCAAATAGACTAAAAGAGAATTACTTGAAACAACAATCTCCCCCTTTTGACGATTTGCAAAACATACAACGCAAGTAAGTGCATATATCGATTTTTCCCAAATTGCAATTTTCAAATAATCGGTGTTTGCATGTCTTGCATTTTCTCCCCCTTTTTGGAAATCGACGAAAGGGAGATAAAATAACATCAAATAGCACAATTAAGAGTGCTCCCCCTCAAAATATGCACTCCCCCTCAATTTGAGAATATGTGACATAAATTTAGAAAATTAATCATGGAATCATGAAAGATGAACAATTTAGAAGTAAGCATGCAACCATACACCTAGCAAAGTAATAGAAGGTCAAGGCATACAACATAGAAATAGTAAAAGTTCATAGCACAACAAAAGATAACATAGCATTTTCTTTATGAGTTGTAATCAAACACACCTACAGGAGTATATATATTTGCAATTAACATATACTTTGTTGGAATCTCCCCCTTCCTTAATGATTTTTGTTTTTAGGTTGGGGAGATTTTAATTACAACTTTAAACTAATTTAGCTTTGGGAATCCAAACAACATTTGATTTGTTGCTTCCTTTCCTAAATCTACACTCTAATGAGGTGTGGTCAATTCTACAACAATAGTTACAAAATGTGACCGATTGCTTGACATTTGTTGAGCCATGCTTGAAGGTGCTTTGATATTTATCTTTCACTTCTTGAATTTGGTTCCTATGATTTGTAACTTTAGATGGATAAGACTTATTTTTGTTTGAGTCAAATTTGTTGTAATGTTGGGGAACATCTCTAGTCAAACCATTTCTTTGATTTTTGTTTTGTAAAGCATTTTTATTGTGAATTTCGTAAAACCATCCATCCGGTCCTTTGAAATAAGTTTTATTTGACCTTTTTGGAGTGAATGTGTTCCTATCATTATTTTGAAACTTGTTTTCATTTTTGTGGTTTTTGTTAGAAAATTTGTACTTGAATGCATAATTTTGAGACTTTTGGTTTTGTTTTGCATTTGTGGTTGGAGGAGTTGTCCCTTTATTTGACTCCTTTATCAAGGGTGTTTTACCATGTTTGGAATAAAATTGGTAATCTAAATACTCTTTGCGATTGAACTTGACTTTGTTTAAGTTTTGAGTAAGTTCCCCATTTTCTTTTGGGCTTTGTGAATAATTTGATTCAAATGAGGATTGACCCTTCTTGTATCCAATGCCCATTTTACCGATTTTTCGATTCAAATTGGCATTGATTAAATTTTCTACATAGTAGGGATCGAGACTAGTGACTTTTGAGAATTCACTAGGCGATCTTAAAGCCCTGTTTTCGGTCTCTAGAGTTTGGATTTTCACTTTTAAAATTTCTATTTCACCTACATGTGATTGACATATGTTGGTCCCATTTGATTTTTGTAACTCCACAACTTTGGACTCAAGCTCAATAATTTTGGATCTTAACTCTTGAATGATATCATCTTTTCTAAGTGATATCTTATTGGATTCATCAAGAATAGTTGTTAATCTAATTTCCTCATTATGTGTTTGACCCTTATCCAATAAAGTGCTTGTATCAATTATACAATCACATTCTTCACCTCCTTCTTCTTCATCTGTCATTTCAATTTCGGACTCATAATTATTATTCTCAAGTTCTAGTGTTACCTCTTTAGAGAGAATTGTTGAGGCTTTACTTGTATCATCCAACTCTATGTTGTTGTTCTCAACATCCACCATCATCGGACTCTCATTATCATTTGCCATCAACGCAAGGTTGAGATCTTGATCATCAATCTTTGTCTCAATTCGTTTAATCTGAGTATTTTCTTCATAACGATTTATTAGATCCTCCCACATTTCGTGGGCACTACTCATATCATCAATTAACACTCCAACAGATTCACTAACACTAGCAATTATATAATTTATTGCATAAATGTTATCTTTCTTTTCAAGTTTGGATTCAATGGTCAATTCATTTTTGTCATCAAATTTTGGTACAAACCCTTTTTCTACAATATCCCAAACCTCATGAAATTTTAGGTAGTTGACCATATTTCTTTTCCAATAACTAAAATTTTCGGTTGTAAGGCCAAAAATTGGGGGTTCCTTCACAATTCTATTTGGTGCCATTTTTATAGATCGATAAAACTCGAATTAAGTGAGTCTTAATTTGAGTAACGCGCTCTGATACCACTTTGTTGTCCCTTAGGCACCACTAATTTCGAAATAAAGAAATAATTGCAAATAAAATAAAGTAGATGAGTTTAGAGAGATTTGACACAAGGAGTGATAACGGAGTTCGGCTTAAAATGCCTACGTCTCCGGGGCGTCGCAACCGCTTCTCGGTGCGCCTTTCTATTACCCAAAGAAGAAAGGTTACAACTTGTGAACCGGTGAGCCCTTACAACCAATGGGAAGTCACACGGCCAACTTGAATCGAGAACGAAGTCTCTAAGTTTGAAATCTCAAGATGAACACTCAAGAACTCACTCTAACCTAATCTAACTTAAGATTAGTGAAGTGGATTTGAGGTTGTTTGAGGGATATTGAAGTTTTTGTTCTCACAACAATGGATGAACTTGAGCTCACAGAAAATTGCTTTTGAAATGATTAGGGTCGGCTGTCTTGTTTTGAGGAGAATCCTAAGGTTCTATTTATAGTGGCAGCTTTCAAACGAGTTTTCTGCCATAAAACGTCCCAACGTTTTGTAAAACGATGAAAACGTTTTAGTTCAACTTAGGTCAAAAATTCAAATTTCTGTGAGATTTGCTAAAACGTCTCAGACGGTTAACAAACGTCTCAGGACGTTTTCCTCTGGAGATTTATCGATCAAAATGCAATTTGAAGTCTGAGAATTTATTTAAATCGTCCAGACGTTTTGACAATCGTCTGGGACGTTTTAGAATGTTTTTCCAGCTTTTTAATCGATTAATCTCCAGATTTTTCACATAGAAAAACGTCTGAACGTTTTGTTAATCGTTCCAACGTTTTATCCCTGTTTTTCAACATCAAAGCTACTTTACCAATTATTAATTTACAGTTTAAATTCTTGATAAATAACTTGATGATTTCTTCAGTCCAAGTGCTCTAAATTGCAATTGCAATTTCCTTGAACCTGCATTCTTTCTAACATAGAGAAAAACGTAAAATTCAATAATTGTATGTTTTGCAAATTAGTCAAATAGACTAAAAGAGAATTGCTTGAAACAACAAAACTAATTTACTCTATAACTAAACTAAATAATTCTAGAAAAAAATTATAAAATTCGGATATTTTTTTCAAATAAAAAATTTAACCACATACCTAACGAAACTTGTAGATCTGAAGCTCTTTTTGTTCTCCTCTCAAAACTATACTCAAATATGTGATTAAAATAAAAAATGACGAAGATTTGAGGGGATTGAAATTTGGTTTTTTTTGTTTGGTCTCGGGTAGGAGAAGAGGAAGAAGTCTCGGGTAAGGGAAGAAGGAAGAAGGAAAGGGAAGGGGGAGGCAGTGTAAATAAAAGAATGGGACCGAATTGCCATTTCGGTCTGGCCAAAAAAAAGGCTGGACCGAAATGGCAATTCGGTCCAGCCATATTGTGGGATTTTTTGTGGCTTTGGCTGCGCAACCAGTGAAATTGATAGGGGACCGAATTGCCAATTCGGTCCGGAGGAAAAAAATGGGATCGGACCGAATTGGCAATTCGGTTTTGATGGTTTTTCTAAATCTTACCGCAATCGTGTTGTTTATTTAAATTTAATTATTTTAATTATGGTTTTTAAAAAAAATCCCTATCCGATTGCTCCGCGGATTTAATGTATCCTAATTCCTAATCCTACAAGGCAAAAGCAGTGCAGCACATAGTGACAACTTAATTAAAAATAATATGCAAATATTTTGTTTTATGTGTATACCAGACTGTTGAAATTAATTAACTGGTAATTTTTTATACTTGAGTCTAGTTGTACAACTTGGCATGTCAATATGTCAATATTTTTTATTAAAGGAATTAGCGATTACTTATCTGTTTGTCTAGTTCTGAAATAAAAAACTCGAAACAAAATTCAAAATTGCTTACAAGTTTGATTTCTTAACAAGTCACTTAACGAGCATGAGTTAACTCGAGCATTTAACGAATTGAGCACTAACACAGTTGTCAACTCAATATTGTCTTCTTAACTCGAGTTAACTCGCTAATTAACTTAATAAACGCAGTACGAGTATACCCTAACTCGCTCGAACTCGGACCATTAACAGTTCTTAGTCATGCCATGCTTTTGTATATACATCTCGTATCAAAAATTTGAAAATTTTCTAAACCTAAAATTCCAAAATACAATCGAAAGGTTTGTTGTTATTCAGCATAGAGCCACTCGAACCATAACAATTAGTATAGAGCAAAATCAAGTCTTAGAGAAAAAAAATTTATTAAGACTCACACCACACCACACCACAATGCATACATTTAGAATCTCATTCCATAAGTGAAATTCGATCCTATACTCTTCCACAGAAAGGGCTCATCACCAACTGCGTTATTGATAAATTGGTTATGAATTGAGAAATTAATTGTATCACTTGGGCAATATCGTCTCAGGCTCGCCCACTACTGAGAGCACGCCACATTTTATGAATCATTTTCTAATTTTTATTAAAAGGTGGCTATCTTGAAATTTTTTTAAACATAATTTACATTTTTCTAACTATTTTGTACAAAGTTTACTCACATGATATGCATGCTGCCATTGTTGAAGTAACCTAGAGTAATTTTGCCCGAACAATTGATACAGCTTCCAAATTCCAATGAATTCGGGATAGAGGTACGGATATGGTTTTGAATTTTAAGTATCCATATCCGAATAGTAGATATATACTACATAGTTTAATATATATTATGAAAATATTTATGTATATATCTACGGATATCCGATATCTAATCGGTATCCGTATGAATTAATCTAATATCCGATTTATATCCGAATCCGGAAAAAAAAGAAATAGGAATATGATTTTAGTATATTCAATCCGTGGACGCACTAAAATAATTTATATTTTATTATTTAGTGAAACTTTTAATTATTTTATTTAATTTTAATTTGTGCAAAGTAAATATAAATAATATAAATTTCTATGTGGACGTATCCATTATTAAAAATGAGGTCACAAATTTAATTTTTTTGATTTGAATTTTAAATTATGAAATATTAATTAAGAAATGGATTAAAGCCAACGAATTGTATCCAAAAATTATAGCACGATAAAGATTCCTAAAAGAAATTGAAGTACTTTTTGTGTTTAATTTGGCAAATTGACCAAACGTTCCATTTGTTTTGGTTGACTTGAATATAATTTTTTGTTCTGTTGTGTTTGCTAAATTTTAAAGAACATTAATATTTGGAGGCAAATTTAAAAATAGGATAAATTATAAAGATGAAGTGGCTCTTTCCTAAATAAGTATGCGCTGGAGTCTGGACTATCAAATAATGCGAGCCCAGGACTGGAGACACGTTTGATTGAAGACTAAAATAAAAAATAAAAAACTTAATTTTCACTTAGATCATTAAAAAATATGAAATAGAAGAAGAGATTAAACTTTAGGTCAGTCTAGGTTAAGACTCTTCTGCTTCACCACGTTTTTATTTATTAAAGAAAAAGAAGAAGAGAGAGTAGAGTCTACCTGCACCTGCACCTGCACCTGCACCTGCACCTTCAAATTTATGTTCCAATTCAGTATGACTAAAATTTTATCAAGTAAAAAATATTGAATAGTCTCTTGAATAAGAAAAGAAACACATACCATAACAAGACGCCATCAAAATGCATCAGCACCTTTAGTTAATTATCCAACTTAATTAAATATCAAAGGGAACATGTCACAAATATCCAAACTCATTATGAAGTGATGTGATGTGACATGTCACAAGTGCAGTTTCAATCGACACATGATCTTTACCATTACCAACCATATAACAAGATGGTTATATTATTATCCTTTGAATCAAACCACAAAAAAGAGTTAAGCAAAACTCAGGCCTTCAAAACGAAGCAGTGAAGGCCTGTAAATGTACAAACACCAAAAGGAAATCTAACATCCCCCATTTTTCATGGCCTAAACTAATCCCAAAGAAATTAAATATCCATTACATTGTTATTGTTCACATTTTATTGCCCACCCCTAAAAAACCTTATTTATGGTCGCATCATCCATTGGGCTATATCTTTACGGAAAACGCCCTCAATAAGCCCTTTCCTCTCCACACCCAACCTAGAGACACTAGCATGTGGTGACACAGAGAGGTGCCTAAACGGGTTACAATTTGTACCACTTAATCTCCCTTGCCTCATGATATGAGTAATGGGCACACTAGACAAAAAATTTGACCTAATATTCAAAGGTGCAAACAGAACCTTCCCATTGGACGACGAGTCGGTCGGAGCTTTGGAAGTCGTGCTGGGTTTTTGTACCTTGAGATGAGATGAGATGGGTTTAGAGGATGGTGGGAGTTCATGATGTGGCCTAATCTGAGCCGACGGTTTCATCCGGTCAAGCCATCGAAGGATGATGCTGCCAAGGTTGCGGCCGGCCTCAAGATCTCTCTCTTGTATGTTCTTGTGTACTGATACTGCCACATTAAACACATCCCGTGTGCGCCTGCAGGGTACAAGTAGCATATTTTTAAATATAAGTAATATGATATAAGCATGTAATTCTTCTTTAGATAACTTAGTGATAACTTGCTAGTTACTACAGATTAATAAGCTGGAAAGAATTATATGCATACTGGTTTTGTACAATTAATATTATTATGGCCCTTACGCCGGCTATTGCTGCAGCAAAATATTTAGATACCACTATATTTGATACGGCACAGATGCCAGATATACTTGGGTCGGACATAGAACATTCAATTCTTGTCCTGACATATAATCTCCAAGATTGAAGTTAATTGAAAGGAAACAAAAAATGAGGCTATGGTAATATTCATATTACACAACTGCCTGCACTATGGACTCGTATCTCCATTTTTAAAGTCTAGACGGTCGATCTGAACCGTTCAACATGATCTTCATATGAAAATGTACTTGTTGACCAAATTTTACATTTTTAGAATTTTTTTACTATTTTTTTTATGGTAGAATATTACTTCATTTGAAAATTCTGGACCATCCAAAAGCAGTAATATTCTACCTATCTAAAAAAAATTCTAAGAAATATAAAATTTGATCTGCAAGTACATTTGCATATGGAGATCATGTTTAATGGTTCGGATAGACTGCTTGAACTTTGAAAATAGAAATATGGATCCATAGCACGGGTCGATCACTAATATGCATATTATCGTAGCCTCACTCGTAAAACATTTTTCCAGAAATAACCTTGACAAGGAAGAAATATTAACACCGCAGAAAATGAACAACATCCCTGTAATACTTCTTTTTTGTCATAATTTAGGCTCTCCTTACGAAAAAGTATGTACAAATATCAATTCTTTTCTACATTAGACATATATATGCATCCAACTGCCCTACCACCTGCCACTCCACCAGACCCGAGAGAAACTACCGGTTTCTGATAAAATTTAAAAAAAAAAAAACAAAGTAAACCTAAACGAGCCTATCCTCTAATGACATTGTTCACTAAAATGGTGACTCACTACTGGTACACAGCTAGTACTGATATTGATGAGACGGTACAGCAATCCCTTGCTTCTGAAATTAGTTTTTCAACTTATTTACCCATCCCTGCTCTAAAATTAATTTATTAACTTGCTCAATGTACCAGAATCAACTCTCTGGTGAGTTAGTCCAGTAGTTTCCATACATTAAAGTTGAGTATACTAATCTAATGGAAACCAAATAAATGAAGAAAATATTATAGTAGAGATTAACATAGAACATGACTAGAGATAAATCTCTTGAATAAACCCTTGTAGAAACCAATACACAAATCTATGTCTTGAACAGTAGGGGGACTTGTTAGTAGGGATTATGGTGACAATTGAAGTTTTCTGGGTTTTTACAAAAGTAATCCCTAAACAATATTAAGGGCCTAATTACAAAAGGACAAAGGAAGTTTGTACCAAATAACACAATTTCTAGCTGAATCCTCCACAGATCCAAATTAGACGGATCTTTTACATTAAATCACAAATGAAAGAACCGTAGACAAATTAAATAGAGCAATTTCATTATTGACCATTGCAATCTATTTTCAATAAATTGACAATGAAGGATAGTTGCAATGTTAATTGGAGAAAACAAAAACAAAAACTGAAATCTCTTATAATTGAACAATAAGCAACAGATTAACATACCTATAAACAAAATCGCGAATCCTGGGATGGTTGGGTCCGATAAGGCGGCGCTGGATCCTAAGCGCTAGCCTATATGTACGTTTGAGCCCCAGGAAATAGGCTGTTATCGCTGTTATTTCCCATAGCACCATCTCTAGTAGCCTTGTTTATCTCTATCTCTATTTCTCTCTATCTCTCTCGCTCTCGTAGTGGAAGAGGAAGAGGAAGAGGAAGAGGAAGAGTGGCGATGTAAATAAAGACGGAGAAAGAGGGTTCAAACGAGGAATTAATATCATAACAGGTTGGGGCCGGATTGGGCCAGATTCAGATCGGACGGTTTAGATTGAAACTCTCTCAGATGGTACATTACCCCAGGCCAGAGGATCGGAACTCTTAAAACGGGAGAATAGAATAGAATAGAATAGAATAGAATAGAATACTCAGATGATGCTCCGCTACCGTAGCATCGACTAAAAAGATGCGATGCTTCATGCTTGTTGCTTGTAGAAAAAGGTAGCGAATCAATTTACAATTAATTACCATCAATCTGAGATATGTTGTATTGTAGCCTGTACTATGCTAATTTTTAAGACCGGAGTTTGAACTAGAATCCAAATTTTATCCGTTTGTAATATTTTAGCTTTCTTTAATTCTCTGTGTCATTTCAAACTATTTGTAGATTTGAACTAGGTTATTCGTATTTGGTAAACCAAAAACTAAAATAAAACAATTGGATTGGATTGGATAATGGCGTTTAGTATACTAAGACATTCCTTTTTTATATGAAATATCGCATGTTTAAAATTTAGTATCCGCACTGAGAATTAATGAATTGATGAATTTAGACTCATCTTAATTATATGAACAAATTAATATAATAATAAAACTATCTCTTAAATTCATCCTCTAGTATAATAAGCATCCTTTTATAAAGTTTTCACGCATTTTAAAATACACACACATTGACTATTATATAAAGCACACTTATTTATTTTGATAAACACACTTAGTTATTGTATAATACACTTGACTATTATATAATAGCATAATAACACACACTTATTTCTTTTGTTAAAAATACTTAGTTATTGCATAATACACACCTTTTTTTATTTTAGTTTAAGCGAAACCACTGACATATGACATGTGTTTTGATTTTGATTTGGCATAAAATGTGTGTTTTGACCTATCAACATTTATCTTCAACTTATGAATTTACTTTCTAGCCTTTTCTACTATGTATACTTGATTGTTATAAAATACACATTTTTTTATAGGAAAGTAGGCTTCGCCTACTTAATTATAATGTTATCAATAATAATAATAAAAAATTACAAGGAGTTGTGGTTTGAGAGAAGAAACAAAGAAGAGAGAGAAAATAATGATATTAAAGTTAAACTCACATCTTTAGCTAGTTAATCTAATATTACCTATGTACTACATATATAAAAGAGTAATTAAGGCTAAGGTGCTATGAATAGCATAAGGCCTTCCGTGCTACGGTCTCAAAAACCTATCGTATAAACTTCAAATTTCAATTTAAGTAGCTCAGTAAATTGTTTATATAATAAACTTGTAAAATACTAATTTTTACTATTTTCGAATTTTTTTTACTATTTTTTATGATTTATGAAAGATGACAAAAAATAGCCAAAAACATTGGCAATTTTCTTTTATTTATAAGTTATTTTTTTGCCATCTTTCATAAATAATAAAATATAGTAAAAAAAATTCAAAAATAGTAAAAATTAGTATTCTACAAGTTCATTATATAATCGATTTACTAAACTACTTAATGGAAGTTTGAAGTTTGAAGTTTTAAACTGTAGCATTAAAGGCCTTATACTATCCATTAGCGAAATGTCACGCTTTGTTTCGGCAGTAATGATTGAAGAAGTATGAATTGTTGGTCATAGCATATGCAAATTTTATAATGTAATGCAAATAAGATTTGTGTAAAAAATCAAACTAAAAACAATTGTCCCATTTTTAGTTGAATTACTGAACAATACTTAACGAGTTGTTGACCTCTTTTCTTCAAATTAATTTGTAATGACTATTTATATCTAAGAAGTTTAAAATAAACTTCAATACAATAAAAGCACAAGTAAAGTATATTATCACTACTGACATTATAAAAATTCAGAATTCCGTCGCACCTTGAACCCTACATTGAAATACAGCAGTAACTAGCATTTCAGGGTTTAAGGCCACATTTGCAGATCCACACTCCAAATTCAGAATGCTCATGAGTCACCAACGACAAGTCTCGGGCCGACAACACCAAATTCAGCCATTAATTTGACAAAATCACAAAAATTCAGCCATTCCACCTCACAGTTTCTCCTACATCTAATTCTAGCACCTTCTCTGAGCAATTTGTACCGCGCACCTACCAAAATTACAACACAAAAACACTGCACTTTTCACCCATCCATCCAAAACAATGTTCCGCATTTTTCATCCAAATATCTTTCCAACCAGGAATAAATTCAACAGTTTATGTCAAAGTGAAACTTAATTTTAAGTTTGGATGGCTAAGTGAAAAACATCAGCTTTTAGACAATTCTCTGGGTACAATTTGCCCAATATCTAATTTTTTTTAAAAAAAAAAAAGGCAAAATCACAAATTGCCCAATTTGCCGATATTGATCATATCATACTCTTAGCTCATCATAAACCTGCTCTGTGAAATAATACTGTCTCTGTTTCTGTTTGATGTGAAATAATACTCTCTGTTTGCACTCTTAAATTATCTCTCCCCTATAAATGAGAACAATCTACTAGAAAAAACACGTGCCAGGTCAGCAATCTTCAATTCAATATCGGTGTTGTTTGTGCGGGGACCACCTCTGCCCATTCGAGGAATCCTATTGGCTATGTCGATTGTCAGACTTGCACATGATTTCCTGGTTAGCACTTCAAGTGTAGTCTTAGAATAATTTGACGCAAGTCGATTCAACAAAATCAACGCTTCCTTCATCACCAAGTTCCTAGAGAGGGAGAGAAACAGTTAAGTTAGAGGTCGTAATGTCATATTGAACATTATTCCATAGTTTTACTTCCACCCACCCGTACCTTCTAACCATCAATTTAAATTATCATCATTAACATTTGGGTGGTAAATCACCAAATTTTACCCTCAAACTTATATAATTTATTATTGATTATTTTATTTTTCTTAAATTTGAAAGCAAAAATTATTTCAAAATTGAAGGCTAATTATATACTATTTTCAAACAAAAAAAAATAAGTGACAAATGTACAATATAAATATTACTAAAATTTAGAGTTTCTAACTCGATAAAATAACTACAATAAATACTACATCGCAGGAATATTTTCGTCATTTATTAACACAACTTAATCATGTTAAATGAATTTAACAGTCCTGGGGTGGGGGCTAGTTGTCATAAATTGAAGGCTTGGGAGATAATTATCAAAATTAAAAGATTAGAGGGGTGATTGTCAGAACTAGAACGTTTGGGATGATGTGGTAGCACTACCCTTTAGGAAAATGACTGAGGCTCAATTGGGAAAAATTTTGTTAATAAGAAAATTCGGTAGTCATTACTGTGCCGTACCAGCACCATATGAGTCAGTAGATGACCGATACCAACTAGTACGAGGTAAACTTTTTCAGTTGAATTAAGGCTCCCACTATTTTTTTGACCAAAGTTCAGTAGTAAAACAAAATAAAATAATAAAACAAGAAGAGTGAGGCTATTGTACTATTCATTGTGCAGATTGGTCCGTACTATGGATCATATCTCTGTTTTTGAAGTCCAAACAGTCGATGTGAACCGTTCAACGTGATCTCCATATGACAATGTACATGCATATCAAATTTCACAAATTTTTTACTATTTTTTTAGATAGGTAGAAAAATCGATTAATCTAAAAATCTGGACCATTCAAAAGTAGTGATTTTCTACCTTTCTACCTACCTAAAAAATAGTAAATAAATTCTAAAAAAAATTTAGTATTCAAATACATTCTCATATATAGATCAAGTTGATAGGTTTATAAATGAAGATATTGATCCAAAGTACGGACCAACCGCGCTATGCATAGTACCATAGTCTTACTCGAAAATGAAAATTAACAACAGGTGTTTCCCTATGTCCCTATGGACCGGCAGTTGCAAAAATCAAAGCAATTCTTTTGGTACCACTACAGATCAATAGATACAAGAGAAAGAGAAACCCCTATATCATATGTTACCTTTCTTTGCTATTTTCTAAATTCATCTGAGCAGAAAGAACTTGCACTATCAGCTCCAATAAGTTGAGCTCAGCGGGGCCCAACCGGGTCCAATAGAAGTTCGAATCCTGATTGCCCATATGATGCAATATATGCCAAAAGAATGATCACTTGTCTGACAAGCTTCAAGTCCTAAACAATATAATTGCAAAAATGTACTGAAAGAATAAAAAACAAAGAACAATAGAACTAGAGAATAATAACAAGGACACTGATTAGAACCTGATCTAAATGTCATTTCCATAATGCACAATTAAATATTCATATAGACAAAGTGATTTACCACATTGCAAATAAAGAATACGGACATGCTTAATAAGAAGCTAACAAGTTGAGTTTATTTATCTAAATTTCTAAGAAAATTACTGTACCATAGATCCACTTAATGGACAAGATAAGCACTCTCCCAGATCCCCCAAAAGTAAGCCAATTTGGTGCAGCAAGACATCTTCGCTCAACTCCTCCACCTTTTCTGAAATGACATCCACGCCCTCTCTGCCTCCACTACAGAACAGCGCTAACGTTTTCGGGCCTACAATCATATAATGGAATATTATTAGAAGAATCACAGTGTTGACCAAGTCAACATGAGCAAACAAGATTTGACCAAGTCAAACTGGAGCAAGCAAGATTGATCAGGACTCGTAACAGTAGTTAGTTAGATTAGTTAGTTTGTTATAGGATTCTTATACTTGTAAACCGTGGCTATAAATACATGATGTATATGTACTAGAGATGAAATGAATGAAATACAATTCCATTCTATCTCTTTCCTAAATCCTTTAAATATTCAACTATATTGACCTCTATCTAAAAAAACAAAAATTGCCTAGAACAATGGACTCCGCATTATAGTTATATTTTTATTTTCTCTCTTCTCCTTTTTGGTACCAAATTATACAGGAAAGCAAGTACTGAACATTATTCCCTACTGGTTATTTCACAGAGAGAGTAGAACCACCCAGTACAGTTAGGTACAGTGGGGAGAATCCATTGTGACACAATATAACAAAAGTGAAAATAGACCAAAACCTGAAAATGATAAATAGGGTTCCAATGAAAATTGCTCTACTAGAGATTGTATGATACTCACAGTTAAGTATCAAGAAAAGAAGATACACGGCTTCTTTTTTCACAAAGGGCCCCGTCTCCTTGTTTAATAGCAGGTGAACGCATTCTAAAACTGGTGCTAATCGAAATCTGCAACAACCTTGAACTTGTTAGTATAAATTAATATTTTGAAGGAAAAAGGGTGGTGCAATAGGTTATTCCCCATTGATAGTACAATAGTAAACTGTCTATTAGTTGAAAGTAATTAAGCGAAAGAAATTACAAAGCTATCAACCTATCTACGCAGAACCTATTAATAACCCAAAACTATACAAAAATCAAATGCAAAGGACTTTACAGATTGAACACTGCTATCTTACAAAATTCTTTTGTTGTTGCTATGAATCACTTGTTTTTTTTAGGTGATCAAACCTATACTGAATTACTGATATAAAAAAAAAAATACAAGCTTACTTTTCACGATCAGTATTGGCATCACTTCTCATCACCGTAAGTATCATAATAAACAATGCGTCAGGGACATAACTCTCCATCGGAGTTTTTTTTATAGTTTCTCGTGCAGCATCAAAGATTGCAACCCACCAATTGAAGGAAGATCGATCATTTTATTGAAATTTGCATCTTCATTCAACAAGCACAAGTCCATTACATGACTAATTTCATTTTTGCTTCTCTTTCCTTGTTTGTTGTCAGTAGGAGATGCCCCAGCTAATACATTTTCCCTGAGGCCACACTGAGAAAAATTATATCGAATCCATAAGCTAACCAACTTGCCAAAAAATGTACCCAAACAACAGAACAAAGATAACAGAGACAATAAAATTTCAAGGATTTCCTAATTACAACACCAATGCCGCGGGGGGGGGGGGGGGGGGGGGGGGGTTGTTGGTTACATGCGTTCCATTTGGATTTTAATTTATAGCTGATTGAAGTTTACCTTTGATTAGGAAAGGCTCCGGAGCTTATTAGGTGATGTAGGATAGTGCGCAATATCTTCAGAGATCTAGCTATAAGAGAAACCTGAAGTTCAAAATTTTTAACAGATAAGAATCACCAGTTATACAATTATGTTAACCATACATTAATGTTGTAAAAGAAAAGAATAAAGGGCATCAGTCTTACTTTACAATAAAATTGTTATGTGTACTTTTTGGTGACATTCATATATTGTAAGGGGTGATATAAAAAGGAACGACAAAAGCAAGAAATCCAGAAAAATAAACAAGTGTGCAACATTTCAATAAATAACCATAGAAAGAGGGAGTCAATCCTTACATTTTTTACCCTACAAAGGTTTAGTAATTCTTCGACAACATGGTGTAATTCTGCCGTCTGATTACGCACCTGAAATAAAGAGGATCAGAGGCGGAGGGATGATAAGCAAAGGGGTGTTAAGCAGCCCCTATGAATTAAAATATTTCGTTTTTGTCCTTCAAATTTCTATTTTTTACAAAAAAAACACTATTAGCCCCCTCATAAAATAAATTACATGACACTTATTCAGTCCCCCACCACTCCCCCCCCCCCCCCCCCCCCCACCAAATCTCAATTTTTTGGTTCCACCCCTGAAGAGGATGAGCTCCAACAAAGATGACCAAGCGAACAACCAGTACAAAACAATTCAAATTGTGCTTGGCACAAGTACAAGACTGATACAGTACATGCCAATTAGTATGTACCAGTTGGCCAGTAATGAATGTACCAGATAAAGGTAGGAAAGGTGATAAAGTACCTTCAGTACTAGTGCCTGGAGACGAGAAACAGCATTACTACTGATCAACCCAATATCGGAACAATTCATGTCACTAGTACTAGCTTCTGACATTTCCCTGTCATCAAAGGGTGCAAAAATATCATCTGAACAAGAAGCGAAAATGCTCGATATGAGTTCCCTTCTTGCTCTCCTGTTAGAAGATTCGATACCCCAAATTGCCCTTAGATTGCTGCAGATCTGTTCTCCGTACAAGCTCTTTGAAGTTGTACTACAATCATTGTTAATGTTGCCATCTTGGACACATGCTGTCTTGACTCCAGTTGATTTAGAGGTGCTCAATGCTAGAATCAGAGAAATAAAAGAAATAAACAAAGGACACGGGATATTTATATAAAAATAAAAATAAATCTGGTAAGTATATGTTAATGCCTTACTAATGTCATTCATGGTATGGTGCCTCGACTCCAACAATTTTGGGATAGGTGCCATCATTGGATCTTCTCTATTAGAAGCCAGGTGTGCTGTGTTTCTTTCTTTCGATCCTCCATTAGAAATTGCGGTTGCAGGTGGTGGTTTCCGTACTGGCACAGGGGTATGTTCACTACCAGTACAATTAAAACATATAAATATAATTGTAAAATTAACTCAAATAGTATGAAGGTTGTACCAGTACAGATACAACGTTGCCTAACTTAAGCTAAAATTAAAAAAATTATTGAGGCAAGAATTGTTAAGAGTTTCAAAAAAGTTGCATAAAGCTTGAATAGTACAATTTTTACGAATCATCACCTAGGGAACTGGACAACTGGTGCATCCATGAGAAATACAAAATGTAAGAAGACTTACACATTAGCTCTTTTCAAATTGCGAATTTCAGTTTCTTTAGCTTCAATTCGTTGATGGGCACACTTGAGCTGTTCTTCTTTCTTTGCTCTGTCCATTTTAAGTTGACAGCACTCACTTTCCTATTTTGAGAAATTAGGGGCTTAAATTGTTATTTAAGTAAGAGTTAATTAAATGAAAACGTGAGAAGAGATTTGTGTACCTTGTGGTTTAGTAGGCTTGATAGACGCATCAAATCCCGCTGCAATATAGCACAATAAGGTAAGAATAGTGTGTGTGTGTGTGTGTTTTGGCTTTCATTTGAATATTTGCTGTGACTTTTCTCTCGTCTAAGAGATTGTACAGAGAGCGGACAGCAATTGCATATAAAAATAATACAATACATCACCTTCAACTTGTTGAGCTCTTTGTTGTTGTTGGTTACGGAGTGGGTATTACGAAAATCAGCACCCCACGAATGTGAATCTACGACTTGAAAATCATCCCCAGTTGTGGGCCTGTCGATAGTGCACATTTGCGAGAGCTCACGCGGCGGCGAGAACTGAAGCTCTGTAATCGCCGATGCCGATGCCGATGCGGCGTCAGCACCTCCATCAAAGTTCAAGTTCAAGTTCAAGTTGTCGGCCACATGAGGGGGAGGGGGAGGGGGAGGGGGAGGGGGTGTGGGGAGGTTGCGAGAGGCCAGCGCTTCGAACTCGCTGCGTATGACTGCTTGGAGAAAGGATTCGTCCCATTCGTCTATGCCTGAGCTCATAATAATAATAATAATAATTGTAGAGAGTAGAGACTAGAGACTAGAGAGACAGAAAGAGAGAGAGAGGGAGGGGGGAGGGGAGAGAATTCAGATCCAGTGCAGTAACCCAATTTTTGAGTTTTGATCCAAACCGTCCAAGGTGCTCTAACACAAAGAACCTGGATCCCACAAATAACACTGGCCCCTGCGCTACCACCGAATAGGCACCCTACACGTCTAAACTCAAAAATTGGGTTACTTTAGGGGATCCGGACTTGGAGGGGAGAGGGGAGAGAGGAGCGTTCGTGCTTTCAATCGTCGGAACCACGTGAGAATCAAGTGCAGGGGTAGGGGTGGGTGTTCAACAATGGATGATGGATGTGTATCCGCTGCTTTTCTGATAGAAAAGCAGGGAGCTGCTCGTCTCTTTCTCTCTGTATCTCTCTAAAAAAAAGAGAAGAGAGAGAGAGTCACGTGAGAGAGAGAGGACGAGGAGAGAGATAGAGAGGCAAGCAGGAGAAGAGTAGGGGTTTGACGAGCACCGGATCTCGTTCCGTTCAACAATTCAACTTCAACAGTTCAAGTGGATTTTTGTCCTTTGAGAGCGCAAATGAAATGCTATAAACCTACAACCATCAACAAACAATCAAGCATGCCTGCATGACTGCATCTGCATCTAAATCTGCATCTGCATGATAATAAAGTTTTCGAATACCCAAATTTGTTAAATTATTCTCCACTTTTGCTAAATTAGAATACCCTAATTTGTTAGTTAACCGCACCAATAATTTCAAATTAAACAACCAACACTCAAAACTTCATATTTCAAATTTTACCACCCACCCGCACCAAATTTTTTGGTGCGCCAGCTGGAAATGCACACCAAGTTATTATTTTTTTTTGTTTTTTTATATTTTGGTGTGTATAATTTGTAACAATTTGCGCACCATCTTAGTATAAAACGCTGCTCAGATTGTGCGTATAATTTGTTGTTGTAATTTTTAGTTCAAATTTAGTACAAAATTTTATTTGTTAAACAAGTGTTTTATTTTCTATAATTTCACTGTCAAATTTGATGTGTAAATATAATTCTAAACACACAGAACAAATAGAATAGAACAAAAAAAAAAATTAGTCCAAAAATTTCAAACATAACATAACATGACTAAAATAATAATAATAATAATAATATTTGGTGTGCATCCTGAGGGTGTGCACCAAAAAATAAAAAAATAAATTTGGTGCACATTCCCAGTTGGCGCACTAAAAAATTTGTTGTGCATCATGCAGGTGCGTTCGTGGTAAGAATTGAAATTTGGAGATATGAATGATAGTTGTTTAATTTTGATTAATTGTGGTGGTAACTAAAAAAAATTCAGATTAGAATACAGCACTTTTTAAATTTGTTGAATTGTACTGATAATAGAATTTTAAATATTTCATAAATATATAAATATTTTGATTCATTGTTTACAGTAACGAATTAATTCTTAGTTATTTGAATACTTGGTGATCTTATATTCTTGCGCTCTTGTCAATGGAGTTGTAAAAGAATGAAAAAAAAAAAAACATGAATAAGATGAATAAGAAAATTAAGGACAATTTGGATATTTCTCAATTTAATTTTGAAGAAGTTGATTATTTCAATGTATATATCACTGGATTCTATGAGTTTTCAGTTTCTCTAAAAAAAATAAAGTGATATAATAATTGCTCTCACTTCAATATAACATATTGATAATTTAAAATAAAAATTAGTAATCATTAGCGTTATGATCCTCTAGCGGAGAGAATTTCAATATGATTTCTAAAAAAAACTTAAGATAAACATACATACAAAGAAATGGACATATTGTGAAATTCTTCTTATGTATTTTTTTTTTTTTGCATTGTAAACTATTTTCATAAAGTTGATCGTTTTAGGTGCATTAATTGTTTTCTTTGGGGTACATTTTTTTTTTATCTCAATGTAATATATTTCATGAGGGCTCAAATGCTCAGTTGCTTTTTTGTTCTAATCGTACTTCACATCTTTTATCTTCTATTTCAAAGTCCAAATAGATGATCTGGACTGCTCAACATGATATTCACATTAAAATGTGTCTAGAGACCAACTTTTATATTTTTTTTTGAAAATTTTGTACTACTTTTTATGATACGTACAAAATCACTATTTTTCAGAAAATTTTGGACCATCTAAAAACAGTGATTCTGTACATATCTTAAAAAATAGTAGAAAGTTTTTAAAAAGTATAAAATTTGGTCTCCAGCACATTTTAACGTGGATATAATATTAAGCGGTTCGGATCGTCTATTTAGATTTTGAAATCAAAAATAAAAATGTGAGGTACGATTGAGACATGAAAACAATAGGGTATATGAGCCCTCCTCATTTTAACGTGGATGATGCTTGATAGAAAGCGGTATTAATTTGAGTACGCGATTTTGATTTTTATCTTTTAATATTTAATTAATTTGAGTACGCGATTTTGATTTTTATCTTTTGATTTTTATCTTTTGCAAGACATGAGGTGAAAAAATTGAAAAATAAATTAAATATTAAAAGATAAAAATCAAAATCGCGTACTCAAATTAATACCGCTTTCTATCAAGCATCATCCTCGATCGCCTTTCATGTTTAGTTGTTGAAATTTGAAAAGAAGTGAGAATTTGACATGGGATCCTTTTTACCAGATGAACAATTGGCATTGGGGATTGATTCGAATTTATTTGAATCCAAGTTATGGCTGCGTACCATGAAGAATTTCTTTAACAGAAAATATCAAATGAGGTAATTATGAGCTTCAAAAACTTAAATAGGAGAATGCTATTTTAAGATCACTAATTCTATTATTCAGTATTGGGAGGAAATTTTGTATCTTAATACCCAATTTGCTCTTTCTTAATTAAAATATATTGCAACCAAATACAATTCAGTACAATTAAAGCACAACTTATAAAGAAAGTCAAGAAAAAAAAAAAATTTCAACCAATAGGCAATAGGCAGTCATGTCATTAATTAGACTGGATGGTTTAGTGCATATAACTCTATTCTTAAAGGAAATTCAGGGTTACTTCAAAAAAAAATTTGCAACGAGCACTTCCATGCTTATCATTAGATTTGAGCCTTTTTTTTTTTCTCTCTGCACATAAATAAAAAAAATGTAAATTCATTGGAATTTAAATTTTTTGAGGTACTAATTATATATTAGTTGTTTGATGGAGTTTGAGGTAGTAGTTGGAGGAGAGACATGAATGTTGTTGAAATCGTCATTCAAACTTAAAAAATTAGAAAAAAAAATTCCATAAAATAAAATAAAATATTTTTGTTAATTTCAAAAGGGTACGTCACCATTTTTTTAACCAATACACTGATGCACAAGACTTATCAAACTAGAAAGATATTAATTAAGGATAAATTTGATATAAAAACATAAAACATATTTGCATTGAGCGTACAATTCTCAAAACAGCAGTGTGACAAAAGAGACAATAGACCAAGTCATTCTTTAATTTCATTCTCTTTCAAATAACAATTAATAAATTTCTTGTACGCACTTGATACAAATTTAATTAAGTTCTAAAGAAAGATAAATTGAAAACGAAGAGGGTCAATAATACAATTGTTGCTCTCAAAATAACACCTTCCTTTCTCTCATTTCCATTTCCATAGAATTAAACAAGACCAGCATATCAAATGCACTAACATACTTTTTTTAAGGTGGATTTGACTGATTAAACTAGTGCGCTTAAAATACTCCCCTTTAAATTAATAAACGTGAAGGCTGTTTTATGAATTTGGCTGTCACTCACTCGAGGGATGTTTGTCCTGTCTGAAATCTCATCACCGTCAGATCTCAATCTGATGGTTATGATCAACAAATGGTTTCATGCCAAAGTAGAGTAGGAGTAGGAGTAGGAGTAGGTGATAGTGATATGAATTATTTTATTGACCTGCTTGGACTTGGTAATGGTAATTGGTAAAGGTCTTCTGCTCCAACTAACTCAATCGGATCCGATAAATAAACAAAGGAAGATCCCTTATTCCCTTAGACTGAGAGTTTCCAATTCCAATTCCAATTCCAATCTCATCTCTGCCCTGCCCCCCCTCTAGGCTTGTGTCTTTTTTTTTTTCCCTTCACACTCAAAGTAATACCATCATTCAAGCAAGGTCCAACTCTGCCCTGCCCCCTCTAGATCTGAGCCGTGACCTTCGACCCTTCTGAGAGAGAGAGAGAGAGAGAGAGAGAGAGAGAGAGAGAGAGAGAGAGAGAGAGAGAGAGAGAGATGGGTCAGGCCTTACGCAAGCTGTTCGATTCCTTCTTTGGCGTCAAAGAGATGAGGGTGGGCATTTACTCGGTTCCTTTATTTCTGAATTTAGATTTGATCTGTTCTTTTAAAATCTCTGAAACTTGAATTCATACGGTTGAATTACAGATTAATTAACTGATTTCATGTTAGATATCTTTTGCTTACTTCTTAAGCCAAGCAGACCACAGGTTAATGGTTAATATATACTTTTTTTAGTAAAGGTCTTCTCAGTTTACTCACTTACCAGCTTGCTCATAACATTCAGAGCATTGCATCATGTACAAACTCCTTCCTTGAGAGTTGAGACTATTCAATTATGTATTCTTTTTTTCTCTAGGTGGTGATGCTTGGATTGGATTCTGCTGGAAAGACAACAATCCTGTATCGAATGCATCTTGGTGAAGTCTTATCCACTGTACCAACTGTTGGTAGGTACACCAACAATTCCGGAAATAATAATATTCAACTACAAAAATTGTACTGTCTTTTTGTTTATTTATTTATTCATTATTAAGTTCAATGACAAGTACTTGCACTCTTCTTGTTATGTACTGTACAGGATTTAATGTAGAAAAAGTGCAATACAAGAATGTGGCGTTTACAGTATGGGATGTAGGAGGCCAAGAGAAATTAAGGCCTCTTTGGAGGATGTACTTTAGCAATACAGATGCTCTGGTAATAATCCACAATAAATTTCCATCTTTACAATTTAACTAGTTTTTACCTGTTACAAGGTGAGTTATCTTTGATGGATATATTTTTATTTTACTTTTTGCATTTTGTATGTTTTCAGGTATATGTAGTTGATTCGTTGGATAGAGAGAGAATAGGAGATGCTCATCATGAATTCCAGGTCCGACCTTGTGTCGATTAATGCTTTTTAAGTAATTTAGTTAAATTTTCCAAGTTTTCAATCTGCTATTATAATTATATAGTTATAGATTTATTAATTTCTTGATCAGGGAATTATCAAGGATCCTTTGATGGCTAACTGTGTTATATTGGTGTTTGCTAACAAGCAGGATTTGGTAAGTTCAGATCTTTGATTTTATTTTCCATTTTGTTTCAGCTGGTAGCTCCTACCATGCCTTTCAAAAATAATAATAATTGCCAATCAGACCACGTACCAGCTTGATTTCAGATCAATTTTCTCTTTCTGTGTTCAGTATTTGACTATAAATTGATGAGACATCATGGACCAATTATTCATTGAGACTTAACTTATCCGGTTCCCAGAAAATTGTCCGAAAAGATCCTAACTATGCTGCTTCTGGTTACAGTTAGGGGTGTTCAAACGATAGGTTCGGTTAAAACTGAATTAAAATAGTCAAATCAAAATTTTAAAAGAGTTTCAAAAATCTAACCGAACCAAACGAATTAAACTTGTCAACTGGATAACCACCAATCCAAAAGAACCGAAGTAAATTTCGGTTTGCTTGATTGAACCGAAATAAGAGAGAGTAAATATCAAAAGGTCAAAACTCAATACATATACACAGATACATTTAATAATCATAGAAATAAATGTCAAGTATATATCAGTTGAGCCGAAGCGAACAAAATATAAAAAACCAAAGTAATTCAAGTAAATATCAATTATATTTCGGTTTGTTTGGTTGAACCGAAATAAGAAAGATTAAACCGAACCAAATATGAAAAACCAAAGTAATTCAAAAATCCAACCTAACCGAACCATTTAAACCGAAAACCAAGCCATCTAATCCAAAATTTGTCAGTTCGGTTGAAAACCAAATAAACCAGATCCAATGAACAACCCTAGTTACAGTCACTACTCTATTTGTACAATCTAATATGATCAAAATTCCTACTGAAAATTCAAAACAAGTCAACTAAAACAAGTTCAAATATATGATCTTTTCGATGCAGAAAGGTGCGATGAGCGCAGAGGAGGTGTGCAGAGGGTTAGGCATGTATGAACTAAAAAACCGAATATGGCACATACAGGGCACATGTGCCTTGAAAGGAGATGGTATATATGATGGGTTAGACTGGCTTGCATCTACATTCAAACGGTTACAAGCGGAGGGTCAGCCGACCTCAGTTGCGGGCAGTTCCTCTTCTGAATAAAGTAAGGTTTGCGGGCAGTTGAGTGTATTTCATATTGTGTTATCAGTACTGGTCATTTAGGTCATTGAAAGTAGCACAAGTGCTAAGAGCCGAAATTTTTATTTATACCATATTAAAAAAAAAAAAAAAACCAAAAACCATGTTTTGTGGGGATTTCGAAAAATACGAGGGCCTCCAAGCCAATCTGCGGCCCCCCACCAAAAACCAAAAAATGTACTGTAATATTAAATATATTTAGGTTTTTGAGGGGCCTCCAAACCAATCTGCGGCCCCCCAAGAATGTGGCTGCAGATTGGTTTGGAGGCCCTGGTATTTTTCGAATTCCCCATAATTTGGGGCGTTTTTTTTTTTTTTTTTTGAAATGTTATAAATAAAAAATTTGGTGTTAAGGGGAAAGCAGGGTCAAATGATCCTAATAATTTTATTTTGTGTTTTTAGAAGCAAGAGCTTTGTGCTGTTTTTTCAATGGATTTTCTTAGATTTCTCTAAACTGACCCACTAAACTTTGAAATGCTATCTCAAACCATGGCTGTTTAGTAGTTTTACCATTGCACAAAACTATTTTTCATTTTTTTTCTCTCGTATTTTTTTTTTCTTCTTTTTACCCTTTTAATTGTTGCACCAGAAAGAACCCTCTCTTGGAACTTGTTGTATACATAACCTTAAAAACAAGTTGCTATTTTGGGAGAATTTTTTATTTATAGAAATTATTATCAATAAATATAGGGAAATATAATGAGTTGTTGGGCATTTCAAAACAGATATGGATTCAGAAAAAAAAATTGGCTCTAAACTTTGGAGCCGATTTTTTTTGTCTTCTGATGGCCACGGCAGCAAAAAAAAAAAAAATCACTTTGGATCCCAAAAAAAAAATTGGCTCCAAAGTTTGGAGCCAATTTTTTTTTCGGACCCGTCTATGCCGTAAAAAATCACAGCCACTGATTCTATTTCCCTATATTATTTAATAATAATTTCTATTCCTATTTTGGGCTTACTAGGACAAAAGAAAAAGGAGACATATGGGATGTTTACGTAAATTGTAGTTTCTCTAAGGCTTGTAGTATAATTTAAGTACCAGGTCTGGATTTGGTGCATGCGCCAGGGTTATGCTTGGTTATCTGGTAACGAATATTAATGCTGTAGAGTGCCTGAAAAAAGAAAGCTGTGCAGATAGAGCACCTGAAAGAAATAGCAAAATACTTTTCTATATTGCTTTTAAGTTGACTTTTTGCTTGTTACCTACCCGACTTGTGTTGTTACATTTCACTAGTGTTAATTGCCTTTTTAATTGAGGTGCTTCTCATTTCTGCACATCACACTCATGCATTTTACACAATTGTCGTTGCAGTGAAATCACAATAGACTGCTACCTCTCTGCCACTTGGGGCCCGCAATCTGCTATTCACAATTGCACCTGGGTTAACTTCAGAAGAAAGCATGTCTTGGTCTTCTCTGGTACCTCGATGGTAGCGTCTTACTTTCTTATTTAGTTGCAGTTTTTGTTGTATGTAAATTAGGAATAACTGGAGCCCTTTGTACAGTCCGTGATTTTGACAAGTGTAGCAACATTTTTTTCTGATGAAAGATCTCTATGTTATGTTGAAATTTGATGAATCTGTTGTACTTGGTTATTTTGCATAATACAATGGGTTGTTTCAGCTCACATAATGAGCAATTAAATGTTTTGAAAGGTGTACAAGCAACCCAACCTGAAAACAAACGGATTTAAACATATTGAATTTGAATGAACCCATTGTATGGAAAAGAAGGGACCAAGGAGAAATGGTGTTATCAAGGAAATTATTTTAGATTTTGTGCTGGTTTAATGTGCATATATGTTTATCCAGAGACGATCTTTGAAAGAGGATGCACAATTGCACATCACATAGTAATCGAAGCAAGTCCGAAAGCAATGTAAAATATTAAAACAAGAGTGAGGCTATGGTGCTATGCACCGAAATTTTTATTTATAACATTTAAAAAAAATAAATTAACCAAATAACTATCGTTTCTGGTCAATTGTAAATCTAACACGGCTGCAGAACACCGGAGCGGACCCATTTGGGGGCCGCACTATGCCGGAGTGGCCCCTGTTCTTTATATCCCGAAAATGACAGCGAAATTTCATTCCACACTCTCACACCTTCTCTCTCCTGAGTTAGCTCTCTGATCTGTAAGTTTTTTCTCTCTTCTTTTAAATTTTTTATTTTTATTTCAGTAGATTAATAATTTAATTAGAATAATTAATTTAGCAATAATTAAATTAGAATAATTAATTTAAAATAATTAATTTAGTTAATTTTTAATTGTAGGTTTCTTCTGTATTGAATTGAAAAAATGTCTCTTATGGTATCCATCTACACTGAGGGGGATGTTTTAACAGGTCCTAATGGGGTTTACTATAGTATTGGACCTGTTACTGTAATCCCGGTATTGCCGGGTACTGATTATTTGGGACTTAAATCAAATATATGTCAGAATTTGGGATTGGATCAGGGTCAGTATGACCTTAAAATTGATGCCAAAATTAGCATGCCGACTAGTTCGGCACAAACCTGGTTCCAACTATTTCCAATTCAAAATGAGGGAGTCTGGCAGGTATTGTACAACCAAACCATGAGTTTTTCTGGGGGTGCATACAAGATAATTGACCTATATGTGGAGGTTACCAGAGCCCGGCGTTCGAACCCAGTTATGAGGTTAATCCAGGGTCGTAGTCGGGGTAACTCATCCGGCTCTAGTCCGTCCCCTGTTCAAATTGACCAACCGTCCAGTAGTCGGGCCCCAGTTCAGAGGGACCGACCCTCCCGTCGGGCCCCATCCCAGACTGACCAACCTTCATCTAGTCGGACCGCTCATTGGGGTCAAACTTGTGATCCGGATGAATCCGATGAAGAAGTGGATCCAGAAATACTAAAGGCAGAGGAAAATTGGGGTCATGTTGATCTTGAGGGTATGAGCGATTATTCTGACTAGGAAGATACCGGGCTTGTGCTCGGACTACCAAGGACTTTCAAGATGGATCGCGGGTTTCGAATAATGGATCGCGGGTTTCACCACCCGATTCATGCTTTCAACGACACATCAGGATTTATGGAAGCCAATTCGGGTTTGTTTGGACGTAGGGCAGAGTATGAGAATGAATTGTCCGAGGGACAAACATATGACTCAAAAGAGGCAATGAAGAGCGCAATTGCCAGGTTTCACATTGTTCGCTCCCAGATGAGAGGTACAGAGTTTCACCACAGCCTAGGCTGTGGAGTTTAAACCCTATTCAATCTCTTGGACGAAGGTTGCAAGTGCACAACCCTGTCTTTGTAGTTAGAATGGGTGTCGATCCTCAGGGACGGACTATTTTCTGAACTTAAACTATTCCTAGTTAGGTACTAGAAGTTGAATGATTGGGGTTTTGTTTAACTATTCCTAAATTGTATGAACAAATCAAATGCAATCAAAGAATGAATGAACAAGTATGTATGTATTAACAATTGTATTAACTATGTATGAACAGATAAATGAATCAACTAAAAGTATGTATTTTGTACTATGGTATAAAAGGGCGTTTCAAGGGTTTCAGATTTCATCTTCAACTTTGCTGCTCAGACCTGCCATGCGACCCGCATGCTCTCGCATGCGACCCGTGTGACGCGACCCGCATGCTTTCGCATGCGACCCGCTTGGCCTTAAGCGCTCCGAACCTGGCACGCGACCCGCAAGCTGTGGCTTGCGACCCTCGTGATGCGACCCGCGTGCTAAGTCACGCGACCCGCATGGTCCCTGAGCTGAGTCTGCACATGTCCAGTTTCTTGTTGTTTAAGTCGTGTAAGGTTAGATTGACCGTACCTAGTGTCACTGAACCTCAACTTTCGTGTGTTGGCTTAGCAGACCTGGTTTGGAATTGCAATTTCACCTTCTCAGGTTTAATCAAGCTGTTTGATCTAAACCTAAGTTCTCAATTCTGTTTACTAAATGTATCTACAGCTGAAGTAGAAACTTTCACCTTTCGGCTACTCATTGATCTACAAGCTGAATAGAAACTTTCACCTTTCGGCTACTCATTGACCTCACCTTTCGGTTCTCAGACCTACCTCAGGTACTTAACCTAATTGCAAGAAGCATCAAGCCTTTGGTACAAGAAGAAATGCCTAAGGCATTCAACAGTAAGCAATCAAGAATCAAACAATTTAGATCAAGCAATCTCAGATAATACAAGAATCAAGAAACACGAAATAACAATAAGAATCAATCAATATGCATCATCAAACAAAGTATCAGACTACAAATTCAAACCCTCGAAACTACAGTATCTACTCAGACATCAAATAAATCAAAACAAGAGAGAGAGATAGGAAGCAAATCATAGTGAGGGAAGAGGTAGAGAAGAGGATTGAAGCTTCAGGTTGAGTCTTCTCCTTCAGATCGCCTCCTCTTCAGCTCCAGATCGTCTTTCTCCTCCTCAGATCGCCTCAGGCGCTCAGGCCTTTACTTCAAACTCCACTCTTCTCTCTCTGGTGAAAAATGGTGGAATGAATCGGATCCCCTCTCTGTTGCCAGGCCTGCTACATATATAGCTTCCTTTGTGGGCCTTAATTGGGCCTGGCTTGGTTAGCTCGACGCGACCCGCATGAGTTTCCATGCGACCCGCGTCAGGTGGCAAGGATGTGAGCTGTGAGGGTCGCGTCTGAGGTCGCGTCCGGGCTGCAATGCGACCCGCATCATGTGGGACGCGGGTCGCGTGGGGGAAGTCAGAACTCTGCTCTTTTTGCCTGTTTTTCGCCTATTTCCTGCAAATCAACCACAAACTGCAGCAGTACCATATTCTATTGATTTTCAATATAAACTATGCAATTTAGTGGTCAAAATCATAAAATCTGGTCTGGAAATAAGACGAAATAATAGATGAAGTATAGACATATCACACATCCTTTGCAACAAAGAGGTAAAACCTACGCACAGTGACCGCACAAGAATGAGGTTCAAGTGCAAGGATAGTTACTGTGGGTGGTACATACTCGCAAGGGCCACCGGTTATGGAACACAATGGCGTGTCTCCAAGTGCCCAACACAACATTCATGTCACGCGGATGCGACAAGAACAGATCACGCCCAGTTGTCAGCTACTATGGTTGCCGAGTGTATATCCGCTCACATGAGGAACGATGTCGACTTGAGTATTCAGGCTGTCTGAATTGCTGTTGCTGAAAGGTACAACGGTCAGATACCGGCGTAAAACAAACTATGGCGTGGCCGTGAGTTGGCAATAGCCCGTCAATTTGGCAGTTGGGAGGGGTCATACTCTCTTGTAGTTCCATTGTTGGAGGCAATCGAAAGAAGCAACCCAGATACTACATTGTTCCTTCATTTTTGGCGTCATTTCATTATCAATCAAAAATTGAACTTATTTTTTTCCTTTATTGACAGAAACATTGTTTGAGGTGACCTCATATCCCACTGGTGAACCTGGACCATGGAGGTATTTTCATAGGGCGGCTTGGGCATTTGGACCGTGCATAGCTGCTTTTCAACATATCAGACCGGTCATCACCGTTGATGCATGTTTCCTGTCAGGCCGGTATAAAGGTAACTAATTTGATTGTTTTCACTTTATTTATTTTAGTTGATTTCAGCTCTTACAAAATTAATTTGATTATTTTACCACAGGCAAGCTGTTGATTGCAACCGGGTACGATGCTGAAAACCAGCTCCTCCCGTTGGCTTTGTCACTGGTAGAATCAGAGAGTTATGACGATTGTGCGTGGTTCATGAAATGGTTACGCCGTAATGTAATCCGCTCCAGATTCATGTGTGTCATCACTGATAGGGGGAAGGGTATCAAGAAGGTGTTCAGACAAGATGATATGGGGTGGAACGAGGAGGATGAGGATCAATGTGTTCACCGTCTTTGTGCTACTCACATAGCCGAGAACATGAAGAAGAACGGTTGCAGTGATAAGGCAATCCGTTTTTTTAGAATATGTGTGGCTAAGAGGAAGATGAGGAGATACGAGCAAGGAATGCAAGCAATGAGGCAGGCATGTGACTTTGCCCTCAATTGGCTGGACGGTGTGGGTAAATATTTGGATCAAGATGAGAACGAGTGCCCCAAACCATGGATGATATTCCAAGCACTGGACGGTGGTTACCGTTGGGGCATCATGACTACAAACGGGTCCGAGTCGCTTAATAATGTCTTCAGGTCCTCTCGTAAGCTACCGGTTGCAGCAATAATTGAAGACACATTTTACAAATGCATGACATGGTTTGCGCAAAGGAGGGCCAAAGCGGAATGGGAAGTCAGTCAAGAACAACAATTCTCGTGTCGTGTGCATCAGGTACTTTTATTTGTAGTTCTTTCTTCATAATTTTTAATGAACTTTGTTAAAAAAAAATCTGACTTCTTCATTATTTTTTAATTTTTCGTAGCTGATCAACAAACGGTTCGAGAGATCCGATAAAATGAAGACGCTGGGGGGCTTTGGAAACAACAACGAGTTCGAGGTAACCTCCACACAGGAGAGAGTTCACGCTTTTATACCTGACGATTCTGGTCGGTTTACCAAGGCCAATTACAAATACACGGTGATAATCGGGGATGATCACACAGTAACTTGCACGTGCCAGAAGCCCCAATTGGAGAGAATACCGTGCTCTCATGTTCTGTCCGTGTGTCGTCTCCGAGGCATCGACCCTGGAGTCTTTGTAAGTCACTACTATCATATCCATACACTGATCAACACATGGAGCGCTCAATGGCATGTCTATGGAAATCAGTCGGAATGGCCTCAACACGATGGCCCGGTCCTTGTTCCAGAGAAAAAAAATATTACTGTGGGCAGAAGACAACACGACAGAATTCCGATGTGGATGGACGTTCTACATAATAGGAGAAGAGGACACCAAGCCGGCCGAGATACACAAGAAAGACAAAACAGAGCTGCTCGAGCTGCACGAGATTGAGAGTTAATGTTGCTTTTTTAATTGTACTCGTAAAAATGTTGTTTATTTTCGGTTAATTAGACGTATTTGTAATTTCCGATAACATTAGCATTGTTCTATTGTATGCTTCTTTATATGGCTCATTGTTTTATTGTAATGTTTCTTTTGATTAAACAAACGACGAACAACAATTTCAGATTAAACGACATTTCAAACATAAGTAATTACACAACTTCCAGTACAAACTTTACATTTTTGATAAAAATTTCCAAAACAAAATCATAATCAACTTCAGAATCAGATAAAAAAAAAACAGGGGCCACTCCGGCATAGTGCGGACCCGGGTCCGCTCCGCCATAGTGCGGCCTCATATGGGGGTCCGCTCCGGCATTCTGCGACGGCCCCCAGATGGGTCCGCTCCGGTGTTCTGCGGCCGTGTTAGATTTAGAATTGACCAGAAACGATGGCTATTTGGTTAATTTATTTTTTTAAAATGTTCTAAATAAAAATTTCGGGTGCTATGCATAGCACCAATGGCTAGTGTACTACGGCTCAATATGGTACTTTTTAAAATCCTAACGGTCGATCCGAACCGTTTAATGTGATATACATATGAATATGTACTTGCAAACTAAATTTTATATTTTTTTGAATATTTTTACTATTTTTTTAGATAGGTTGAAAAATCAGTATTTTCTGAAAATTCTGGACCATCAAAATTCTACCTATCTAAAAAAATAATAAAAAAATTTGAAAAAATATAAAATTTAGTTTGCAAGTACATATTCATATGGTTATCACATTGAACGGTTCGGATCGACCGTTAGGATTTTAAAAAGTACCATATTGAGCCGTAGTACACTAGCCATCCGTGCTATGCATAGCACCATAGCCTCACTCTTAAAACAATGTAAGAAGAAAGAAGGATCGAAAGCAATGTTTGTAAGATTAAAAACGACGCCTGAGAGATTCGAACTCTCGCGGGGAAACCCCATGTACTTAGCAGGCACACGCCTTAACCACTCGGCCAAAGCGTCGTTGTCGTCTTTTGGAATTAATTTGTTATATCATACATAAAATAATACAGTATATAAAATACAAAACGACACCTGAGAGATTCGAACTCTCGCGGGGAAACCCCATGTACTTAGCAGGCACACGCCTTAACCACTCGGCCAAAGTGTCGTTGTTGTACTTCTAAGGTTCTTTTATTATATGTATGTAATTACAATAGAAATTAAGAAAGTATAATAGGAGAAGAAACTCATTCAACTTCTTCCTAGGTGGCCATTCCCTGTCAAGTGTCAACTCTTATATGATTCCCTTCGAACCCCAAGGTAGACAAAATTGTCAATGGGATTTAGTTGGTTGATGATAACTAAGTAACAAAAGTCTAATTAACCCTGGATAATCTCATCAAAAGGGGATGAGCACTGCCAACACATACATATATGTGTTATTTATGTAGAGTTGGGGCAGAATCAGTTCACAATTTATTTACTCAATGTTTCTTTACACATCCATCAGGTAGGTATTGTTGCAACACTGCTAGTGGCAAGACATGAATAAAAATTATAACTGAAGAGTAATTTATCAGTCATTATTAATTAGTTCATTGCTTTTGTTTGGTAAACGAACTAATTACAATTAAATTTCTTCTCTGTTTACGGAATAACATAAAACACTTGGTAATTATCGTGTATAATTAATTGCACGGGTCAAATTCAACTTTTAGTATAACTGGTCGGTAATTGATGAACTTTATATATACTCAATTAATTAAAAAATTAACAAAGTTGTTATGTAAAAACATTACTAACGAATTAAATTTATAAAGTAAATAATTTGTCATGTAAAAATATTATTACTGAATTAAATTTGTTTAAACAACCCTTTGAGCTATTCAATTTGATGACTTGTTGAAATCTTAAGGAGATCAAATTATTGAAATCTCAAAGGAAATCAAAATCAAGAATTTTAAGAAACTTGTATTTTCTTAATATAAAGAAGAGCATTATCAATTTTAAAAAAGTTGACACCATCTAATAACAATAGTTTTGGAATAAGTTGAATCAGGTATGGAAGTCAGCAAATAAAATGAAATGTAGAACCGTTCCTTGTGCAATCACAATAGTTTTGGTTGCGAGTTGCGACGGTTCAGAACCATTGAAAAAGAGGGGCGTTTGCGGGCATGGGAACAGTGAGAAGTATCCACCGGGACTGCCTCTCCGGTGATGACTCTACAGCTGTCAGACTTTGGTTGGATACACTAGACTTGAGCCTTATTCCGTATCAGCTAATAGTGGGTCACCAAAACAGCTGGTCGAACTACCAGGTTCTAATGTAAGGTAGATTGGACCTTCTCTTTGATCATCCCCCTTCACCCCCCCTCCCCCGTTATCACCGGAACCAAATTAAGATGGAAACTCCCGCCATGGAGACCCAGCAGGAAACAATTCACAATTTGGACCCCTCTACATCCCACCCTGGAGGAGGAGGGTCCTTCGTATTCAAATCCCCGCTAGGGACCCGTCGCGCAGAGGAGCACCGGCCGCCTCTACTTAGAGCAAGTTTTGGTCCACTAACTCTACCTATACACCAGGTCCAGCCACTGAGATTAGGAAACTGATAACGGTCAATGGAGTCAGTCAATTGTGATTGTCAGTCGTTCTTCAGAACTACGAGACAAAACAAATGAACTTTTTGCAGAACTGACTTTACAATATTGCCCCAGTCCGAACACAGCGTGACAAGTGTCCCACACCGCCTCCTTCTCAAGCTAACATCCAAAGAGGCCATTTTGTGACTACTCCCCCAACCCTTTCATCCCGCCCTGGGTTCAAATCACCTCATAACTCTACCCCCCCACTACATGACAATTCTCAGAACCTTCTGTCTTATGCGGCATGCTCCAGCCTTTCTCACGTGCCCTCCCCTCATCACTAAAAACATTATTCCTTCTTTCTTGGGCTCATATAACCCAAATACCTCAGCATCTCTCTCATCTTCTTCACCAAGTCACAAAAACCTGAACTCCCTTTCCTCAAATCCAAAAACCCTTCCCTCTGCCCGTTCCCTTTCTCTTCCTCATTCACTACATATAGCCAATATATCCGAAGAGAATAAGACACTGATACACATGAAAGACAAACAAAGTACACCATTGAGGGTCCCATCCCGGGCGACCACTAGCACCAACTGGTCTCTCTGTCTTCTCTCTCGGGTCATCTCAGATAGAACAGTAACCGAGTCCCAGTTCCAGGTAGCCATGATGAAGGCCTGGAATGCAGACCTCGGAACAAAGGTTCGCTCTGTTGCAAAAAATGTTTTCCTAATTGAATTTCAGGATCCGAATGATCTACAATTGGCCTTGCATGGTGGTTCCTGAACCTTCAAAGGGGATCTAATAGCCTTCAAACAGGTGAAATCTCATGAGGATCTCAACCCGGCTAGTTTTAAGCAAGCGCAAATTTGGGTTCAGCTGTTTAATGTCCCTCTTAATGCTTTTTCTGAGGAAGGTCTGGTCCTGATAGGCAAAGAGGTGAGCACATCTATTTCCTGGCCAATCGAAGGTTATGTAGGCGGTAAGAGATTCCATAAGATAAATGTGAGTATTGATCTTCTCAAACCTTTGAAGGATAAAGTTAAAGTTACTCAATATATTTTGGGGGAAGTTACAATGTACTGCCTGTTTGAGAAGGTGAACTGTATCTGTGTGTTTTACTGATATCTGGGCCATGAGCTCAGTTCTCGGATTATGAAAGACTATCCACTCTTCTACAAAGCCCAGATTGTGTGGATCGCTTTTCGGACCACCAAATTCTTTCCCCAACCTGTGGAGCCTGGATTACAAACGTTACCTTAATTCCAAGAGCCCAAATATCAGAGCCCAAGCCCAACCTGAAGAGACACTTTGATCAGACCTCTCAAGCCGGGCCAACTTTGCAACAAAGCCTGGAACAACCCCCCTTTCTTCTTCTTCTCTGAATTTAAACTACTCGGTCACTGTTTTAGAGAGGGAAACAATGCAGGACTTATCCTTATCCTCTTAAGAAAATCTCAAAAAGCCGAAGTTAGCGGGGCAAATTTTGCTGACAAGGGATATATGAGTATTTGGCTTGGAACTGTCGAGGCAGTGGAGGCTCGACGAGTTCTACGCTTAATCGGTACCTCCAGTGTACGAATGCTAGTTTTGCTTTCATCTCCGAAATAAAATGCGGTTATCAGAGTGCAAGGAAAATAATAAATTGGTTGAGCATGGAAAATTCGATCATTGTTCCTTCACATGGCAAATTCGTGGGTCTATAGTTTTTGTGGGAAGATGATTTTGCGGTCAAATTGCTTCAGAATAATTTCAATCTTATTGCAGTAAGGATAGCGGGGAAAGGGCTCTACTCGGACTGGATTCTCATCTCCATTTATGGGGATCAGGCAAGGTCATCAAACCCCATCATTTGAGAGCAAATTAACAGTTTGATCCGAGATGAGGAATTGCTGGTGTTGGTAATTGGGGATTTCAATTCTATTGCATCTATGAATGAAAAGTAGGGCGGGTCCGAGGTGTTTAAATCCGGCAACATGGCGTTTAGAAATTAGGTAAATGAGTCAGGTTTAATCGATTTGGGGCATAGGGGCCATGCCTATACCTAGTCAAACAAGAAGCAGGGGAATAGGAACATCAGTCAAAGGTTGGATTGCGCACTTGGTAACCTTCGTTGGACACTACAATATCCCAACTTGGCGGTTTACCACCTCTCATGGTTCAACAGTGACCAATACCAATCTTAATGAGACCGAACCTGATTAAAAAGACAACAAAACCCCCATTCCACTGTAAAAACTGGTGGTGTCTCAAACCAGATTTTAAAACAGTATGCGAGAAAGCAGTGCAGGAGCCAGGTATTACATGGTCGAGTATGCAACACCACTTTAAAGCTGAGTCTCAGGCCTAGGTAAAGAAAATCAAATCCCCAAATCAGATGTTAAAAGAAGTGGAGCAACAAATGTTGGAAATTAATGCTACTCAGCCAAATTTGGTCTCAAGGGAAGATGAAAATAAATTGCAAGTAGAACATGAGAGATGCTTACTCATGAGGGAGATGTACTGGCATCAAAGATCTAGGAACAGATGGGCAATTTTTGGAGACCGTAATTCTTCCTTCTTTCATGCCTCGACTGTTAATAGAAGAAGAAAGAACACTATCTGGTCCATTTTTGTACCGAGTTCGAGTTGGCTAACTGCTGAAGAGGATATTCGGAGAGCTTTTGTCTCACACTTCAAGAAGATCTATTCAAGAGGGCCCAAAGCCAATATTCACTCGGTTTATAGCTCAAACCTCTTATTGGACCTCCCCAAAATTCGGCCTTCATTGACCATTCCTGGACTCGATCCCATCTGACTCTGAAATCCAAGAAGCAGCCATGTTGCTTGGGCCGCACAGAGCAGCTGGCCAGACGGTTTTAATGCTTTTATTTTGCAGCAGCACTGGGTGCTATTTGGGCCTTTGATCACAACATAAGTTCGCAAGTTTTTTACCACTGGAGATATGCCAAAGGATATTGCAAGGTCAAATCTCATCATTATTCCCAAATCCAAAGATCCTTGTCAAGTTGGTGACTATAAACCCATTTTGGTTTGCAACGTGTTATACAAAACCATCTCGAAGATTTTAACTTCCCCACTAAAACCTTACATTATGGGATGTGTCTCAATCTCCCAATCCGCTTTCATTCCGGGTCGTGAGATATCCGAAAATGTGATTCTTATTAGGGAAGTTTTGCATTCCTTCAAATTCTCTTCGTACTCTAACTCAGATTTTTGCTTGAAGGTGGACTTGTCAAAAGCTTTTGACCGCATGGATTGGAATTATCTTGAATCGATCCTACCTCTATATGGTTTTCCTACTAAATATGAGAAAGTGGATCATGGCATGCGTTAGATCATCCGAGTTCTCAATTATTCTAAATGGGGGTGGTAGTGGTGGTTCCTTGAAACCTAGTTGCGGTCTCCGACAAGGTTGTTCCCTCTCTCCCTATCTTTTCATCCTTGGTATGGACTTGCTGTCTCGGAGTCTTTCCAACATGGTACAAGTCGGGTTGATAAAAAGGGGTTAAAATGGCGCCATCATATGCACCGATTACTAACATTCTTTCTATGTTGATGACTTACTTCTCCTTGGCAAGGCCCAAATCCAAGAAGCAACCTTTATTAAACAGTCACTGGAAGCCTTTTCTATAGTTTAAGGCCAACAAATTGGACCCGCTAAGAGCTCAATTTGGTTCAGGGCCCCAACAAAGCCTGCAGAGAAAGAACTGATAACGGATCTCTTTGGGGTCAACCAAGAAATCATCTCCTCCTCCTACTTGGGTGCCCCAATCGCCACATCTGCTCAAGCATTTGATTTCCTGGTAGAAGCGGTCTCAGCTAGGCTCAACTCTTGGAAGAGGAAAATCCTAAATCAAGTTGGGAGAATCGTTCTAATCAAATCAGTTATGCATGCAGTGCCAATTTACTTCATGTCAACCACTTTAATCCCGGCCAAAATTCTCAACAAGCTAAATGCCCTAATTAGAAAATTCTTTTGGGGTAAGGTCGATAAGCAAAGGTATATGGTCCTCCTAGCCTGGGACAAGGTGTCTGGTCCGATTAGTATGGGAGGCCTTGGGCTACGAGACCTTGCTACTATGAACAAGGTGATGCTAATGAAGATGTTATGGAGGATTGCTGCGGGATCACAAGCTCTGTGGGCACAACAGCTTCGAGCAAAATATTTTCCTCGGAGCGAACTTTGGCACAGTAAAAGGGGGTCTAGATCCACAATCTTTTGACGGGGACTATTGGCTTTGCGGGGTAATCTAGAAACTATTGTGGTCTGACAGTTGGGGAATGGGACTTCTTGCCAGATTTTTGCATAACCATGGTTCCCATAAGCGATTTCTTACCGACCCCAAAACCAAGCTGATAAGTCTTTAACGGTTGACCAGTTAGTGGATGAGGAAACATGTCAATGGAATGTGGAGTTAATTGAGGGGCGGTTTGGATATGCCTCAGCCATGGCCATAATGTCTAGCATTAGACCTCCGGTATCGGACAGGGGTTCGGACAAGCTAATTTTCTCCCTATCTTCAAATGGGATTTCTCTGTTAAAACAGCTTATGCTTCCCTTTTTTCACAATCGGGTCTTATGCAAGGGGGAGGTAGCGGGGCAAGTCAACAGAGGGCGACAAAGCTTTGGAAGCAAATCTGGCATGAAGGAGAATTGCCTCCAAGATTGCGAGTTTTTCTCTGGAAATTGGCACCTAGTGCCATTCCGTTAGGTAAGATAATGTCCTCAAGGTTGAAAAGGGGAGATCCAATTTGTCCCATGTGTGGTCAAGCGGATGAGAATGTTGTACACTTCGCTTTCTTGTGCCCCTTCTCGCGGGCATGCTTGCTTGGGGGTAATCTCGCAATCAGGTCTGAGGGGTTCAACTCGACTATCCAAACAACCCTAATTGATCTGATGGAGATGGTTCCAATGATCTTTGGAAGGAGGTAGGTCTAACTCTGTGGGGGGCTTTGGCGATGCCGGAATGATCTGGCTTTCCAGGGCAAAGTGTCCTCTTTTGGAGCGTTCTTTTCATATGTGACTCAAATCAGGTTTGAAAACATTCTGGCACAATCGAAGGGTCGGTTCTTGGGTGTACCGCCAGGTAATTCTTCCCTAAGTCCCACTTAATACTCTAGTGCGGTAACTTATCACTCGGACGATTCTTGGGCTTTTGGATGGGTGGGAGGTGTGGGTTTCAAGATCCTGAAGGAAGGGTGTTTAGTGGCCTACAAATCTGCAAGAGTTCTTGCTTGTCCTATACAAGCGGAAGCTATAGCGCTTAAACAGGGAGTTGATTTTGTTATCTCTAAGGGGTTCTTGGAGTGCAATTTCTTTACTGATTGTCAGGTTTTAGCTAATGCATGTACTGCCAGGGCAAAGTGCCCTCTTTTGAAGCGTTCTGTTCATATGTGACTCAAATCAGTTTTGAAAACTTTTCTGCCATGTCTGTTTTGAGTTTCAGGGTTTTTTTATTTTTCCCTTTTTGATAGCAAAGGGCTAGGTACTGGTAAAATGAAGTTTTTCACATTCTTATCAATAGCATGTAATAGGAGAGAGATGGATATAGTAACTGGAAGGGAGTCTTTTGTATCTTTGAAGGCCTAAGGGCATGAAGTAATAAAAAATAAAAAAAGAGGGGCGTGTTATAAAATAAAGATAAACAAACAATAAACAAAAGAGAGAACATATAAAAGATGGCAATCTCTTTATTCATATATTTCTCATGTGTGCAATACAAGATTACAATGCCTCTATTTATAGGCTACAAATTGTAAATGAAAAGCCATTACAATAATAAATAAGAGATTAAATTCTAAATACTAGTGGGATATAAATTCCAATGGTAGTGGGGTAGTGGGGAAGTAAATGAGGATTAATATTGGGAGTTACAACATGAATGGACCATCCATTATATTCATAACACTCCCCCTTGGATGTCCATTGCATAAGAATATGCCTCATTAAAATCTTACTAGGAAAAACCCTATGGGATAAAAACCTAGTGAAGGAAAAAGAGTACATTATTCTTTTTATCACGCAACTACAACCTTATTAGCAAAATTCAATGAAAAACTATGTATTGCATATTAACTCCCCCTCATGACAACATCAATCAATATCTTTAAGTTGGCGAACTCCAATATTACGGACTAGTTTTTCGAATATTGTAGTAGGGAGCGCCTTAGTGAATAAATCTGCTAGATTCTCACTTGAACGGATCTTTGTTCACATCTAATGATCTTACAACCATCGGAGTGCTTAACGGATGTGATTTATCCATATAAAATCTTTTTAGCACTCTTGCAACGTAATTTTCTTAATGCATAAAAATGTCATTTTTAAATGTTCAATTTGCAATCCAAAGCAAAATTTTGTCCTCCCAAGATCTTTCATCTCAAATTATTTCTTTAAATAATTTATTGTTTTTTGGAAGCTCTTCAGGAGTTCCAATGATACTTAGATCGTCAACATAAACTGCAATTATAACAAAATCATTTCTATATCTTTTTATGGACAGATCGTATCATTATTATATCCATGTTTCAATAAATATTCACTTAGACGATTATACCATATGCGTCCAAATTTCTTTAATCCATATAAAGATTTATTCAATTTAATTGAATAATGTTCTCGAGAACCTAAATTACATGCTTCAGGCATCTTAAATCCTTCAGGGATTTTCATATATATATCATTACCATGCGAGCCATATAAATAGACTGTAAAAACATCCATTAGGCGAAAATCAAGTCATTCATAGACTGCCAAACTAATTATGTACTGAAAAGTTGTTGCATTCACCACATATGAGTATATCTCAAAATTTCACCTTTCCTATTTTATTTTCGCATAAATACTCATTTATATCCTACTGGTTTTACACCTTCAGGTACTGGAACTACAGGCCAAAAAACTTTTCATTTTTCAAGAGAGTTTAACTCTGCCTCAATTGCACATTTTCATTTTAGCCAATCATTTCTTTATCGCATTCTTTAATAGACTTCGAGTCATGATCCTCATTATTCATTATATTTAGCGCTATATTATATGAAAAATATCATTGATATCAATTTTATCTCGGTTCCATTTTCTTCCATTCATAATATAATTTATCGAGATCTCTTTATTTTCATGAATTTCAGATACATGAGTTTCTGCTGGAACTCCAATATTACTTATAATTTGATTCTCTTCTAGAGTTTTATCTGAAATTATCATATCCTCGACTTGACCATTGTTATTATTTGCTCCTTTTCTTTTTCGAGGATTTATATCTTTGAAACCGATTGGTCTTTCACGCTTCATGCGTGTTATAATTTCATTAGTCTGTCCAACAGGGACATCGACTTTAATTGGAGCATTAGCAGCTGGTACATGTGATTTGGTCACTTTCTTTGTAAATGCGTCTGGCGATTGATTAACTAATCTTTCCAAATGAATTATCTTTTAAACATCTAGTTCACATTATTTATGAGGATCTAAATTAGACAATGATAATTCATTCCAACTAATATATTTTCCCAGCTGATTGTTTTTCTCACCCTAAGATTGGAAATATTAATTCATCAAAATGATAATCGGCAAAACTAGCCGTGAATAAATCTACCATCAATGGTTCTAGATACTTTGTTACATATGGAGATTCAAATTCAATATAAATTCCCAACTTTCTTTGATGTCCCATTTTAGTGCGTTGTGGTGGAGCAATTATAACATATATCGCACATTCAAAAATTCTTATATGGGAAATATTAGGTATGTGACCAAAAACTAATTATAAAGGGGAAGTTTTATAATAGCTTGTTGGCATGATGCGAATTAGTGTTGTTGCATGCAAAATAACAAGTTCTCATTTTTGTGTATGAACATAAGCTACATGATGTATAACATCAATTCTAATAGACATGCATTGTCTGAGAAATAAATTCATCAACATTGTCTAGACGTATTTTCTTAATTGAATAATCATAAAATTATGCTCTTAATCAAATAAATTGAGCAAATAATCTTGCAAACGTCAGGTTGCGAGTTGATAATGTGACCATACTATTGATGCATCAAATATAACCATAAAATATCTAAATGGTTCACATGGTGGATATATTGGTCTACAAATATCATCTTGTATACGTTCTAGAAATGAAATCAACAAATAAAAATTCATAAGATTAAAGAATCTTCTAGTTCTTTAATGAATGTCCACATTAATTATCTATTATTTTTCGCATCATTATTGATCCGGAATGGCCCAACCGGTCATGCCAAACTATGAACATATTTTTATTTGTAAACTTCAAGTTTACAATCACATGTGCTTCAATTGTACTAATATATGTGTAGTACAATTTGGAGGAAAACATAAGCAATTTGTCTAATATGCATTTTTTTTTTATGTGAGATTGAACAAATTTTCTAATATAAATATTCAACAATTTTTTTATTGGTTGTCTCAACTTGATATCTATTTCAGCAAATATCTTTAAAATTTAACAAATTTCTTTGAGACTTAGAATAATATAATACATCATCAATATAAACTTGTGTTCCTCCATATAACAAGAAGATTGCTCTTCCGGAGCCTAGCTTCAATAAATTTTACACTACCCAAAATATTACTAATATTTGCTTCTTATATTTCTAAATAAGAGCAGTATCTTTCTTTATTTTTATCTTTGGAGATGAACAAACAAATCAACTACAAATAAAAAATAAATAAGTAGTTAAACTTTTATTGCCTTAGGTAACTTTTATAATATTGTTCAATGAAACAAATAAAATTGCATATGCATTTTCTACCATTAATATTTCATGCATTAAATATGATACAATCAAGGAATTGTATAGCCATCTACCCAATAATATGAAATTTCAACGGTTTTTAGAATTTGCTAGGGCATAATCATATAATTGTCAAATTACAAAAAAAAATGACAATCAACATAAATAGGGTGATGCAAACGTATCGACAATTATTTTATCTTTATAAGAAGAAATAGTTATGCAAACATGGTAGCTATAATTGCAATTAAATAAATTATGTTTATCTGTATATTTTGGTTCCTAAACCGCAAGGTAATTATTTTTCCATCAAATTACTCATGACAATTAACTGCAAATTAAGAATAATAATAAAAAAAAATTATTAGTAATTTTTTTTTAATACTATCATGACTAATCAAGTGATGAGTTTTATTTTCTTCAAATTACTATGAAGAAAATCCAAATGAGCAACACCAATTTGAATATGATCGAGATTATCTTCACAAAAAAAATTGTCCCGATCTTTTTTTTTTTTATTATTAGTAATGCTTGATATAGGTCAATAAAATATTTTGGTGTACGACAGGTACGTGACAAAAAACATTTATCACCACAATGATAACATGAATTCTCTTATTTGCTATTATGTTTATTTTTCTCTATCTCATTATTTCTCCACCTCCGGTGGAAAGATGTATCTTTTCTTCATTATCATTTCACTTCCGGTGGAAATGTGTATTATAGGAATAATCATTACGATAATAACTTCGATATTGTCCATGTTCACGAGTTTGTCCAAAAATAATATTGTTATATATTGCTACATTTACTTCAAGAAATGAAGCATAACCCGTTGAAATATTTTGCTCAACAACTCGCTATTTTATTCCACCATAAAGAGATAATATACTAACATGGAATATTTCTTGAATCTTCTTTAGGAAGATTAAATTATTGAAAGAAAAATTAATATGAACATCATGTAAAATTTGCTCATCATATAATTTTTTTTTTTGGTGGAATTTTCTTCTGGAAATTTCTTAAAATTTAAACAAATTATATTTCTTGAAATCTTCTTCAGAAATATTAAACTATTGATAAATAATATCAATATGAACATCATATAAATTTTGCACATCATATAAAATTTCTTGAAATCTTCTTCAAGAAGACTTTCTTAATATCTTTTGAAATCTTCTTCGGAAAGACCTTAATATCTTTTGAAATCTTCTTCGAGAAGATTAAATTATTGAAAAATAATAATAATAATATTCAATACAAAAAAAAATACAGTACACACAAAAAATTATTAATATGAATCAAATTAATATTGAATGGTTAAGAAATGGCTTCAGGCCATACAATAAAATTGAAAATTTATCTAACAAATACACATATTAATATGATGCCATATTTATTCAGATTGATACCTCACATTTTTTTTTTATTCGGTAACAATCGAGAAATTATTAACAAATGACTTCGGGTCATTAGATGAAGTTAAGAATTTATAATTAACAGATGGCTTCGGGCCATTTGAAAAGTAATTATTAACATATGGCTTCGGGCTATTTAATATTAATATAATATAAAGATAACATTAACTTTGATACACATTATTCATATGGTTTCAGACCATTTCATTAACATAATATAATGTAGAAGGTGACATATAAATAAATTTTTTTTTTGTGCATCGTATAAATCTTGTTGAAATCTTCTTCAAGAAGATTTATTGAAATACTCTCAATATAAAATTTGTATATGATATAAATCTTCTTATATTAATTTTGTACATCATATAAATCTTCTTCAGAAAGATTTCTTGAAATCTTCTTCTAGAAGATAAAATTATTAAAAAAAATTACACTTCATATAAAATTATATGAACCATATTAAACATCTTAAAATAATTGTACATAAACTGATAACTTATTCCATTTAGTAATTACTTATTAGAAGAATTATTTATTTAAATGGAATTGAAATAAAAAATATCAAAGTTACCTCGAATCTTCAACTAGTAGAGCTTTCGTGCTGATAACGTGTTATAAAATAAAGATAAACAAACAATAAACAAAAGAGAGAACATATAAAAGATGGCAATCTCTTTATTCATATATTTCTCATGTGTGCAATACAAGATTACAATGCCTCTATTTATAGGCTACAAATTGTAAATGAAAAGTCATTACAATAATAAATAAGAGATTAAATTCTAAATACTAGTGGGATATAAATTCCAATGGTAGTGGGGTAGTGGGGAAGTAAATGAGGATTAATATTGAGAGTTACAACATGAATGGACCATCCATTATATTCATAACAGGGCGTTGTTTTTGGGTTGAATAATAATTTTTACTTGTAAGCTGAAAAATAAAATAAAACGACGCCTGAGAGATTCGAACTCTCGCGGGGAAACCCCATGTACTTAGCAGGCACACGCCTTAACCACTCGGCCAAAGCGTCGTTGTTGTCGCCGAGGTTTCTTTTGACTAAACAAAAATTATTTCCTTCTTAGTAAAACACAGCACCGTCTTAAGTCAAATTGATCTCTTTCAATCCGCCTTACAATATTTTATTAAACATGAATAGTGTTAGGTATTTCTACACGTCTAGACCTGGCTGATTCTAATAATATCAAGCTTGGCTAAGGTTTTGTCTAAATTTGGTTGTTAAATTAACATGTGTTTAGTTAACATACCAATAAAGTTTTGATTAAGGTTAATTTAGCAAAAAGGGGCTGGTTAGGGGATGTAGACTGTCCCTTCTTGTTTGTTTCATGCTCTTTTATTTAATTATTTCCCAATTTGATGTTGGATTGTAAGATTTAACAATTTTCATTTTAATTGTTCTACTATTTCCTGTAAAAAAAAAAAAAAATAGGTTGCTTATTGAATTAATTAGGATTGCTGTTACTTGGACAATATGGTTATAATGGAATTCCTTATGTTTTAAAAATACTGACAGGAAAAACGTCAGAGGCTCAGAGCTCTTTCCTCAAAAATTATTTCTTTAGGAAGTTTTTAATGTAAATCAAATAGTGATAAATCTCTTCTCAGAATTAGTTTGGTATAGCCACATGATACAAATGACTGTCTGCTTCAAAGTGAGAATGTTATAGAGGAAGAGGAGGAAGAGGTGACAGAGGTTCCACTTCCACCACCTCTTCTTACACTCGGCCAAAATCAGCCTAATGCAATAGTTTTGTGTGTTGTACTTGCTTTGTTTTTGAAAAAAAAATTATATATAATTTAGCAGTCTTACTACATATGTCCAGAGAGCATTGTCTTTGCCACTAGATCAAAGACATGTTCTCACAGTAGGATGCATACACAACATACTATCTAACCTATTCTGTAAGTGTGCTTTACACTTTCCTTTAAGAACCAACAAACCTCCATAGTCTATCATGAGAATGATTAATCTAATCTATTCACAGCACCGATTTAGTACTGTTCTGACATACAAATGCGGGTCTCAAATATGCAGCAGACAGTGGGACTAAATTCAGGAAAGTGCACTCTCAATGCATTTTGGAATCGAAAATACCATCAAGAGAAAAATATATATATAAAAATATATCAGTAGCTACAAGTTTAACACATTTTCATACAAGTTGACGGGCTTGATTGACTGCTTCCATTTTAGACACAATGTGTCTCCAATTTCCGACACAATGTGTCTCCAATTTCCATAGATTAGAAATTAAAAGAATAACAACAAAAACCAACAATAATTGGTTCAAAACAGTTGAAAAGCATCCTAATACCAGTTCAGCTGTTCCCAGTTTGACGTTTTCCGTAGTCTTTTTTTTCTTTTCTTTAGGCTTCAGATTCAACACCAGTTTGTTGAGACGCTTCCACTACTGGAGGGATCGCATCCACTTTGTATTTCAGACTCTGTCAGAGAACAAAATAAAAGACTTCCTTTAATACATTAGTTACTCAGAATTTAAACTTCAGTTAGAATAAAAAACTACAAAGCAAGAAAACAAGTTTACAGTTAGGGGTGTTCATTGGATCCAGTTTATTTAGTTTTCAACCGAACGACAAATTTTGGATTAAGTGGTTCGGTTCGGTTGAAGTAAATGAATTACTACGGTTTTTATATTTGGTTCGGTTTAATCTCTTTTATTTTAGTTCGACTGATATATATATTGATATTTATTTCTATGATTATTAAATGCATTCGTGTTGTATTGAGTTTTTGACCTTTTAAAATTTAATCTCTCTTATTCAGTTCAACAAAACAAACCAAAATTTACTTCGATTTTTTTCGTTCAGTTGTTGTTCGGTTAACAAATTTAATTCGGTTGGTTCGGTCTGATTTTTAGAAACCGAATAACAATTTTGGTTTGACTATTTTAATTTGGTTTTAACCAAACCAACCATTTGAACACCCCTATTTACAGTTAGAGAAGAGAGAGGTTTTACCTTCTTGAAGAATGATGAGTAAGAATTGTCCCATACAAGTTTGTATGATCCAGCTAATACTGTGCAGAAATTACCCTTTTTTTTTTAACACCCCCAACAAAAGCAAGTCAGTAAGAGGATCAAATTAAACAGATCTACGAGGGAAACTTGATAACATCAACACAATGAAAAAAAAAAAAGCGTAGCAAACTAACCTGATCAGATTCGTATCGCCGGTAAGGTAAAATTGGCTATCAAGTTAAGAAAAAAAAACCATTAATTTTCTGGAGAGAAAAAAGACCCCAGAAATATTATGAACTGAAATCTTAAGGTGAAATCTATCATGTAGAAATAGTCTTACTGTTTTCTCCCCAGAGGGACTAATATACTCCACATGAAAACCAACGTCCTGTTAAGATTGAGATAAATAACCAAAAAAGAGAGTTAAAATGGCAAGATGACAAGTGCTAACAAAACTATAATCAGAATTGAAAAGTGCTAACAAAACCAAAACTGAGACTTGAGCCGACAACTATAGAACATTAGAGGCATAGAGGATCGATTTTATCAAATACGATATAAAATTATCCACAATGATGATTAACGTTTATGCAAATGCTGTTAATTTGTGAATTAGACACTTCAAGACGATCATATCGATGTGCAATTAGGTACCTATGTTTATCCCATGACAATCTCGTAACTTGGCTATTTGATTATTTTCCAAATTGAGTCGAGAGAATTTCAAAGCTTAAAAACATATTTTTGGATACATAAAATAGCTTGCTTACTAAATTTTACACAGCAGCCAATATAAACAGGCCATTGAGAATTTCAAATTATTCAGTGCTAGGGGTGAAAACAGATCTGATATTATCTGTCTATATCCAGACTTTTGTGGAGAAGGATATGCAGTATCCAATTAGCAAGACATATTTTGTAACTAACAACTTGTTATGAAAAAGAGTTATGTTGTTCACCATTATTATTGGATGCATGATCTGAATGTTAGTTTATTTGTAATATTTAAAGCCATGAAATTACTTCAAAAATAGTTCAATGCATTGTATCAGATTTGAGCAAGTTTTGTTTAATATACGAAGTTACGAACTATATCCATATCCATATTCTTATCCATTTAATATCCAATTTGTATCCATAAATGTTTAATATACCATCCGTATCCATGGCCTATCCGTGTCATATAGAAATAATAAAAAAAAAAAACCATTATCCGATCTGTTTTGCATGCCTATTCGGTGGAAGGTAAACAAGCATCATTCTCATGATTATTATATGCATAAACTGTATGTTTGATGTATCACATCAAAAATGTCAAATGTCATTTTTGACTCACAATATTGACAGTTCACAACAATTATCACATTATGATGCTGTAGCTAACCCTATATAACAGGTAATTTTGAGCCCTTGTTTGTTTGGTTCAGTATATATGTTTCCATCTCAGATCAAACCAAACAAAGCAAAATGACCAACTTCTATCTTATAATTGACTCGGTGAAAAGAAAAAACAATAAATTAGGAGGCTCTTACAAGGCTTATAGTGCTTTGTATTAAAGTGAAGTCCCAAGCAATGTAAGAATTTACAGCTTCAACTGTTAACACAACCTGAAAAAAATAATATCAGATAAACAAAGTTATACAGAAAAACCATGTGCTTACATACTTCTTCTCTTTTCTTTTTCATTTCAGATGAAGAACAAAAGGGACAACCTGCTGTATTGTATTAACCATAAAAAAAATTGTTATGTAATTAGCATCAAAACTGCTGTACACCAGAAAAAAATTGGCATTAAAATTGCAATCCTCAGATTATAATTTTCACTGATCAGCTAAATTGTACAATGGTCATGAAATTGTGACCTAATCGCAATTGGGGGGGGAGGTTTAAGTGTGGGTTCCACAGAGACTAGAGAGGTATGCAGTTCTGGGGTCAATTCTAGTAATTGTTTTTTTGTTCAAGTTCTCTGAATTTTAGTGTCTTACTAACCAAGATGTCTTACTGAAATTTCAGGGAGTGAAGGTGACATGAATGATAATTGAGGTGCAATTTGTAAAATTAATTATTACTGAATTTACAACCAATGTTACTCATTGGAAAAATATGATGATGGAGTTGAAGCAGTTTAATACAATGGTAACAAACTACAAGCAGAGATAGAACTCAATACTCCCAATCAATTCACAAGTAATAATTTTTATTATTAAATAATGCAACTAAAAATTATGTACCTCGTGTGTTTTCCCAGCAGGAATAATTGTTTCTTTAAACTCATCACTTTTGCTGCAAAATACATACAGAAACTGCTTACCAAAGTGCATATTGCATTGAAACACCATTCCATCTCATTTCTTGCTTTCAAATAAAACATATGAAAGGAAAGAGAGAGGGGGAGAGAGTGAAATACCTTGCCTCATCAGCACCAGCATCCTCTGCTGAGATGAAGAATGGAGAATTTATAAAAACCTCCCTGAACAAAAATACAATTTATACTGTTATGGAAAGCCGGTGTTAATCAAAATGGAAGAAAGGAAACAATTACAGTAAATTCAAGATGCTCCAATGTGATTATTTTCTTACTTTTTTTTTCATACTATAACTGGCACTCAAAGGACTCAGTTGGGGCAAAAGACTACCATTGACATTATAATATTACCACAAAAGTATGGTTAGGTATGTATAGAGAGACCAAACACAGTTCATCCAATATAAAGATGTAGTAACACTAATGATTACCTAATAAAAAGGAGGAAATTTTCAAACTCTGAGATGTAGGTGTAGGCAGCTTCCTTTAAAATTGAAACCTGCTCCTTCTCTCTGAAAAATAATTACAAATAATAAGCCCAATTTGGAAAATCAAATTTAAGTGCGCAACAACGTGCCTAGAGTGAGCCCACGACACAACAGAGAAGAAAGCCCACTACATGTGTTCTCGAAGAGAGAGAGAGAGAGATCTCACAGTTTTTTTCCCTCAGAACGAGACCACGACACAAGAATGAACAGTCGAATCATAAGCGCCATCCTAGTAAGTGTGTAAAGGGATGGACCATAACGTAATCTCTGTTCTTCCATTGGCCTAGTTATAAGAAATTTTATAAACAAAAAATATATAAGATTAGAAAAAAGACTGTAGAAATCTTTTAGTAAATTAATTGTACCAATTAGTTCAATTTGATTAACAAAAATAGCCCAAAGTCTCAGGACAAAGTGTCTTACCCATGATCATCATTTATCTGTTTTATGAAATCCAGTAAAACCTACAAGAAAAGGGGAACTACATATCATAGAATTTGTCTACTCACAAGGATACTGCAATGATTGAATCAGACCAAAAGATTTCCAAACAAATAACAACATATAAATTACCTGGGGAACACCAACTAAATACTTAACAAGTGTTTTATATACACCAGTAGCAGAACCAAGCTGTGCCAACTGCCTCCTCCTGTTAAATCAAAGAGACGAGTATTATTAAAGTAAATAGAGTACCAACAATTGAAAGAACAAAAGGGCTAATGCCCATGTATAAAAAGAAAAAAAGAAGAAGCCTGTACCTCTCCATTTGCTGATTCCACAAGAGAGCGTACTTATCTCTGATACTCCCGCCAGAATTAATCAAAGCTTCCACCTGGGCTTGCTTGTTCCTCTCTGACCTCTCTCTCTGTTTACTGATTAAGCTGCCCCTAAAATCTTGTGGCAAGTATGTCATAACTGTACATTAAAAATTTAATCTTGTCAAGTTTTGTTAGTTAGTACCATACAAATTGCAAGAGATGAAATATGTAACAAACCTATATTAAATACATTGTCAGCATTTTTAACTTGAAATTGCTGCAGATTATTCAACATGTCCTTGAATTTGACTTCTATCTCATCGAGTAGAGAATTTATATCACTATCTTCAGCTGTGTCCTTCTTTTGTATCTGTTATGTCATATAAACATGTCAGATAAATGAGGTTATAAAAAAAAAAAAAAGGGAACTGAAAGAAATCAAAGTTTATCTTCACCAATTTTGGACGCCGAGATTCATTAAGTAAAAGAATTATCTCCTCCATCTGTTCTCTATTCTTCCATAAATTCTCATCAATCTTGTACACTGGATCCCCATCTGCTTCACTAAATAGTTCTTGCTCGCCTTCATATTAAAAATTAACAATTATATTAACAGATCTAAGAATGGCAACTGCACTTCACTATGCCCAATTGCAGTTATGAGTGAAACAACAGTTTATTAAATCCTCCAGACATTTTATTATTCTCTTCTCTATCTAGGCTAGGTTCAAAGTATGACAGTGAGGTCTCCCTCTTAAATAGACCTCTGTTAGACTTGTCTGATGTTAAGGACAGCTAGAATGGAATTATTTCATTATGTTTTTAACTAAGCCTTCTCCTCTCTATATTCTCTTCCTTGCTAAACCATTGTAAATTTCATTCTTCTCAAGTTAACGATTATGCATTTCAGGTTAACCGTTGTAACAGTTTGCTCCTGTTAGTAGAACTTCAATTCTACCAACAAAGTTTGTCTAGCAATAGATAAACTAAATTTCCACTGAAGCGTAATCATTTACGCATAGAAGATGTAAATAACTGAAATCGAGAGATAAATGTTACCTGGTGAGAGAGGCGAGACCTTTGCGAGATGTTCAGAAAGTGATTTCAGTTCACCGATTAATCGGGGCACCTCGTCGGGTAGAGGAGGGAGAGGGTATTTGTCGTAGTATTTTGCCAGGTACCCGCGCGTTATCGGTACCAGGCCGTCTCTGGTCGACGCCATCGCCGGCTCGTACAGAAATAGGACGGTCGGGATGCACTCCTAGGCGGAGATCGGGCGGTGATCAGCTGGGATGCGATCGCAGCAAGGCGCGCTTGTTATTCAAGTCGGGTTGGTGATTTGTGAAGTAACAGAAAAGCGTGATTGGAGAAAGCTTCCCCGTAACACGACAAAAGAGATTAAACAAAGCGACCGAATCACCGAGCGTTGTGTTATAATACTTTACATGCTACTGGTGCTTGAGTAGTTCATGGACCTGCGTCACTGACAAAGCGAACATTCTTAGATAGTTTGGTGACCTACTGAAATGGTAGTTCCATTAGGCCAGGGGGAATCCACGTGACTTGCACGCTCCGCCGAATTAGGGTAGGACCGTAGGAGTAGATGGTCACCGTCCGGAGTCCGGACCAAGGTTTAATGGATCCGCTTATCCAATGCAACTCCTCAAACCCGATAACACTACAAAAATCCTACCAAGTTGAAAACTATATGTACTGCCAAATTAATAATTGTTAATTAGGTAGGTTAGGTACCTTTAGATTTCATATGAGGGACGGGAAATCCGGACAACGAATTCTGTAGGATGATCCGACCCGATATGAGGTATTGCGTTGCTTCAAGTAAAGAATGCATGACAGGATAGTGGGAATATACCGGGATTCTTTTTTAAAAATTCCTAATTCCGTTTGGCAGTTCCTGTCGTTGGGTCACATTCACATTCTTATTTAAACTTTTCCGAAATTTTACTTTTCTAATATATATATATATAAGATTTTGCTAATATGCTACGCGTAGCATAGAGCCCCTCCGTGCCACGGCTCAATTTTTGAGTTTTCAAAATTCTAACGGTCGATCCGAACCGTTCAACATGATCTCCATATGAATATGTACTTGCAAACCAAATTTTACATTTTTTAGAATTTTTTTACTATTTATTAAGCCACTTTGAAAATCGCTGATCCAATGGTCCAGAAGAGTTTACTGTTGTGTACAAATTATTTTTTTTTTCAAAGTGGCCTAATAAATAGTAAAAAAAATTCTAAAAAATGTAAAATTTGGTTTGCAAGTACATATTCATATGGAGATCATGTTGAACGGTTCGGATCGACCGTTAGGATTTTGAAAACTCAAAAATTGAGCCGTAGCACGGAGGCCTCTATGCTAAGCGTAGCACCGTAACACTGTCCTATATATATATATAGAGTATGGCTAATTTGCTGCTGGCAGCATTTCGGCCAAGTGCTGCCAGCAGCAAATCTGCCATTCTGATATTCAAACAACCGATCCGAACCGTTCAACATGTTCTAAATATTGAAATGTGCTTGGAGATCAAATTTTACATTTTTTGGAATTTTTTTACTATTTATTAAGCCACTTTGAAAATTCCAGATCATATGGTCCAGACTGTTTTTACTGTTCACCCGGATCTGGAATTTTCAAAGTGGCTTAATAAATAGTAAAAAAATTCCAAAAAATATAAAATTTGGTCTCCAAGCATATTTCAATATTTAGAACATGTTGAACGGTTCGGATCGGTTGTTTGAACATTAGTATGGCAGATTTGCTGCTGGCAGCACTTGGCCGAAATGCTGCCAGCAGCAAATTAGCCATACTATATATATATATATATATATATAGTGGCTAATATCGAAACATTTGCACCAAGGCCCTCGTGCAACCAAGTGTTTTTTGGATTTTCAAAGTCCAAACGGTCAATCTAAACCGTTAGATGTGATCTCTATATTAAAATCTGCTTGGAGACCAAATTTTACATTTTTTGGAATTTGTTTACTATTTATTAAGCCACTTTGAAAATTGCTGATCACATGGTCCAGAATTTGGTTGCACTGTTTTTACTGTTCACCCGGATCAGCAATTTTCAAAGTGGCTTAATAAATAGTAAAAAAATTCCAAAAAATGTAAAATTTGGTTTCCAAGCAGATTTTAATATAGATTGAACATCTAACGGTTTGGATCGACTGTTTGGACTTTGAAAATCCGAAAACGACTTGGTTGCACGAGGACCTTGGTGCAAGCGTTTTGATATTAGCCACTCTATATATATATATAGAGGAGGGTTCAAATGCCTCCATTTTTCATGCCTCCATTTTTAAAAACTTTAATAACTCAAAATTTAAAACTTAAAAGTTAAAATAAAGGGTAAATTTCGCTGGAAGTCACTAAACTTTGTTCTTTGTCACAAATTGGTCACTCAACTTTGATTTGTCTCTCTATGGCCATTGAACTTTTAATTTGTCCCAATCAAGTCACCCTATAACTTTTTCATCCAAAATATTCTTATTCCGTCCAAAATATAACGGAATATGCTCATTCCATCCAAAATTTTAACGAAATAGCTCATTCCGTCCAAAATACTAACAGAAAAGTTATATTCCGTTAATATTTTGGATGGAAAAATTATAGGGTGACTTGATTGGGACAAATTAAAAATTCAGTGGCTATGGAGGGACAAATCAAAGTTGAGTGACCAATTCGTGACAAAGGACAAAGTTTAGTGACCTCCAGCGAAATTTACCATAAAATAAAACCGTTGGATATGATCTACATCATTTTATCTATACACGTGTAAAAAATTATGACATTTCAATTTTGTTTTAGTTGTCATCAAGAGCTTGTGAAAAACGTACTAATGTGGATAATTTCTAGACATTGATTTTTCAACTTATTGATCACATAAAAACAAAATCGAAATGTGATAATTTTTTATGAGCACATAGATAAAATGATGTAGATCATATCTAACGGTTTTATTTTGACTTTTAAATTTTAAAATTTGAGTTATTAAAGTTTAAAAAAATGGAGGCATAGTGGAGACACAAAAATTAAAGGCATTTGAACCCTCCTCATATATATATATATATATATATATATATATATATATATATATATATATATATATATATTTTTGCATCTCTGCTGAAATTTTTGGCAAGTATCACTTTTAGTGTGAATATGTACGACGCTTAATATTTTAAGATGGAAACTGGGTTGAAATTGGCTGACATGTTAATTCCATAAACTAAATTAGTTTATGAAATTAACAAGTTATATCAATTTTAAAGCTTGGACTCTGGCTTTTCGCCATATGTCAGGAGCATCTAGATATGCATGGTTTTTTTTTTGTAAGAAAAGATAAAAAAAATAGTCAAACATAGAGGCCGAATAAAAATTGAGACTGCGGAACTAAAAAATTTTATATTAGATTTTTATAAGAAAAGTTAAAAAAGATATTGATGTATACAAAAATTACATAAATTTATAGACAAAATTACAAATGTTTAATAAATAAAGGGGATTGAGAGTCTTTCCCTCTGCTGAGTTCCGCACTAAAGATAAGAAACTAAAAATTGAACTTCACATTCAAACACCAAGTTGCATACAATTTTTTTTTCCAGCAACATGACATCGGATTAAACAACCGGTATTTTTTTTGTAGTAAAGTTGAGGATCAAGTCATTCAATTGTTTTTAATATCTACTAGAGATTTTTTTTATTGGTATTTTTTTTTGTATTGAAGATTCCAGAGTAGAGGAGAAACACTAAGTGCAAAATTTTTGTATATCGTACAATCAAGCAATGAAATAAAACATACATAAATATTAAATAGTGACAACTAACAAGCGTAATAAATAAGCTACCATGGCCCATGAATTCAGATCTTTCCCGGTACCGTAATAGGAAATCTTTTACAATTACTTGATCTGAACCGTTCTTTTTAACTTGGTACGAATCTCAAAGCACAATAATATTGCCTCCTCCGTCAGTCCGAATCCCAAAGCGGTTGGGAGTTAATCTCAAACCGTAAAGTAAAGAGAATCTTTTACAGTAATGGAGAGGATACTTGTCCCATGGGCCATGAACTCAGATCCAGTGAAGTAACTCAAAAATTGGGTTTTGAATCGGGACCGTCCGATTCGAATCTGTGACCATCAATCTAAAGTGGAGCGCACGCATCTCGAGCGACATATTCGAATCCCGAGACAATCTCAAGCGACGGATTCGTCCGGACCCATGGGCCATGGGGTTAGGTAGCAATGTGGTCTGCCTCTGCGGACTTAACTGTTCAGTTTCAGTTTCAGTATCAGTATCAGTATCAGTATCAGTAGTCCCCTTTGAGAAGTGAAGAAATAAACTTACATAATACTGGGTTGGGTTGCTTAAAATCTGTTGAGCCCAGTACACATTTTTGAGCAAATCCTTGCCCAAACTTATGTTTTGAAAATTGTGTATTGTTAGTCCATGTATTTTTGGGCCGCCTATCTCTAGTGAACAGTTTTGTTTACACTTGGTATTTGTGGGTTACTAATTTACTATCTAGTATCTAGTATCTAGTATCTACTAAATCCTTGTTGCATGTTGGACAATAGTTTCAAAGTTGCTACTCGTTTGTTTTTTGCCGCTACAACCTACATATATACAGTGCACAATTAGAGACATGCTACAACTCCTATAACCTAACAATTTCATGTTCCAATCGCACAAGGAGAAACTAATTAAGAAGGGAGATCCAGTGAGTGAGGATGGGAGGCTGAAATTTGAATAAGTTGGTGATAAAATCTAATGTTTTGCCTAATATATATAACCTAATTAATCAAATTAATTTGCGGTCCGCTTCTACTACGTATCACGTAGGATTAAAAAATGAATTCAAACCGACCAACTAAAATTCTGACTCTTAATTAATTAAGTGGCTTTTGAAGTAACACGTACGTACGTCACAATTAATAAAGGAAGCAGCAGGTACACGTTACACATTGCAGGACCAGGACCAGGATTGAGTTTGGAAACAGTCTCGGTCAGCTGTCAATACTACGAGCAACGACTCTCTCGATCGAGTCCACACCGTGTTGTGCTCTAATTAATGCTATATATATATCTCCTCACTCACACTGTCACCTTAATTAATTTCAACTATTCCTGGAAACATGCGTCTCTTCAATCTTCATCTATTATCCCTTGTGTTTCACGTTAATTTGTTCATTGGTGCCTGCATAACATTTTCTGAATACAACAAGGCTTTTCTGTGGGTTCAGGGCGCCACTAAAATCAACTGTAGTTTACTTCATTTTATTTTATAATTAAAGAAAATTAGTGTTCTAGTCCAAACTTGTTTTTGTTTTTGATATTGATCATAGCATGGTTGACTTGTTCAATTTGTTGCCTTGAGTTTAGTTACTTGATAGTTCATCTGAGGTTACGGACCTGGATTGTGAAGCACTATCATTCATAAGTAATAAATTCTAAATTATCCTTGATCAAGGTAATTAGCACTAGAACTCTAATTACACCTGAGATCAGTGTGAGGATTAAAGGATGATCATGTTTCACTAGCGACTAAGATGTCAATTTAATCTCACAGATACATATAAAGAGTTTATATGGCATTGGATTGATCATACATGAACATTATCTGGATTCTATGTTTGTGTCATTAATTGTTCATGTGGTGTTGTTGTCTTATGTCTGAGACATTTGATTTTCTTGCTTAAGGAATGCGCATCAGTGGTTGGTGTTTACCGCTCACCGTTACATGGAGCTATAAGGACATCATCTCTATGTGTAGGACTTATGTTGAGAAGTTCGCTTATGTCAAGAAGACGAACATCCCTAATGCGCATATGGTGCGTAAGCGATGATATCTTTTGGGCCCCTTGATATATGGCCACCACGATCAATAGTTGAGCGTGGATATAATTGCACTCACAGATCAAGAAACATAATCGATAAGATGGCAAGAATGACACATTCCTATCTTGCACTTATTATTATAGATATCATGCGATATTGGAAACAACACGGGCATTGTGTAATGCGCTATCTACATTGGATCACGATACTGTCCGGTTACATATCATCTGTATTGATTGGGGGTCTTGATGCATTATGCTAGATGCCTCTCATGACTTGTGGACTAGGATTCCATGGCCAACACAATACGGATCCAAGCAGGTCACACCTACAAGGTCCCTAGTTGAGATATCACCAAGTTTGTGATCCGCCGCTTCTACCCGTCGACCGCCGCCGCTTCACTCGGTTTGAAGCTGAGTCACACCGTGATCGGATCAGATCTGATCTGTGTGCCTCTATCCGATTCGAGCTAGATCGGATGAGAGGGCCGAGCCACCACCGTCGCTGAGCCGCACCTATGCCGAGCCGCACATATTTAATTTTTCAAAAATAGTCACAAGTACCAACACACTTAGTTGTCATACTTTGCTCCAATCAATTGGGAAGGAAAATCAAAATTTATATCATTAGAATTCCTATTGATTGGAAGGGATCCATTTATAATTGAAGGAGAAATTAATACTCTCAATTTTAAGGATATTTGTGAAGTAAATTGTTCAATAATAATTCTTCTAGGGTAAGCACAATGAGGTCAATCATGGGGTGAATAAATTGTTCAAGGGAGAGGTCATGAATATTTCAAAGTTCTAAATTTTTATTGTCATGTCGATTATACCAAACCCAAGTTCTAATTTAATTTTGAACAAGTCCTTGAGATTGTATGGTTTAACCTAGACCGGACCTTTGACCAGCTGGGATGTTGTTGCTTGAGGACAAGCAACAATTCAAGTTGGAAGGCGTGATCAGAGTTAAAATAATGATGATTTACGTAGGGTTTTGGCTTAGGTTTTGAGGTTTTGCATATTTTCTCACACTTATGTTCAATTAATTAGAGAAAAAGGCTACTGTCACCCATCTTTATGTTTTATTACAGAAAACAAGTTTTGGGACTATTTTACACCAAATGGAGCTAGAATCAGGTCAATCGGATTAGCGACGCTTATCGACGAAGTCTCTGTTACGGTCCGTATTGCCTAATATGGACCAGGCCTAGCACAGACCAGGAGATAGCGCTGGAAGCATTAAAACCCTAACCGTCAAGGTTCTAATACGGACCGTATCACCTGATACGGTCTGTAACAGAAGGTGCCTCTTGGGGAATAACTGCCGACAGCTGTATCCATATCAGTTTCTTAGCCCTTACTCAACCTCCAGACGTCTATCCACTCCTATATAAGGCCCCTGGGCAGAAGAATAAGTTATCTTTGTAATTAGGGTTAGATTTGATTAAATTGAGAAGAGAGGAGTGCTTGTAACAATGCTGTTCCGCGGCTAAGTTCATTTTCTTAGGGCTAGGCAGTAAATCTTGTTACTCTTGATGTTTTGATATATATATATTTCTGTTGATTATGATTTATTGTTGTTGAATCTAAATGCTTTTGTGATTTACTATCTCTTCATCTAACTTCAATGATCTAGTTTGAGTCCGTTAGGGTAGTGACAGTACTTTAATGGTAAGAGAAACTATTTGTATGAATTAGCCTCGTTGAGATCTATTAGGTTTATGTGGAGAAAACCTTAGCAGGAAAACCATAAACCAGACCAACAAAACGCGAACCAAATTTCATCACTTGCGTAAGGAAAATCGCAGTGATCTGTGTAGTAATTTGGGGTATTTAAGAGATCAGTCATTTGCGTAAGGAAACTCGCAGTGTCCTATGTAGAATCTTGATGAAAGATCTGTCATTCTTGCGTAACATAAATCGCAGTGACCTATGTGGTATCTTTCATAAAACAACAACAGGAAATCAGACGCAACAGGAATATATTATCAAGGCGGATTGAGTGGCAATGGTGTGCCGAAATCCTAGGAAATATCATCTCTATCTTTATTTTAATTACTTTTAATTGCTTCCTAATTTACATTGATCACAACAACATCTCTGGATTTTCAGATTTCGTCTAGCCTTTCGAAAGATTGTGATTTGATCGCTCAAAACCCTGAACCAATATTCCCTGTGGATCGACCTCGAATATACTACTCGATAGGATTGTGCGCTTGCAGTCCGACCGATAGCATTTCTGAGTTTATAAATATTAAAAGAAACATTGCTCTATTTTGAGTGATCAACACCATACATAAACGTACGTGGACAAAAGACACTTTTTTAGTTCAATTTAGTTTTCCTCTCATAGAAATATATTTTAAAAAGGTATTTATTTACAATATAATTCTTTTGTTATAATAAAAATATATTTTACATGATTATAACGAAAGGATAATAAATTGATTAAATTCAGCAGGGTCAATTAACTCACTAAAGACCATGCGGCACTGTCAATAGACCACACGTGTATGTGTGTTTCATTTTTCTCATGTCAAATGCATCCTTATAATTGGGTTAGAGACTTCAAATATTCTCATGTATTAAATCAATGATATTAATTTATTTACAATATAATTCTTTTGTCATAATAAAAATATATTTTATAAGATAAAGAAATTTTAATAAATTCAGTAGGGCCAATTAATCCGCTCAAGTCAATGGACCACATGTGCATGCATGTGTGTGTATTTCATTTTTATTGTGACAAAATGCATCCTTATCCTTGAGGTTAGAGACTTCACGTCTCCTCATTTATTCATGTACTTTGCGCACGATCAAGATCGGTTATTTTGAATTTTAAAACTGTCTTGACTCTTTAAAGTTTTATCCATACATTGATCCAACAATCTAAATATTGCCCAATATAATTAGATTTCACTACTACTACATAACTACATATTTTTAACGGTAAAAAAAATGGTCTCTAATAATGATCTGTCCACCGCTAGTACGTTCAACAAGATAGAACAAGAGAGCACAATTTCTAGCGTATTCTCACGTTAGCAAAGGAGGTACTAAACTAATAGAAAATGGTTGCTCTATGCATAAAAAAAATCCCCTCACAAAAAGAGTACAAATTTTTGTCGGCCATAACTTTGTGTAGGAAACTCCGTATCAGCGTTCGATCACATTTCGGAAAGCTTGTGAAGAGAAGATAAATATTTTAAAGGTAATCAAAGATTTAACTTAAAGGTGTGGTCAGCGCAGTTAGAATTGCAAAAAAACATCATTTAGGATCTCAAAATTGCAATTGAAGTTTCTAAAAAATAACATTAAGTTATAAAATTGATTTCAACAGAAAAAAATACATTCATTATGCTAACGAGCAACAATGCCACCTATTTCAAAAGACAAAAGTAATTAGACAGATAATCCTTGTAAGTTATAAAACCAGGTCTCAAATCGGCTAACAAATTATAGAACATATATAGAGCTACCTTCATTGTGCCAACGAGCAACAATCCCATACTATTTCAAATAACAAACTGATTAGACAAATAATCCTTATAAGTTATAAACCCAACGTTCAAATCGACCTACCTTTACCAAGTGGCTAGGGTTTGAAAAGAATCAGATCTGGGAGAAGCGGCTAGGGTTTGAGAGAATTAGATTTGGGAGAAGAGAGGACACAAGATGGGGTTAGACGTCGAGATGGAGAAGAGAAGACGCGAGATCTTGGAGAAGAGACGATCCATAAAAGAAGAGGGAGAGTGTTTGTTAGGAATGGGTAACTTAGTGAAAATTGCCAAAAAAAAAAGGTTCAAGTTAGAATTCAAAATGGTATTATTCTATCGGTTCCAAGTGTAGAACCGATATTAGAAATTGACAAACTTATTCTATCAGTTGTACAGTAAAAAACTAATAGAAAAATGTTATTTTCTTCTATCGGTTCTAATTGTCATAGAAGAAATGTGACACTTATTATATCGGTTATACGGTAAAAACCTGATAGTATAAGGCCATCTAGCTTCTTTTATCTGTTATGAGTATAGAACCGATGATCTTCTATCGGATGGATGCTCATAGATCAATGCACAATGTGGCATCCTGAACACACTACCAGAATTTCAAATATGAAGTAGCCATCATCAACTCTGAGAGCAAGTCAATCAGGAAGCTGCAAATGACAGTTTGTTTTGTTGTACGGAGGAAAAGATGCAGAAATAGAGAAGAGAATAAAACGGCACAACTACTCATCCATGGTTTTGGCAGATTTTGTAGCATGGTTCAAGTTGGAACAAGATCAACAATAAATAAAAAGATTTTAATTGAAGGCCGGAAGGGATCTTTTAATAAAGAGGTCTACAATGGAGAAATTAATTACATAATTTCTATTTCTATTGTAATTTTTACTTATTTTACTTTCAATTGCTAGTAGGAAAATATATGTAAAAACTCTCTGACACTTCTAGTGTATGTTTAATGAAACTTGGAAGGTGGACCTCTATTTTTCTCTAAAAAATCAAAATAGAAATCACTAAAGTAGAAATGCCAAAACTCTTTATTTTAAATACTTAACGTGATGTGATGTGATGTGATAATGCTAAAAGTATTTTTTTGTTACGTGACTGTTAAAAATTACAGAGAAATGCACGTTACTGTTAATCACGTCATGATTATTGTGACATATCGGCCCATTAAACGTACTGTGTCGGGTATTAAGGACAAAATAAAAAAAGTTTAGATTGAAGAGTATTGAAACGTAAATCACATGTTTAACAACACTTGTGACAATTATAAAATGTATTGAATAAGATTACTATTTTGTATTCATGAGCTCCCTTTAAATCTGTTCCGCGGATCACGTTAATATTTTTTGAATGGATTTGAAGTTATTTATTAAAAATAAATTTGCCAACAATTGTGTATATGTTGAAAAAAATATCTGAAATTTTTTGTCCAAAATAAATAGTTAACTGAAAAAATTGAAAATGATGATCCATAATATTATGTTTCATCATATGTCATGACCGCGTGTATATGTATGATCGCGTGATGTGACATGATATGTCAAAATTACTTCACGTAACGTATCGTGCTGTGTTAATTTTTTTTTTAAAGGCATAGTAACAACTATCAGGTTGTGTGTCAAAGTTTTGTCAAAAGAGAATAAAATCTCACAAATAATCCGTCATGCAACAATTTAATCGGAAAATTTGTTAATGGTGATCTAAATATTTCTCTGTTTTTGTTTTTAATACACATATATGATTGATTGAGGAGTCAATATCAGAGATTCCCACCACTCTTTTCGTAATATCACAAAATCTCTCCTTTTTCAGAGCACGCCACGTGACATATTTGGCTATTGGCTCTCTCCTGATTGGTCATTTGCTAAAAAGTTGGAATCTAGTTTTTTTTCTACATTAATTGTCACCATGCGCAAGTTTGAATTTTACACGATAACTGTTGAAGGAACTCACTTCATTCTCCAAGGTGTCAATCAGCTAATTTATGCCAGAAAATTTTGAGCTCGGAATTCTGATCTCATCTCATCACATATGCATTTTTCTCTGGATGACATTTTATATAAAAAAAAAATTATAAAAATCCGTAGTCCAACCAATGTGCAATATCTACATTTAAGACATGGTGTTTAGTCATCCTCATAATTTTATTTTATTTTAATATTTAAATTGAAATTGATTTGAATTTTTTTTTTCTCTTTTAATGGTTAGAATTCATTTTTTATATATTGTACAATTGGACGTAGATAATAATGGATCTTTTCTAAATCGTAAATTCCTTACTTCCACAATATAATATTTGTGAAATAATATAAATTTGGTGAGAATTGAAAAAAAAAACAATTTTCGCTAACATATTTTTTGAGATAAATATATTTGTAATAATTAACTTATTTCATGTAGAAGTAGATAAGAACATTATGATCATTGCTTACAAAATGTTAAATCATATGATACTTTCTTACGCGGTGAATGAAAAATCATGCGGTGGAGCAATAATTCAGCTGTCCTATGAAATCTCCAATTTTTGCAAAAAAAAAATGTTTTTATTAACACCTTCATTAAAAAAAAAGATACTTATTTATACAGCACCCTTAATTTTATTAAAAAAATACACAACATTTTCAATCTTATTTAATTACTAACTTTGCATCTGCATTTACATGCATCTGGTCATTTGTACATAATGACCTGTTGGCGTGTGCCAATCCTCTCTCCATTACATCATTTTTTCAGACAAGGGAACCAACATCAAGGTGACTTGTGGAAGTGGCAAATTTGCTGTCCTAGTTTCTAAACACATGGCCAACTTTATACGAAACAAGGTAAGGAAATGAAATTTTCTTCCTTTATTTTCTCAATTTCTTCAGCAAAATGATTCCAAAATAGGGCCTTTCATGCTTAATAATGCCCCAAGTGGATTGAATTTGATTTAGACATCTCTTGAAAAGAAAACAACATTTGATATAACAACATTTTTTTGTTGAAAAAATAACAAATTTTAATCAAGGGTGATCCTACAGTACTATGCATAGCGTATACTGATATGTACAATGAACTGATATCTCTGTTTTTAAAGTTCAAATAGTCAATATGAATTGCTTAATACTATTTTCATATGGAAATTTAGTTGGAGACTAAATTTTGACATTTTTTTTAGAATTTTTTTCTATTTTTCTATATAGGTAAAAAAATAACTACTTTCGAATAGTTCAGAATTTTCAGATCAAGTGAATTTTATCCATCTAAAAATAGTAAAATGATTATAAAAATTTAAAAATTGGTCTTCATATACATTTTCTTATGAAGATTATTTTAAATGATTCAGATTGACTGTTTGAACTTTGAAAGCGATGATATATATTGTCCATTATACATACCGATTTGCACTATATATATGCATAGTACGATGGCCTCACTCTTTAATCAATGTACAATTAATACAATAGAATCAACCATTTTGTTATGTAAGTAAATGTGTTTGAACTATTTTTAATAAAACAAAATCGTATAATAATCGCCAACTAGTTTTAAGAAAAAAATAATTTAATTTGGTTGTAAGTAAATGTTGTTTAATACAGTTATATATAATCCCGTCTTTCATAACAGAATTCAATAATATTTATCCACACTTATAACTTCTATTTACGCAGAACATTATATCAAATTTAGTGGCTAAAGACATACTCGATCGTTACATATTTAAAATTCGTCATTCTTCCTCACCTCATGCGCGCTTAAGAAAATATATAATTTATGTTATATACGTGGATCACAGAGCATACTTTTTATTTATAAAACATTCATTGAAAGTAATATAGAAAAATGAGTGAGGATGCTACTATGCATAGCACATATTGGTTCGTAATACAGATCAATGTTTTCGTTTCAAAATTCTAACAGTCGATTCGAACCGTTCAACATGATTTCCATATGAATATGTACTTGTAGACCGAATTTTATATTTTTAGCACTTTTTTACTATTTTTTAAGATAAGTAGAAAATCAGTTGATTTGAAAATTCTGGACCATTCAAAAATAGTTATTTTCTACCTATCTTAAAAATAATAATAAAATTCTAAAAAATAAAAAATTCGGTCTGCAAATACATATTCATATATATAGGAATCATGTTGAATAGTTCGGAATAACCGTTAAGATTTTGAAAATAAAAATATTGATTTATATTACGGACCAATACTCTCATGTGGGAGGTCATGGATTTGAAATCCAAAAAGTGGAGAAATCTTCTATAATATACATAGAGGTTTGAAAGTGTGTTGGATGGCTTGACCTCTAACTCATGATTTAAAATATATATATATATATATATATATATATATATATTACGACCAATCCATACATGCATAGTACCAAAGCCTCGCTCTAGAAAAATAGATAAATTATTTGAAAATTTTGATCTATAAAAAAAACCGAATCATTGATTTGTTTCCTTTAATCAGTTCTGCACCCTCACATGCTTGTTACAAAAAAATCCTCCCTACCTCCATGTTATTTCTAAAGAAATGATTCGGTTGGCCGGTTCTTTTAGAACTGCTTGAAGAAGCTGAATTATCAATTAAGTTACTTAATTTAAAAGTATTTAAAGAAGAGAACTAGTCTTTGATCTAGTGACAAAGTCTTATGGGAGGTTGCATGTTCAAAATTCGAATGAAAAAATCTCTTATAAACGTGGACCACAAACTGTAAATATTATTTAAATAGTTGGATTGGATGACTTGATATTGAAATACCACCGTCGACATCCATCTACTTCCGTACAATAATTTTTTATTTCCCAGCGCATATCCGCGGGCATGTGATATTGTGATGTGGTTCAATTAGAGATGCATTTAGGAACACATTAAGTAGCGACAACCAATTTGGTACATGTTTTATATAAATGGATTGGGTCTGAGTCTAGTCATGTCATACACGTGGTATCCCTAGCTATAATAATTTTGTTAGCATGAAATCAGAATCAAAATCACCTGTCAGAAGTCAGAACATCTGATTGTTATATGAAATAGTTTTTTTGGTAGCATCAGAAAAATGAAATTAATCTCATGACATCGAAATCTTCATTTTAGTATTGCAAAAGTAGCACGGCCCTTCTTCAAAAACCTATATTATTCACTCTGTATTTAATCATTACAATATAATTTAGCAAGTCTTATCAAATACAATATAAAATATTGAAATGTTAATTACAAGATGTAAGCTATTCTTACTTGAATTAATATATATATATATATATATATGTTATTGTAGAAATTTAGAGAGTAGAGAAAAAATGCTGAACAATTGTTTTTATTTGATTGTTCTAATTTTTACATGTTCTGTACATGGATATATATAACCTAAATTACATGTATATCTCTACTAGCCGTTTGGCTACTTCCTATTTTACATTGGCTGGATATGTTGCCTAATTACATCCTAATTATTACAGAAATCTAGCTGGGTACTAATTATAGCTTTGACAGCTATCAATTTGAGGCTAGCTTGATTTGTTGCCTAAGTTAGCCTGTGATGAATAATATTCTGAGACTGATATTATTCTTTCTCAACAGTTATGCATAAAAAATATTTAACGTTGTCATCTAAAATAAAGTAAAAGAACTGACGATCGATCTTTTAAGAAAATTACAGCGATATATCATACACCAAATAGTTGATGGTGTTAATTAGAAGTAATAAACACACACACACACACACACACACTTTAATGGTATATAAATAATTGTCTCTAAATTACAAGTTGAGAGGAGTGGAATTTCCACAAATTAAAGACACAAAGCAGAATGACAGAATGTCAAAATATCTACAAAGATATATAGGAATAGTGGAGCTAGGCAGCAATCCTATTCCTATATTTATGCACCTCTATTCTATGTATATTATATCAATATTCTCATCACCGTCGGGGCGACTATCAGGTGTCACTCCCCGGCTGATAGTTAGCTATATATATATCCTCAAATTTTAAAATTCCGAATTGATCCCTATCAAGTATGAATATTACCTAATAAGTTCCTACTAGACACTAGTGCGCTTATATATCTATCCCAAGATGCATATGGGTTGTACTAAATATATATATATATATATATGTAGATATATGTAGATTAATTAATTAATTAATTAATAGATTGTCATCATCATTATTTTAGTGCCGCCGGAAGACTTCAACGGTTCAACCCCATTAATATTCCTGCACCAAACCATCTTAATTTTACTACCACAAATTGTCACGGTCAGCTGCCACGTGGCACTCTAAGACCCACAAAATCGATCCTTAATTGTTTCTAACCAAAGCAAACAATAAACTAGATTAAGATACGGAGCACTTTATTTAACGTAATTTTGTTTTATGGATGATGCAGTTCGTTGTCCTCAATTTCTATTTTTTTTTTCTATTTTTCTTTCGAAAAAAGGCATGAACATTGTCCGTTTCATTAAGAAATTTTTGGTGAAGAACAAAATAATTAATTTCATCAAAGCAGAGCAAGAAAAGATTCATTGCTTCTAACCAAAGCATAGATACAGAGCACTATTTGTACTATGCATGAATGCATGATCCAGTTTGTTGTTCTGAATTTCTAATATAAATCCCCAAAAATGTTCATGCACCAAAACATTTTTTACTACTTCCTCAATTTGCCACGGTTAGCTGCCAGGTGGCATCTCTTAGAGCTACAAATCATTCCTTGTTTCTAACCAAAGTATAGCATAAACTAGATTAAGATACCGAGTACTATTTGTACTATGCATGATGCAGTTCTTTGTTCTCAATTTCTAATATAATCCCCAAAAATTATTCCTCTACGAAGTCATTTTTTCCGAAATTTTTATTACTATCCAAAAAAGTTTCAAAATCTACAAATCTACACCCATTTTCAACTTATTTCCAAATCTGTTCGATCCAGAAAATTATTTTCCAGATCCAGCATCTCTTTCCGAAAAATAATTCTCCAGATCCAAAGAAAGAGAATTATTCTCCGGATTTGGGGTTCCGGAGAATTATTCTCCGTTTTTAGTTTTTATTTTTATTTTTTTAATTAAATATAAAATGTTATGATTTATTTTTTTTATTGAAATATTAGAAATATTTTTATATTTCTTTAATGGATGTAATACTATATAATTGAATTTATTACAAAAACTGCGACAAATAACCCGAATCAATATTTTTCAGATCTGATTTTTTGCGGCTGTAAAAAAAAATTAAAATATTTCTTTGTATGTTATTGAAAAAAAAAAGTTTTGGATCTAAGTTATTGATCCCGGTTCAAAAGTCACTTCTGGGTAAATAAATAAAATATCGTGGTCCTTCTATTTTCAAAAAATAGATTTTGCTCTGACAATATTTAGACAAAATTATTTCATATCAATTTTTTTTTTTCAAAATAGATACAATCTTAGAATTTAAATGTACTTGAATGACCACAATATTTTATTTATTTACTCAGAAGTGACTTTTGAACCGGGATCAATAACTCATATTCAAAATATTTTTTTTTCCAATAACACACAAAGAATATTTAAATTTTTCTTACAGCCGCAAAAAATTTGGCTTGAAAAATGTTAATCCGGGTTATTTGTCATAGTCTTTCTAATAAATTTAATTATATAGTATTCCATCTATTTATTTTGACACGGTCATCTGCCACGTGGCACTCTAAGAGCCACAAATTATTCCTCGTTTGTAACCAAAGCATACGATAAAAGGTATTATTTTACCACACATTAAATTATATACTAGTTTTCAAAGACAAAAATTAAAGGCACGGGCCTCTCACGTGCAGGGTATATAGTTCTGAGTTTTGACGGTATCAAGATTCAAGAGGGCATTTTCGACAAAGTCCTCTATTTTAATTTTGGACCCAAGTAAGATCGATATAAATATGAAGAGCAAGCAGCCTATCTAACTCACCTCTACCCTTAATTCCATCCCCAGCTTTCTCAACTCTTTCTTCTTCACTAAAAAGAAAAGAATATACAAACAAAGATACAATCTATAGTCTCTGATCATCAGATCCTAGCATATATAGGAATGACAAAAGTATACCCAAATCTGAACCAACAAGATATTATACAGTCTGACGAAGAGGAGTTCAACAGTGGCAAAGGAGGCGGCGAGGCCGAGGTGGTGTTGACGGTGTGGAGGAAATCACTGCTCTTTAACGGGCACGGGTTCACAGTTTTTGACCCGAAAGGGAATCTCTTGTTTCGGGTCGACAATTATGCTTCAGAGAGTAGAGGAGAGATTGTATTGATGGATGCCAACGGCAAGCCTCTTCTCACCATCAAGCGAAAGGTGCGATCCATATATAATTCTATTAATCATCTTTATATAAACTATTAATATGACTTTTAATCTTTTATGTCTTCAATAATAGTGCTATGATAAACATATGTTCTACTAATTTGCTAATTTTAATTTTATCTTTTTATTGTATATGTACAGAGGTTGAGTCTAATTGAACACTGGCTCGTGTACACCGGGGAGTGCACAACCGGGCAGCCCCTCTTTTCTGTGAGAAAGAACATAGCACCATTACATAAGAAACATTTACTCGAGATAACAACAACAGGCCGTGCGTCTCGTCTCCATGTTGAGGGATCCTATACGCGCCGGTGTTGTTCTATATTAGACGACACGTGTCGAGAAGTAGCCGCAGTCAAGTGCAAGGAGTTACCCTCTGGCAGTGGGGCCGCCTTCGGCCGTGATGTTTTCAGGTTGGTGATCGAGCCAGGATTCGATCCGGCACGCGCCATGGCCATAGTTATCCTCTTAGATCAGATTTTCAAAAGATGAAAATTTTATTAGAAAAGGAAAACTATATGAGAGTAGAGAGTTTCTTGCACAGTTCGATCAAATGGCGTGCGTCTGAAATAATGTATGTATCATTTTACAATTTTACCCCTTAAGAGTTTTTATTTACATTAAAGGACTAGGGAAGTTTTTATTTGCTAGATGAATTAGGGATTTTTTGGAGGTTTCTTTCTAGAAGAACCTGTTGATCCCTGATTTTTGCTTGCTTAATTGCCTGGATTTTTTCTCCAAAAAAAAAATATAGGAAAGGAGATGAGTTTCTTCAAACATCAGAATGTATTATTGTTAATTGAGTTGTAGAATAAGATGGAAGAAATTGTAATTGATGTAAATTTGCCATATAACAATCATTATATGGATTCATTTTATTTGAATTACAAAGTAAAGCTTTGGAATGATGTAAATGTAAATTAAGTAGTAAATGTAGACGGATGTCCAAGTCTAGTATGCCATATATATGTTAGCCGATCGATGTGTAAATGCCAACGTAAGTTTGAGGAGAAGTACAAACATGCATCAATTGAATATAGAAGAGACTTAATTCTTTTGGCTTGAAGTAGAATGTTCTTGGTGAGGATCGAGTTCTTGAAAATACAAGAAGAGGAAGATAATTCAATAATGGAAGCTGATATGAGTACTCGCAGTTGAGTATCCACACTGTACCCGCACATAAACTATCATAACTGTTTTTGGGAACCGCAACCGTTGAGTATTTATAAAACTGTAATTTTGTTTTACAAGTATTAATAGTAACATTGTGAAGTATTTATACCTATACAAGACAAGTATTTATATCTATACAATGAACTACATATATGATATATGAATTGGGACCACAACCAAAACCAAAAAGTATTTATACCGTACCCGCACCTTTTTATAACTGTCAGACTGCATTGGGGACCACAACCAAAAAGTCACGTGGATCACACCACCAGTGCTACATTCATGGTTTAAATTAATTCACATACAAAATTGAAAGTATTTATACCTAAATTGTCAAGTATTCATATATAATTCATCTAGTATTCATACCTAAGATATCAAGTATTTAAAAAAAACTGGACACAATACCTACTCATCTTTTACACGTTTTTCAAGGTGGTTTTTTTTTCTCCGTTCAATCTAACCAATTTTTGGGACGATCTATGAGGAATTTTACAAATTTAAAACCACGAACGTGTTCTACACAATTTTCTCTTTCAAATGAGATCCATGATGACATACTTTTACACGTTTTTCAAAATATCAAATATTCAAATATGAAAAGTATTCATACCTAAGATATCAAATATTCATATCAGCTTCATCAAGTATTTATACTTAAGATATCAAGTATTTAAAGAAAAAAACTGGACTCATCTTTTACACGTTTTTCAAGATAGTTTAATGATTGACAAAGTTAGTTATACCGTTATGGAAGTTAATTGGGAAAGGAATCAACTGCGGGTACAATGCGGGTACTCAACTGCGGGTACCAAAATAATTATTCTTCAATAATTATGTTAGAGTTATTATGTGATAATTCAGAAAGACTTAAGTTTTTTTTTCGAGAATTGAGGAACATGTAGAATGTGTTGAAGATTAATAAATTGATTTGAGAGAAAAAGAAGAAGAGAAACCAATGTTTTTAATTGAGAGACCCGTAGCATTACTAATTTGAAGTTAATCGGCACTCTCATAGGCTTGGAATGAGGGGAGGTTATTGAGGGTCACTTGTTACGTGATTGGTTACGTCCGAGTCCAAAATCCAATTGGAGGAGACATATATGTGAATCAGTTGGCTGTGCAATGTATGCATGAAATGTGAATGGTGAATTTGCACTTAACTGATAGTAGCAAATATTTGCAGTGTGTCCGAATTTCATATAGATCTAACACTGGGTTTTGGTCCAGAGGGTCTTGGTTGGGTTTGGTGTGGCCAAGAAGATAGTCGAGGAGGACGTGGTTGGCGCAACCCGTAGAAAAGAGGACTTTGGTCTCTGGTTATGGGGATTACGACCAATTGACAATTTGATCTGGTGGCATAAGCAGCGAGAGAAGACATAGAGGGAAGGGAAGGTGAAATGGTTTAACCTTGTAAAAGTGATCCATGAGAGGGGAACAATCCATGGAGTAATTCATGAGAGGAGTAATCCTCAGAAATTCTGTGCAGAAACAGTGCGGGAACTGGGGTGTGGGGACAATTATCAGCGTCCTAAATAATATTATAATAACCTAGCTTGGGTAAAAATACAGAAAATCTTGGTTAGGCGTTAGTGCCTTCCCGTTGTGGATGGGAATCATACATCTCCGGTGTATCGTTGGAATGGAAAAAGTACAAAGCATCATTTATTAGAGATAAAGTACTATTTAAGAAAAACTTGTGAGGTGTTACTACATGAATGAAATGAAATACTTAATATAGTGAGTGATACGAATGAAATGATGAAATACGTAATATAGTGGTAAACATTTTATATACACATGCACAAAATAGGGTTATATTCTGAGACATTAAATCATTTTCTGAGATTCAACTGTTCAAATTTAGTCCGAATTTAAAGAAAAAGGATAACTATGTTATGTTTCAAACTAAAATTTAATACTCTAATGCTTACATAATTTTACGAACAAAATTGGTTTTCAATCTGATTCGCGACCGTTTCCTACTGATTATCCTAATTCCATTATCGATGAAAATTAATAATAATATTTTAATAAATAATAATAATAAATTAAATAAATAATAATAATATCAATGAAACAGGCTCTGATGCCTCTTTTAGAAAGACTTTTGTTTTTGTGAATGATAGAAATTCATTGTTCAAACGGTTGAAAAACAACAATTATTTTTGCTCAAAATGTATGGCTACATTACCAAACTCTCTAGTTTCTCTGATTTCTACATATAACTATCAGTTTTTATTACATGCAAAATGTGTTATGAATATGCAAGTTGAATTTTGAATGAAATTCTGAGGATCGGGTATGAATATGTAAAATTTACTTGGAAACTTTCATTCATGTCTATAAATGTTTTTTTTGTAAGTTTTTAAATTAATTCTTTGTGGATTTGATACAAAATTAATGCAAAGTGCATGTGAGTTTTCTAATATAAAATAGAAATACATAAATGAACATATTTTATACTTAGTATGATTGTATGTTTATTCTACTTTATATCAAGATTGTAAATAATATTCAGGCATGAACAAATTCAATATGTATAAAATAAAATTGTGGAGCAAGTATAAATTACATATATGAAACTCTTTTTTTTTTTTGCAAAAAAGGACAAAAGATATAGCCACATTTTTTTTATCAAGTATAAGAATTTGGCAAAGGAAGTATACATAGTTTTTTAGATTCTGTATTTGATTCTTTATAATTTTGAAATAGAAAGACTTAACACATATCATAGGTAGTGTAAATACTTCTGTAATTGATTATTTGTACTAATTTTTTATAAATAATTTCAAACTAATTAAACTATAGATTTTATAAATAATTTGTGAATCGAGAAAATCTTATATATCCCGCGCGAGTGCGACCGACCAAGTCAAGTTGCTTTTGAAATTGGTTTGAAGATATTTGACAAAAAGTAAAAAGTAACACGTGACACACAATCACCAATCACCAATCACCAATCACCAATCACCAATAGAGAAAAGAAAAGCAAGTAGCACGTTACACATTCCAGCAACGACTCTTTGCCCCATTTAGTCCCACACCGTGCCGACATTTTTATTAATATCCAGAGCTTAATTGAAATTAATTAATATACTAATCAGAGTCATTTTTGACTTAGATTTTGCATATTTTTTCACACTTATGTTTAATTATTTAGAGAAAAAAACTACTGCCACCCTTCTTTATGTTTTATTGCAGAAAACATGTTTGAGACTATTTTACACCAAATGGAGCAAGAATCGGATCAATCGGATAAGCGACGCTCATCGACTAAATCTCTGTTATGGCACGTATTGCCTAATACGGACCTAGCCGAATACGGACCAAGAGATAGCGTGATACGCATTAAACCTTTCATCGACATGGTCTCAATACGGACCGTATCAGCCAATACGGTCCGTAACCAAGACGTCTTTTGGGGAATAACTGCCGACAGCTGTATCCAGATCATGTTTCTTGGCTTCCACTCAACCCCAGACGTCCCTTCACTCCTATATAAGAACCCTAGACAAAATAGTTTAGTATCTTTGTAATTTGGGTTAGATTTGATTAAAGTGAGAAAGAGAGGAGTGATTGTAACCATGCCGTTCCGCGGCTAAGTTCCTTTCTTAGGGGCTAGGCAGTAAACCTTGTTACTCTTGATGCTTTGATATATATATTTTATGTTGATTATGATTTTTTTTTGTTTAATCGAAATGTTTTTGTGATTTATTATCCCTTCATCTAAATTTGATGATCTAGTTTAGTCTATTAGGGTAGTGACAGTACTTTAATGGTAAGAGAAACTATGTTGAACGAATTAGCCTCGTTGGGATTTATTAGATTTATGTGAAGAAAACCTTAGCGGGGAAACCATAAATTGGAACAACAAAATGCGAACCAAGTTCTATCATTTGCGTAAGATAAATCGCAGTGATCTGTATAGTAACTTGTGTATTTAAGAGATCAGTCATTTGCGTAAGATAACTCGCAGTGTCATATGTAGAATCTCGATGAAATATCTGTCATTCTTGCGTAATATAACTCGCAGTGACCTATGTGGTGTCTTTCATAAAATAACAACAGGAAATCAGACCCGACAGAAGTATATTATCAAAGTGGATTGGGTAGCAATGGTGTGCTGAAACCCTATGAATTCTCATCTCTATCTTTATTTTAATTACTTTTAATTGTTTCCAAATTTACATTGATCACAACTTCAACTCTCAATTTTCAGATTTCGTCTAGCCTTTCGAAAGATTGTGATTCGATCGCTCAAGACTCTGAACTAATATTCCCTGTGGATCGATCTCGAATATACTACTCGATAGGATTGTGCGCTTGCAATCCGAACCGATAGCATTTCCGAGTTTATAAATATTAAAAGAAACATCGCTCTCTTTTGAGTGATCATATACCCAGAGCTAAAAGGATGAACAATAGCAACCGAGATAGGTCGTCCTATCGTGGCCTAGCGAGAGAAGGGTCAATTAGTGATTGAGGTAAAAATGAGAGAAAAAAGAACAACTGTCAAGTATGCCGTGGTAAAAAGAACTGTCAATCTGTCTACCATAATAAGCAACATCTGCTTCCTGAAAAAGAAGATATATCATTGAAGTTTGCGAACAGGTGCATATTAGTCCGGCCACTAAGCGGCATATTCCCATATTCGGTTCGAATGGACACTGGATCATCTTCAACACAACCCTCCAGGTGATCAGAGTCCTCTTTGCTCCCTCAAATTCATCCCCAGTTTGCAGATCTTCCACCGGAATTTCATTAATATTTTCAAAATCCTACCCAGTTTTATCGTCTACTAGTGTCGGTCTGGGGTGAGGTGATGGTGACGGTAATGGTGAAGGCGTCACATGCATGGGTCTATGTGGGGATCTTGTATGGGGTCGTGGTTGGGGTGCTGGTGGAGTGAAGTAATTGCATGTTGCTGGGTCAGGTACGAATAAAGGAACCATGGGAGTGTACGGTTCTGGTTGTGTTGTATAAGTTGGCGCAACTGAATTTGGCCAGAATTTCCAACCCCTGACTCTATCGGAACTCTCTTGGCGTAAATTTGTATTATAAAATTTCCAGTGGCCTATAAATAGCCGTACATGGCTCTCTATGTAGCATCAGTTAATACTTTCACTATGGTATAGGTCGGGGGTGTTCCATGGTTAACTCGGGTTGCCAATTCTAAGTTCCACTTTTATGGGTTATAACCAGTGCATTCGTAAATCATGGATTTCAAGTTCCAAAGTGAGATATCATCGGGAACCATAAATGAATAATTGGCTTTTTGGAGTAATAAGCCTCATATGTATTAGTAAGAAACTTCCCACCACAGTGTAATGAAATCATGGCCATGACAAACAAATTATATTTTGGTAAATGGTAACAATTGTCAGGTTACTAATTTAATGTATAGGTTACTGAAAATTAATTAAAATAAAATAAAAAATATATAAAAAATTAATTTAAATTAAATAAAAAAAATTACCTGAAAATCGCCTGAAAAATCGCATCAAATCGCCTTCTCTTTCTCTCTTTCCATTCCTCCTTTTATTTTCTGTGAGTTGAGTGAGTTGTGAGAGAGATGAGAGAGAAAGATGGATATTTATAGGGTCTGAAACAAAAAAAATGAATCGGCTATTAAATAGCTAGTTTGAACATTTTTAAAATTATCCAGCTAAGATGGATATATTTATTAATTTATAATTAACTCTAGATATTAATAAAAATGTCGGTTCATATGATGATCAAATTCGGTTTGCTTTAACGTCTGTTTGATTTGCGTCAAAATTTGTATAAATAATTTTAAAAACCACGTCAATGTGTGTGTTTCATTTAACCCGTGCGGCTCTGTCAATGGAGCACACGTGTGTGTGCGCGCGCTTCATTTTTCTCATGTCAAATGCATCCTTATGATTGGGTTAGAGTCGTCACATCATCTCATATGTTAAATAAATGGTATTAATTTATTTACACTATAAATATTTGGCCATAATAAAAATAAATTTTATAAGATTTTAAAGAAATTTTAATAAATTCAGTAGCGTCAATTAACCCATTAAAGTGCATGTGGCTCTGTCAACGGAAAAAAATCGAAGCTTGAATATATATTACTTTTCATAATAAAAGATTATTGATTGTCATTTTGTTAGACATCATGAGCAAAAAAGAGAGAACCAAAATGAACATATATATATATATATATATATATATATATATATATATATATATATATTCGATAAGCAAGCGAGGAAAGAGCAACAATTAATTATGTAATATCAATAATAATAAAAAGGTAGTCATAGAGAGCAGATAATAATTTCTCACCATGGATCACTAAAAATTTGACTGGAGCTAGACTACATTCTAAATGGTATTAAAGTAAGTATTAAAACAAAACTTTATACTTAATTATCATATCATAGAAAGAATCTGTCACTATATATATATGAATGCAATAAGTCTCATAATTAATTGACGTGATGTGCTAAAAGTATTTATCAAGAACGGAACCAGAAGATTTAGATTAAACAAAATTGAAACGCAAATTACACATTTAGTATTTTATGAACATGCTATACTATATATGAACACTTTTAACCATTATAAAAATAGAAAGAATAAAGTTACTATTTTGTATTATGGACTTCCTTTGAATACGTTCCGCAGATCACGTTAAATATTTTTTTTCTACTGGATTTCAAGTTATTTGTTAAAAAAATTGCCAAAAATTGTCTACACGTTTTTTTTGATGGTTGACGACAATTGTCGGCAACGATTATATTGATAAGAAAAAGAAAAAAGAGTTTTAATTACAACAAGCCGGATGTCAGGGACCCTCATTTCAGTCCCTTACATCCCTCGAAAGAAAAAAGAAAAAAGGAAAGAAAGAAAAAGCCCTAAGGCAAGTTAATTAAAATAATTTGTGCTAAATTTTCCTCCATCTTTCGATCTCGAACACGGTCTCTTGAACCAGATAATTCGCAGGTCGCCGCTTGTTAGAAAATAGCCTCTTATTCCTCTCTTTCCACAATGCCCATGCCCCTGCCGCCCAGACCACATTCCAAAGCGCGCGCTGTTGTGTTGACAGAGGCGTGCCCGTGCGCCGCCAAATTTGCTGTATGTCCGCACCTGCCCGTGATGTTATATTATAGTGTGTGAAGAGATTTGTCCAGAATCTTGCCGCATATGAGCATTCCCACATGATATGATCTCTTGTCTCCACTATATCCCTGCCACAGAAATGGCACCCTGACAGAACATTACACCCTCTGTAATGCATGACATCCTGCGTCAAAATTTTCCGATCCAGCATAAGCCAGATGAAAATTCTCACTTTCATTGGGACCTTCATTTTCCATAGTACCGCCTGATATGCTGATAAAATCCCCGTATTATGCAATATCCCATAAGCCGAGGAGCAAGAGAAATTTCCAGTGGCCGTCCACCCCCATTTGTGGGTATCCCCCTGGACTTCTATCGAACATGTATAAAATGGTTTTAGTTTTATCAAATCCTTTATGAAAAAAGATCCACTACCCTCTAAGCAGTCTATTTGCACTGCCGACGTTATACCATACAATGTTCGAATGGTTTCGGACCATAGACCTTCCGGTTTGCTGTCAATGGTCCAAAGCCACTTGGTTAGTAATGCCTCGTTCTGACAACTAAGATCAATAATACCCATGCCTCCATTTTTCCGGAGGGAGCATACCTTTTCCCAGTTTACCAGGCAGTTAATACCTTTGCAAACATCCTTTCTCTTCCACAGAAAGCTTCTTCTCATTTTGTTAATGTGATTGATTACTCCCACCGGAATCTTGAAAGCCTGCATATAGTGTAGAGGCATTGCTGATAGTACCGCCTTTACCAATGTAATTCTTCCCCCGTAGGATAGAAATCCTGAGGTCCAACCTTCTATTCGTCGCTGTACTGCCTGTAGCATTGGTTGGTAGTCGATTTTATTCGGTCTCCTAACCGTTAATGGTAGGCCCAAGTACCTGATTGGTAACCGTGCCCCGGGTGATCCCAAAATTTGCTCTATGACCGGCACCAGTGTTTGGGGAATACCGATAGGGACGAAGTTGCTTTTGCCTCTATTTATCCGGAGTCCGGTTAGGGTTGCATATACCTGCAGTACATGGCTGATAATTTTGAGTGTAACCGGATGGGCCTCACAGATGATTAGTGTGTCATCCGCATACTGTATCGTGCGTGGGGGTAGCCTGATTGGTTGCGGCATGAGAGTCGTCACATTATGTAAGAATCTGCTGAGGGAGTCCGCCACCAAGATGAAAAGCATAGGGGACAGGGGGTCCCCTTGACGCAATCCTTTTTTGTGTTGGAAGTACCTCGTGAGTTCCCCATTCACCCGTATGGTTGATGAGGAGGTGGACAGAATACTCAGGATTGCCCCCGTCCAGCCTGGTGGAAAGCCCCGCTCCACTAGTAAATTGATGAGAAAGCACCAATCAATCGTGTCGAAGGCCTTTTCGAAGTCGACTTTGTACATGATTGCTGGCAATTTCCTTTTGGAGCAATAATTTAGCAATTCGCGCGTGGATAGAAATGACTCCATTAGAGACCTGCCCTGGACAAAGGCCGTCTGATTGGGTGATACCAGTTGTGCCAGAAACGGCCGCAAATTGTCTACACGTTGAAAATATATATGTTCTATCATGTGTCATGACATTACCGCATCTATATACTGATCATGTAATATGATGTGATGTGTAAATATTGCTTCACGCAACCAATTGTTGTGTTGTGACAAAGTTTTGTCAATTTAGAATAAAATCAAATAAAATGATCCGTCTCGCGACAATTTGATCTGAGAATTTATTGACGGTACCGGTGATCTAAACACTCTCTCTGTTTTTTTTTTAATATATATATATATATATATATATATATATATATATATATATATATATATATGACTAACTGAGGAGTCAATATCAGAGATTAGCACCACTCTTTTGTAATATCACAAAATCTCTCATTTTTCAAAGTTTTTCTGCCAAAATGCTTAGGACAAAGGAGTGCCCACCCATAAGAATATATATAAGATGAAGATGTTAACACGTGTTGTGATCAAATTATCAAACCGACCAGAGCACGCCACGTGGCATATTTGGCTATGATAGCTAGCTGTTGAAAAAAAATCACTAAATTAAATTTGCATCGTGTCAATCAGTGAATATATGCCAGAAAACTTAAAGAGTTCTGAATTCTGGTCTCATCTGATCTCCTATGCTTTTATTGTTGTTTTTTTTCCTCTGGATGACATTTAGAAAAAAATGAAAAATATAGAGTACAACCAATGACAATGTGCAAGATTCTATCCGGATGCGGAGGTGGCTCTACAGTCAATACATATTATAATTTAATATTTTTAATCATGCATATTATAATTAAACTATATTAATACACCAATTTTTCAGACAAAAGGAACCAAAATCAAGGTGACTTGTGGAAGTGCCAAATTTGCTGTCCTAGTTTCTAAACACATGGCCAACTTGCTAAGAAACAAGGAAGGAAATTAAATTCTCTTCCTTTATTTTCTCAATTTCTTCCTTCAGCAAAATTATTCTAAAATAGGGCCTTTCATGCTTGATTAATTTCCCAAGTGGATTGAATATGATTTAGACATCTCTTGAAAAGAAAACAAGATTTGAAATAACTACTTTTTTTATAAAGAGTGAGCCTACAATACTATGCATAACGCAGATTGACCTGTACGATGAACTGATATCTCTATTTTTAAAGTTCAAATAGTTGATCTCAACTGTTTAATACTATCTCCATACGAACATTTACATGGGAACTAGATTTTATATTTTTAGAATTTTTCCTATTTTTCTTTATAGGTAGGAAAAACACCATTTTCGAATGGTCCATAATCTTTAGATCAAGTAATATTCTACTCATTTAAAACATAGTAAAACAATTATAAAAATATAAAATATGATCATCAAGTACATTTTCATATGAATATTACGTTAAATTGTTCAGATTGACAGTTTGAACTTTGAAAACGATAATATTGTCCATAGTACAGACTGATAAGCGATATGCATAGTATGGTAGCCTCACTCTTTAATCAATGTACAATTAATACAAAAAAAAATAAAAATTATGGCGGCCATAAGGAGATTGAAAATTCATTAGATCAAGTATTTTTTTATGGCAAGACATTTCTTTGTCAATTACTAATAAAAGGTCCCACTCCACGTGTCCTGTCATAAATTTTCTTTCTATCTCCATTTTATTTTTTTTAATAAAAAGAATTCGTTTTTTTAGAACTGCTTAAAAGAACCAAATTATTAATACAATACTTTAAAATGTCTAAAAAAATCAAATATTTGATTTCTTCTGTGACATGGAAATACCACCGCCATTCATCCCGTGCAATATTTTTTAATTAATATATATAAATAAAAGATGAGGAGGGTTCAAATGCCTTTATTTTTTGTGCCTCTATCATGCTTCTATTTTTAAAACTTTAATAACTCAAAGTTTAAAATTTAAACGTCAAAATAAAACCGTTAGATGCGATATATGTTATTTTCTCTATGTGCTCATAAAAAATTATCACATTTCAATTTTGCTTTTATGTGAATCAATAAGTTGAAAAATCAACGTCTAGAAATTATCCACATTATTATACATTTTTACAAGTTCAAGATGACAACCAAAACAAAGTTGAAATGCCATAATGTTTTACACGTGCATAGATAAAATGATGTAGTCCATATCCAACTGTTTTATTTTGAATTTTAGATTTTAGATTTTGAGTTATTAAAGTGTTAAAGAATGAAACTATAATGGAGACACAAAAAATAAAAATAAAGACATTTGAATTCTCCTCGTAAAAGATTCTGATCCCAAAGATTATATAATAATTGTGATCATGTGATGTGATTCAATTACAGATGCATTTAGGAACACATTTAAGTAAGGACAACCAATTTGGTACATGTTTTAAATGGATTGGGTTCTGAGTCTAGTCATACACGTGGTATCCCTAGCTATTATCTAACATGAAATCAGAATCAAAATCGCCTGTCAGAACATCCACTATTTATCCGATTCTTTTTTTGTTGTGCAGCATCAGTAGAATTAAATTAATCTCGTGACATCGAAATATTCATAATTACGAAAGTACGTAGCAGGGCTACTGCAGAGCCAGAGTATAAAATAGATATGCTTTTATGTATAAAATGTTCAATATTTCATGTACAAAAGTAAAAGAAGTTAATTTACGTCTTGTAATTAACACTTCAATAGACATATTAAAAAATATTGTAATATTAATAAATAAAGAATCTTCGGTGAATAATGCATGGCTTTCCGTGAATAACTACAACCTATATATCTCTCTTGCTTTTGGTTGGTGATTGTGATTAGTGTAAAAATAGAAATAGTGATTTTTGAGTTAGTGGTTGAGAATAGTTCTAAATGTAACATTACTCAAAATATAGATATGAATTTTTATGACTGAAATTGTTGTATGACATGTCTTTAATATTTTTGTAAGAAAAACCATAAAGAATATATAGTCAAAGAACAAATAAATTTTCTGTGAATATATCTATAAAGTAATTATACTTGTTATACGTAGAATAAAATATTTGTTATATAAATTGGTAACTTCTGAAATATTGAGAAAATAAAAAAACCTTTGAATTCTAAAAAAAATCTAGAATGCAAAAATAAATCAAAACTGAAATAAACAAATTATGATAAAGGACCCCACCTGTCATTCGATCAATTGTGAAAATTTCGTTCTCCTCGTGTGGCGACTTCTCCTCACTCCAGCGAGGTGCTGAGTGAGCTGTATGCTTTCTAGATATTACCTCGTATATTTTTGTCTCTCTTGTATAACCCATCCCCCTTTCTTTAGTCACAATGAAACCGAGAGAGTTCTCTTTCATTCTTTAATTTGAAATTTGTTGGTCGGGTGTTCTCTTTCCCACAACAGTTAGCGCATGCAGCTAGCTATTGGTATTCATCGATCTCTTCTTATTTTGTTTCTCTCCTAACCGATGGATCTAAAACTTTGCAAATTTATGATGATTGCATTAAATAAAAATATGTTTAATGGTGTGATGGTGTATATTTTCCTAGATGCTTCTCTTTCTTTCCTCTGTTTTCTTGTCGGTCTTGAGTCTATATATATAACTGCAAGTATTCTTTTGTTCTCTTTTCTCGATTGGGTGATAATTCTTGAACTATATATAGATCGAAGTTGTTCATAGAAATCAATCTCAACCTTATGGTTTATAATCAAAACCTCAATGATATGTATACGACTTGGTACTTGTTTCACAAGGCGCTATACTAGTGCCCTAGCTATATATACAATAAGAAGTAAAAAAGAAACAAGGGCCTTGTGCCAAGAGCTGGAATCATTGCACTGTTGGACTTAGATTTCTTAACAGTACGTGCACTATTGGATCATTAATCCAGTACGTACACAGTACATGATGCCATTAACTAACAATGAATAACAATCATACACGAGTTAATTAATTACTAGTACATGTGAATTGTTTAGTGATGATATTTTATAAGCAATGATCGAGAAAATATTACTTTGACATAGGCTTAAATATTGTGAAGTGAGGCTTGACGAGATTGCATGCTCAGAACAACTCATATTCAATGACTGATCGTTCTATTTGATCTACATTATCAGGTGCGCAATTATTGGATTAGTCTGAAATTCATGACTAGAAATTAAATCGTAACTCGCTGTGCATTTTGAATATTTGATTGACTCAATTTATTGAACTGTTGCATCATATGCATAGCCCAATACAATTGAAACTGAATTATAGGTAAGTATGTTGACTATCATGTTGATATTGTTTATCGATTGATTGATTCTTATTGAAATATAATTGATTGAAACACAGTGAATGAATTGATTGAATATTGAATACTGTAATCCTTGAACCTCCATATAGTGGAGAAAAATGATTAATATATTGTAAAGAAAGGGCTCGCTACTAGACTTTACTCCAGGACCCTTATGCGCATATGGTGAATGGCCCCAACTGAACCCAGTACCGGTTGGGTAGGGATATCGAATAAATATGAATTGTGACTATAAGACTAATGAACTGTGGTAACTGTCTTATCAATGATTTTCTTTCCGATAATAACAGTATTGTGATATTGATTTCGTATTGTTTCTGTTAACTAATTGTCAGGATAGTTAGAACTGTCTTATCATTGATTTTCTTTCCGATAATGACAGTATTGAGATATTGATTATGTATTGTTTCTGTTAACAAATTACCAGGATAGTTAGAACAGTATAAGCAATAACACGACATATACATGTTATTGTATCTGTCAGTGTTACCAGACTAGAAATTGTAAAGTTAAGAAACCAAACGTTACCAGACTTTATGGTTTAAAAGATTTTGACCCAAACCATTTATTCTGATAAGATTCTTAGAGTTCTGATTTATTTATGTAATTGTTGTTGTTCAATTGGATATTGTTATTGAGCATTTGCATTCGTTATTATGAAATGAACTGTTAGTTTCTTGTGCGGAGATTTCATTCTGAATATGAATTTCCTTCAAATCAAATAACCTCAGTGGTAATTAGCACTGAGAACTAATTTATTATTTCTCACGTGTTTCCCCTTGTGGGATTCACAGGTTTGTAAGACGAAGATAGAGAAATATTTTTGGGGTTATAATTGACAGCAGGGCCACCTAAAGTTATGAGATTTGGGTTTATTATATCTGACACGGTGCAGAGAGTATATCTCTAGCACCATCAACTGTAAAATGTCAGATAATTATTATAAATAAATTGGAATGTGGAAAAAATAATGGATGCTATTATCAATGCATAAAAAGATTCATGTCTTATGTTAGGTATATTGAATGGTAAATATAAGCCGTAGGAATTGTTGCACCTCCGGATCGGGGTGTGACACTAACCCACCCGAGTGATATGAAAATAGTTCTAACTCTTAACTATTTGAATTAGTAAAAATGTTGTTTGGAATGTATAATAGTGATGGAGCGAATGAGCAAAAGTATTGATTTAAACTAATATGATATTACATTTAATATTTAATTTAATATTAAATTATATTTAAACTAATATTAAATTATATTTAAACTAATATTTATTTAATACTAATATATATTTTAACTATATTATATTACATTTAATATTTAAATTAATATTTTATTTAATGCTACTCTAATATTATACTTATTTAATAATAATTTAATATTTAAATTAATATTATATTGCATTTAATATTTAAACTAATATTTATTATTTAAAATTAAACGAATATTTTATTTAATACTAATAATCTAATACAATATTATATTTTTATTTGATACTAATTTAATATCTAAACTAACTTTAATATTGCAGTTGAGAGGAATGATTAAAAAAGAGGTACAAACTATTTTTTTTATTAATATCATTAATCCCACTAGCTTGCAAATTTGGTAATCCACCATTAATAGAATAGAGTTATTAGTTCAATCTAACTCTTGTTTGGATAAACCATTTTTTTGGAAAAAGTATTCTTGCCCCAACCAAATGTTCTATTCTTGGATTAGCCTGTTTTACCACAGAGTCATGATTGTGTGTTTTAATATTAGTAGTATTTAAGTTATATTGTATTTCTTCAGAAAACCCTATTCTATTCACCGAAAACTCTGTATATAATCATTACAGTGTAATTTAGTAAGTCTTATCAAATAACATTTTAAAAAATCAAAATGTTATTTCCAAGATGTAAAATTTTCTTACTTCGTCATGGCATTAATTGTTAAATATTTTATACATGAAAATATCCAATTTTGCCATCTATTTTTATAAAGTAAAAAAGAACTTTACACGCTATATCTTTTAAGAAAATTACAGCTATTTTACACCAAATAGTTGATGGTGTTAATTAGAAGTAATAAAAAAATGAATTGTATATAATTGTCACTTAATTAGAAGTTGATAGAAGGAGGGAATTCAAAATTAGATGTTTGGTAGAATAAGGTCGTGTAATTAATTTCCACAAAGCAGAATGACAAAATGTCAAAATGTCTAGAAGGGTAGTGGAGGAAGCAATCCTTTATTTGGTTTATTTTTCTTTTTTTTTCGAAAGTTGGTTTGGAACTTCTAAATAATAATAAAAAAAAAATATTCCTGAGTCTATAAAGAATCCTTTTAATTATGCCTATAAGTTCTAAATTAAATTAGTATATAATTTATCAGTCATGTACGTAGCCAAATTCCTTAGCGTATAGGTATAGGTATAGGTATAGGTATAGGTATAGGTATAGGTATAGGTATAGGTATAGATATAGGTATAGGTAGAGGTAGATGTTAATTCTTAATTGTCCCGATCAGCAAACTTTGTCTATATGGAAATTTAAGTTAAGCCTTGCACTTTCTAAAAACCCAAATTAATTTTACCATACTAACGAGATTTTGGCTTCGTCCTGTTCAGCATTTTTATAAATGGATGGACCAATAAAACAGAATTTACAAACTATTTATAGATTATCCCAATTTTACAAATATTTATCGAATTATTCAAACATTAAAATTTTATCTATTTTTTGCATTATAAGAAAACTAGAAAACATACTACTCTCATTATACTATATTATACTCGTATCACGAAATTTAGACCTCATTTATATTTCAGAAAAAATGACTAATATTGTCTGCAGAGAAGCATCTAACACTTACTAGTAGACACGGAGTCTGACTTTCAAACTATAGAGATCAAGATCAAAAAATCTATGCTAAGAATAGTGTCAATTTACAATATCTATTTCATTTTATTTTTAATTATATAAAAATCATATATAAATAAATTTTTTTTAAATAATGAAGGTCAATTAATCTCATTCATTATACTAAACTCCGTCCTTGCTCACCAGAGCATTCGAACAAATATTAATCTAAATTGCAAAAGTTCGTGGATGAATTGTAAAATCACTCTTTCCAACGCATTAAAATTGTGTATAGTGTTTACACCCAGTGTTGTAAATAACGGTATGCGATCATCGGACAGACAGAGTACCGCTAAGTGATTAATCGGGAATAATCGGCCATAATTGGAAAAAATTGGCCGATTAATAAAAAATTCCTTAACGGTTTGGTCACCACCAACGGCCGATTAATCAGCCTAAACGGACATTTTTTACAACACTGTTTACACCTATGTTACTCGGATACCTCCTGTATGGGCTTCGTATCCGTATTGGACACGTATCTGATATCGATACGCATCCAATACGGCACCGATACATATCCTATATGCCAACTGATGTATAGGCTTACGTGGCGTATCTTTAATCTTATGATACGGTCTCTGATACAGATTGACTCGTCTAAATACCGTTATGACACGTCTGGATAACGTGCACCGCGTATGGTCCACCATACACCAGTGACACGCATGGTCCACCATACACTTGTGCACCGTGCCAAAAACAATTTTTTTAGCACTCCATTGCAAAATCGAACCGAAATTCTTTGGTACCAGAAACAGAGCCCTTATCCACTGCACTACTTCACATTTGATGTTAAAATCTAGTACTTTTTATACTTAATGTATATTCAGAATTTTTTATATTTAATTTATATAATACAAGAGTTGAATTAATAATATAATATTATGAGGAGGGTTCAAATGCACCCAAATTTCTATGCTCCCAAATGCACCCAATCTCCTTTATCTCTATTTTTAAAGTCTGAACAGTCGATCCAAACCGCTCAACATGATATTCATAATAAATTATGCTTGGAGACCAAATTTTATATTTTTTAGAATTTTTTTACTATTTTTTATGATAGATACAAAATCACTTTATCGGATGGTCCAGAATCTCCTTAAAACAATGATTTTGTACCTATCTTAAAAAATAGTAAAAAAATTCTAAAAAATATAAAATTTGGTCTCCAAGCATAATTTATTATGAAGATCATGTTGAGCAGTTTGGATCGACTGTTCAGACTTTAAAAATAGAGATAAAGGAGATTTGGTGCATTTGGGAGCATAGAAATTTGGGTGCATTTGAACCCTCCTCATAATATAATAAACGTATCATATTTTTACTTTTTAAAAATTGATGATATTTTTTAAAAAATTCTGTATCGTCATATACGATACTCATAACTGTATCATACAACATAGGTTACCTATCTTAATCGAGAAACACCTCTATGAATTATCAACACAATATTTATGCACATAAATGTATTTTATATCAATATATATTCTGATCACCGTCGGGGCGAGTATCAGGTTCAGGTGTCACTCTCCGGCTGATAATTAGCTATATATATATCCTCAAATCTAAAATTCCGAATTGATCCCTATCAAGTATGAATATTGAATATTACCTAAGTTCCTACTAGTGCCGCCAAAAGATTTCAAACCCCATTATTCCTTCCTGCACCAAAAGACTTCAAACCCCGTTATTCCTCCCTATCAATATTTTAATGCCGCCAAAAGACTTCAAACCCCATTATTCCTTCCTGCACCAAACCATTTTTTACTACCGCAAATTGTCCCGGTCAGCTGCCACGTGGCACTCTAAGACCCACAAAATCGATCCTTAATTGTTTCTAACCAAAGCAAACAATAAACTAGATTAAGATGCGGAGCACTTTATTTGTATTATGCATACTGCAGTTCGTTTGTTCTCAATTTCTAATTTTTTCAAAAAAAAAAAAAAAAAAGAAGGCATGAACATGTCCGTTTCATTTAGAAATTCAAATTTTTGGTGAAGCACAAAGGAATTAACACTGAATTATTTTCTAATTAAGACTCTCCTTAAAGAGAGAACACATTTGGAAATTTTGGCCTCAATACTCACACATCCGCTTCTTTGACCAAACATGTAATGTCTGACCAATGTTATCAGAACTGAACTGGACATGACTCGGTAAACCTTTTAGGTCAATGTCTTAATTACTGGTTGAATCGGTGAGTTAGTCGGTTCAACCGCTGATTTTTAAAAATAATTATAATTTATTAATTTGTAATCCGAAATCTCAAAATATTAGTTACTATGATATATTTGACACGTATAAGATGACCTTACCACGCTCAAGCTCATCAAATTAAGTAGTGAAACAAATATTTTCATTTTCAGTTATTGGCATGTTGTCATTTGTCAGCAATTGAAATAAAAAAAAACAATAAATTAAATAAAAAGACGTTTTCATGTAGCAATAAGTAAGATATGATTCTTCCCAAAACAATTAATGTTTTCTTTGAGACCTTTCAACCAATCAATACAATGTTTTCCTCATAGAACATCTTTTGCTAAAACATTCAAGTAATTTATTGAACATACTATCTATATATGCTAGCTGATCACTCTTTTTAATTTGGGTAATTAGGAAATTATGTGGTATTTGATGGACATTGTTTGTTGCACACGGTGGAAACTATAAAAGGTTTTTTTCCTCATAAAATACTTGATCATATATGGGTCGTCAGCATTTATGACTTGCATATATATATATATATATATATATATATATATATATACATGCTCTGGCCTCCAGGACTGTAATATATAGTATACAATTAATCCACATCCTCAAGCAATTAATTAATTAAGCAGATCGAGATAACATCTTTGAGTTGTTACTAAAAAGCACACTTGTTACTATTAATCACAGTGCCAATTATATATTAATTGATTCTGACAGTGCTCCCTTTAAAATCATATGATTTGAACTAAAAGACAATTTATCATCAAATTATCTACGTACTGTTTCTGACAAGCTAAACCACCATTAATCTAATCTTTTTTCTGCAAATTTGATTTAGCTAATTATTTTTTTCCTTGTCAGCAATCACATAAAAAATATTTAATCTTGTAAAAAGCATGACATACCAGTATACCACCATATATAGCAGAGGAGATCTGAATTTCTAATATAATCCTCAAAAATATTTTTTTGAGAAAAAATATGGGTCTATGCCCATATTTGCTTCCATTCACAATGGTAAAGTTACAAGAGGGTTATAACAGTTTTGAAAACAGAAATTTAAAGACCGCTCAAACATCTGAACAGATTGAAAATGAAATGGTAAAATAAAGATGCAGTTGAAAGACAAAATGTAGCAATTGTGCAACCGGAGCTATCTGTTTTGCGCGAGCTGTTCTTAGCCAATACCCGTTCTCCCCTCCTGTTCCAACCTTGTTGCTCCCCCCATACCAGTTCCTGTACCAGCCGACATGTGGCCCTGCTGTGTTCCAGTATTATGTCCGGTACCAGCCTCAGCCGTTAGCGTTGCTGACTGCCTCGGGTCGTGCCTGTTCTGTGTGGTGTTGTAGTATTTCAGTTGTGTCATGATTTCTGCAAGCAAAATGTCGGTATGCTTGTTTGTGTCAGTGAAGCATCTGGCGCACCGTTCTCTCCATAGTACAAATTGCATAATGAGGATCACCGTTTGTTGTTTGTCAGTAAGTGTGCCGACGACTTCCTTACTGGTCACATGGATTGTAGGTCTCGCGGGCCACCTCCCCAACTGTGTGAGTGTTTGCAGTCCGGCATATAGTGTTCCGGTAAATGGGCATTCTTCAAACAAGTGTGTAACCGTCTCCACGTGACATCTGCATAGAGAGCATCTACTAACCAATTCCCATCCCCTTTTTTGCAAATTGTCGTGCGTAAGGATCTTGTTCTGAATCGCCAACCATGCGAAGATCTTAATTCTAGGTGGAGCACTTACCCTCCAGATACGCGATACCTGTTTGACTACTCTCGGCCTTGTTTTGACATAGGTATAAGCTGACTTAACCGTAAAGTTTCCCGTGGCGGTCCATCTCCAAGCAATAGTATCCCGAGCGTGTGGATTTAGGATAGTCAACGCCAATTTTTGCCGGAGAGTCACCAATTCCTCACGGGCCTCTAGTGACAGATTGTGTCTGAATAGGATTGAGGTGTCTCTTGCCCTGATTGCATTGCGAACTGAGATGTCAGCCTCTAGAGTGTAGGAATAAAGAGTTGGGAACTCATTCCGCAGTATACCGTTGCCCCAATCGTGATGCCATAGAGTGGCTGTCGTTCCGTCCCCCAGGATCCACTTGGATGAGGCATTGAAAAAGGATGTAATGTGGGTCGGAACCACCGAGAAAATTACAGCATTCGGCAGTCCCTGTGATGTATGAGATGTTTGTGCCAAAAGGTCCTTCCATATCCTGGTGTGAGTTGTATACCAAGTCCATTGCCATTTTAACAACAAGGCGAAATTAAACATTTGCATATCCAACACTCCTAGTCCTCCGATGGATTTCGGCTCGCAAACCGCATCCCAGTTGATGAGGCTATACCCTCTTTGCTGCTCCGAAGCTCCGTGCCAAAGAAATCGACGCCTGATTTTATCTATTTGGTTTATTACCCATCGTGGTAATTTCAGAACCGACATTATGTAGACCGGTAAGGCAGATAAGATTGAGTTCAGTAACACAAGTCGTCCCGCGATGGAGAGGAGTCTTGCTGCCCATCCACCCAACCTGGTGTTGAGCTTTTGAATCAGTGGTAGAAACGCGGTTTTGGGTAGTGGACTGTCTGAGAGAGGGATGCCGAGGTAGGTGAAAGGAAATGATGCTTGCTTGCAGCCCAGTACCATGGCAAGTTGGTCTGCTTGTGAACGGGGCACGTGGAGTGCAATAATTTCCGACTTCTCCAAGTTTATCGCAAGGCCCGAGACCTCTTGAAAAATGAGTAGTGCCACTTTAATTGCCCTTGCCTGATTGTCATCCGGTTTAAGGAATAATAATGCATCATCCGCGTACAAAAGGCACGGTCTCATTTGGGGGTACGGCAGTTGTATTGCCCCCGTAATTGTGAGTTTTTGGAAGTATCTTGCCAAGAAATTCATTGCGATTATGAACAGGGACGGGGATAACGGGTCTCCCTGTCTTACCCCTCTCCGCAATTTTATTCTTTTCCCTAATAATCCGTTGATTAGGACTTGAGAGCTGCCTTGCAATACCGCTTGTTTGATCCAAGCGATCCATTTGGTTGGGAATCCCAGGCTAGTCATTACTTGTAATAGGAAGGTCCAACTCACCGTATCGAAAGCCTTCCGAATGTCTAGCTTCAGTAGTCCTAGCGGTGTCTTCTCATTTTTTGCCAAGCTAATTACATGTTGCACATAGACGTAGCTTTCGGTGATGTGCCTATTCTGCTGAAAACCTGATTGTGTATCTCCAACGACGAGGTGTATGTATGACTGTAGCCTATTGGATAATACTTTCGAAAAGATTTTTTGAATTCCGTTGAGCAAGCTAATGGGCCTAAAATCCCCCGGTAGCTGCGGGCACTCCTTTTTTGGGATTAGGACAATGTAGGAGTTGTTCAACGGATGCAGATCCCCTTGGGTGGTCATGACGTGGTTGAATATAGCGATGAGATTGTCGGATAGCATGTCTGCGAATGTCTTGTAGAATTCCCCGGAGAAGCCGTCCGGCCCGGGGCTCTTATTGTTTGGCCATTGCCGCATGGCCGCCAATATCTCTGGCTTTGTGATTGGGTCAGCAAGATGAACCAAATCGGCTGGTTCCGGATATAGGTTCTGCCAGTGGATGGGGGGGTTGGCGGCGCATCCGATCCCATGAGGTTGCTGAAAAAATCGAAAAAAACTCTTTGCCACGGTCCCCCTGTAGTTCCCACTTTGTGCGTGCCCGTTGACGCCACACATCCTCCTCAAGGACCGATAAGGTGGTGTGTCTTTGCTTGATTATTGCCGTGACGAGCTTTTCCAGACCCGTGATGGCCCGAACCTCTCTTGCCTTGTCAATCCAAGCAAGGAAGTCCCTGCAAGTGGTAATCTGAGCTTTGATATTCCCAACCTTAAGTTTTGCCCATTTCTTTATTTCTTCCTGTAGGTGTTTCATTTTCATTTGTAACTGGGGTGGTGTAGTCGCCCTTTCCTGCGATGCCCATGTACTGACAACCATCTCATGGAAATCTTCAAATCGAAGCCATACGTTTTCGAACCGAAAAAATCTGGACCGCTTGAAATTCGTCATGGCCGTGAGCATGATGGGAGAATGATCTGAACTAGTGTTGGGCAATGCCGTCTGCATTGAATTCGGGTAAGTGGCATTCCAGTGGGCATTAACCAGAAACCGGTCTAGGCGCGCCATGTGCGGCCTAGATTGGCCGTTACTCCATGTATAGCGCTGGCCGGCCAGTGCTAGATTGAGCAGCTCCAGGTCGGCTACCAGATCCGCAAACGCCATAGTTGAGCGCCACGTATTCGCATTATTGTTGCGGTCCTGGAGTGAAATCGTGACATTAAAGTCTCCCCCAAGTAGCCAGGGAATTTGGTTTGGCGGCTTGGATTGTCTGATTTCTTGGAAAAAGTCTGGTCTGTCTCGTTGCGATGTCGGGCCATAAACTGCCGTGAGGGCGAAGATCGACCCGTCGATTTGGTGCTTGAAGCGTATTGTCACTGAGAAGCGGTTGATCTGCACTTGTATCTTATCATAGAGCTTCTGATTCCACGCCACTATGATTCCCCCCCTTGTTGCTTGAGCTGGCAACATTTGGAAGGTCTCCAGTCTTCTTCCGCATATCTCCCTGATCAATGTTTGATCAATGACCGCCAATTTTGTTTCTTGCAGGGTCATTATGTCCGGTTTATCCACAAGCATATCTTGTCTTACCGCCAGCCGCTTCGATCGGTCGTTTAGGCCGCGAACATTCCAAGAGAGGATTTTGATTTTAGTTTTCTGATTCATATGAACACAAAATAATCTCCAATTTTCTTTGATGAAACTGCTTACTACACCAAGATAAAATAACACTAACACTTCCAACCCCACTGCTAACCTCATTGATTTCTTCCACCTCCCAATTGAAAAAAACAAAAATAAAAAGCCTAATCAAGGTGAGGGTAGGCCCACCGGAACTGATACTGATACTGGTACATAAGATGCAAATAAACATAAGTAAGGTGTAGTCCACACTTGCAGCTCATCCATTGACTTGAATTAATTGTTGGTAGAACCCAGTGCTTCTTCCTGTGTACTTATCACCTCCGCCTTCAATTTTGCCAGCAGCTCAGTAGTTAATTCAATTCCGGCCGTGGATACCACAGCCTCTGCCCGATTCAGGGTGAGGGTGCCATAGGTCTTCTTGTAATCCAGTGTCTGTTTTGTGACATGCTTTGATTTCGGCTTTGCTCGCTGCATTAAGTCGGTGACGTCGATAAATCCTCTTGTTGCGCGCGCCCTGTCGATGACCGAGATATAGCGACCCGTGTGTTTGTTATCTAATCTGGAGCTTCTTCGTGTCAGCTTGCCGTATCTTGGTGGTCCTTCGAAGCCAGGCGGCGCGTCCGCAATGTCGTCGGCTATGGCTCTCTCTGCTGTCGGCTGAGAAATCAGTGGAGCTTCATTTGCAGGGCCACTGGAAAGGGAGAGGTTGGTGAAACAAGTCTCTATGGGGCCTTTATCCGACATAGTGTTGTCGGGCTGTGGCTGCGGGCCGAGTGTAGCCTCTATAGCCGCCAAGGCGCCTAAACTGGGCCTTGGAGTAAGTGGCTGGCCCAAAGGAATCTGCTGTTGTTCATTTGTTGTTGCTCCCAGGCCAAGCGGCCTGTCCTCCTGGGCCTGGTGTTGGGCCCCTCCTGTAGGTCGTGTCGGATGAGGTGCAGGCCAAGTGGCCTCGGTTTCCTGATGGCCCAACAGCCCTGTTTCGCGCTGATGGTCCTTGTCGTGTGTAGCAAATGTTGGTGCTTCCCCTTGTGCATCTGATGCAGTGTGTGTTGCCGTGATTCCCAATGCTTGGCACGCGTCTAATGTCACCCTGTTGTCACCATTTAAGGTAGAAGTAGAAAGTTCTTTTTGCTTGTCCAGAATAGGCATCCCCCCTAAGAGTGAAAGAATCGATGGTGACGTCGGGTTGCAGCAGAAAGCCTTGAGTACGTCTCCTTTGTCGCTTATAGCCTGTAGCTGGATCATGTTCCAGGACTGATGTGTTGCAACCCAGTTGACCGTTGGGGCCCCTTGTGTCGATATCTCATTGGTCGCGTGCAGTTTTGGTAGGTGGTTTGCATGTCCAGTAACGCGCTGAACCGGAGGGTCCATTCTTCGTAGGATTCTCAATGGATTTGCACCATTGTCAGCCAAGTGAGTGCCGCCTGGCCGTCCTGTTGCCGTGTCAAGGTCTGAATGCTGCGAGCATGTCCATTCATATGCGGTGGTGGTGGAGCGCGTTGGTTGGCGGTTGCGATACCTGGCCCTGTGCGGGCCGTGGGTAGGCTCTCCCTGGCCATCATCATCGTCGAACCGCGGGTGCAGGGGTGGTGCCGAATTATGCAACCATCCTTCAATGTCGATGTAGACAACCCGGCCGAAAGGGTTTTTGTGCAGCTCAACGTACGGTGGGATACTGGTTGGGTCGAAACACGAGACTAAAACACGTAGGGTCTCAAAGTTGCCATTGGTAATGACCGGTACCATCATGTCTACGAAGCCAAAGCCCGATACCAGATGGTTGATATCGGGTATGTTCCAGTATTGCAGCGGGACTCCTCTTAGCAGAAGGCGGACTTTGTGTGTTGTCGGATCCCGTGCCATGTGCAGGTTGGGCGTCCATTCTCGTAACTGCACTTGCGCTCCTCGTGCCACGAGGAACACCCCGACATGTACAGCAAGGTTACGCAGGACGTTTGACGGGAACTCTAGCAAATAATCTCCTTCTTCGGGTGCCAGTTTGGAGATTTTAAAATCAGAAGGATGACTACCAAAAGTCGTGGCAATGGCGGTAGCGATCCTTTGTGGCAGTTGGTTGATTTGACGAGCGTTGGGACCAATGAGCACCACCGCCGATCTATGGAGCAAGGTGTTAGGTGAGCGAATGTTATCGTTTGGTGGGAAGAATATCTTCAGCGGTGGTGCGCGCTCCATAATGAGTTCCGGGCTCAGCATCGGGATAGTTTCCCAGTGTTCGAGGTCCATTGGTGGTTTGACTGTTGTCTGTGGCTCGGGTGGGAGATTATGCTGGTTGTTGTTTCCTTTGTGTTCTGGATGGTGGGTTGAAGGTGGTGCAAGTGGTGTATTTATGGTCGTTGGCCTCTGTGATGGGCATCTTCTAGCTAAGTGACCTATGCCGAGGCACTTATGGCATTTGACACTATTTCGGCACTGAAATTGTGTATGTCCCCGGTCGAGGCACCTGTAGCACCTGCCTTGAGACCTGAGTAACGCCACATGCTTACTAAGCTTTGGCGTTGGACGCCTTTCTCTGGAGCTTTTGCGTGGCTTGCGCTTGGAGACTAGCGTCCATCCGTCATCAATGTCTCCTGATTCTCTATTCTGTGTAGGCTGTGTAGGGTCATTTAATGGTGGCTGACTGATGGGTAGTTGGGGTGTTGGGGTGTGAGTTATGGGGGGTTTAGTGGCAGTTGTTGAGTGGCTCTGCGGGGCAACCGGGCGGTTGCCAGTTACCACTTCAGAGAAGAGCGGCTTAACCTGTGTTGTCGGTGCAGTTTGTTGCCGTGAGATCGCCTCCAGGGTCGCGGATCGTATCGCCAGACGTGCGTGAAGAGTCGCCATCTTCAAGCTCCTTCCTCCCCTTTCTCAGTACATTCGCTTAATCCTCAAAAATATTCATGCACCAAACCATAATTTTACCACGTGGCAGTCTAAGAGTCACAAAACATTTCTTGTTTCTAACCCAAGCATACCATGCATATATAAACGAGATCAAGATACGGAGCACAATTAATTTGTGTGTACAATCCAATTAGAGTTGTTTCCATTGGTTCGGGGGGAACAGCTCCACGTTGTTCTTGCAGTTCGTTGCTCTAAATTATCTATAATAATCCCCAAAAATGTTCATGCAACAAAACATTTTTTACTTCCTCAATTTGTCATGGCCAGCTGCCACATGGCATCTCTTAGAACCACAAATCATTAATTCCTTGTTTCTAACCAAAGTATATATATAGGATAAACTAGATTAAGATACGGAGTACTATTTGTATTATGCATGATGCAGTAATCTTTGTTCAGAATTACTAATATAATCCCCAAAGATTATTCCTGCACCCAAACATATTTTACTTCCTCAATTTGTCACGATCAGCTGCCAACAAAGAAAAAATAGCAAATTTGTTCTCGGTATGAAAATATTTTCAAAAACACCCTGACCGCCCCATGTTTGGGCGGTCCACTGCCTGTACTAAACCGCCCCACAGTGGGGCAGTTACCTCTTCATACCAGACCGCCCCACAATGGGGCGGTTTGCTATTGCCTATATATTGGAGGACACCCTCCTGTTTTTCACCCCATTTATTTCAATTTTTGACCCTCTCTCCCTCCTCTCTCTCTCTTTCTCCAACAGATCACATCCCCTTTTGCATGTAAGTCCCTCAAATTTTTGTATTTATTTTTTTAGTCTAAAATTATTTAGAAATTGTTAGAAATTGTTAGAAATTGTTAGAAAATGTCCAAAATTAGTTAGAAATTGTTAGAAATTGTTTAGAATTAATATAAATTGTTTAATCCATCATGGTCTGATTAAACCCTAGATCTTACCATGACACTCAAACCCAAACTTTGAAAATGAGGAAGTGAAATCGTACACAATGCATATCCATCGCTAACAATTTTTGGACGGGTGAAGCCCGCTTGAGGAGACGTTTATCTCGTTTAGGGTTTCCACCCAACGAGGTTGAAGAATATGCTACCACGGATGATCCAACTATTAAAAGCGTTCTTTACGAGAACTTCGACGATATCGACCTCCACCTGATTGGGAAGTGTGCCCCGCATGTCGTGTCAAGAGAGATATTGCGGATGTGTTCTTTTGTCATCTCTGTGGCGTAAGAGTTCACCCCAAATGTATCGACAAGAATGCAGATCTGATAAATGACTATCAATTCCAAATGTGAGAGTGTGTTGCATGCTGCTGCAGGCCTTCGGAGAAGACAGGAGAAAGTAGGAGATGAGTTTATGTGAATAAGTTTATTTGATTTGTATAATTGTACACAAGTAGGAGGTGAGTTTTGTAAATATCAAGGGAGTCTCTGACATTCAAACTTTGTCTAATATTATATTATATTTTATCTAATATTTTATTTAATACCAATCTAATATTTAAAATAATATTATATTACATTTAATATTTAAATTAATATTATATTATATTTAACATTTAAACTAATATTATATTATATTTAACATTAAAACTAATATTATATTATATTTAATCGAATTTTATTTAATACTAATATAATATTTGAAGTAATATTAATTACATTTAATATTTAAACTAATATTATATTATATTTATTATTTTATTCTATTTAATGCTAATCTAATTTAATCTAATATTATATTTATTTAATACTAATCTAACATTTAAAATAATAGTATATTACATTCAACACTTAACATTTACATTAATATTATATTACAATAAATTTTGAAATTAATATTATATTATATATAATCTAACCTTTTATTTAATATTATATTTATTTAATACTAATCTAATATTTAAATTAATATTATATTACATTTAATATTTAAACTAATAGTTTATTTAATACTAATCTAATCTAATATTATATTTAATACTAATTTAATATTTAAAGTAATATTATATTATATTTAATATATATTTTATTTAATACTAATTTAATCTGATATTATATTTCTTTAATACTAATCTAAATTTAAACTAATATTATATTACATTTAATATTTAAATGACTACAATATGATATTTAATCTAACATTTTATTTAATATTAATCTAATTTGATATTATATTTATTAATAATCTATATTTTAAATTAATATTATATTACATATATTATTTAAACTAATATTTTATTTAATACTAATTTAATATAATATAATATTTATTTAATACTAATCAAATATTTTATTTAATACTAATTTAATATTTAAACTAACTCTAATTGAGAGGAATCTAATATTTTATTAATATCACTAGGCTCTATTCTTGCTAACTCACTATTTCTATGAGTTAGTAGAATAGAGCTATTTTTAAGCTAACTCAATTTGCTAATTTGTGTTTGGATCACCAAAGTTTAAGAACAGTGGAGCTAACCCAAGGTTAGCTCTATTCTTGGGTGATCCAAACGCACTCTTAATATCTACAAGGGATTTTCACATTCAGATTTCAAACCTGCGACCTGTTGTAAAAAACTTTTGCTTGTGGAGTGGGGTGCATAATTTGTGATTAGTGAGATTTGAACTTAAGGCTTCACAATTACAAAATATAGTGTGGGGCACCAGCTGTTCTGGCATGTCGAATAAAAGGGTGTGGAAGATGCCACCAGCGATTCATGGGAGTGTTGTGGGTAATTCTGGTTGCAACGAAATGAAAGCATATTTCGTGGTAAGAAGATGCCACCAGCTGTTCTGGCATGTCGAATCAGAGAAGAAGTAGAATTGTGGCTGCAATGCGGTAAAGGATACAGTAGCAGGGGAGAAGGAGGTGCTCTGAGTGATAGTTTTGATTTTCAAATACATTAGAAGATTAGTGGATTGTATTAGGTATGGAGTTGAAATTTTTTGACAAAGAAAAAAGGGTCACGCCAGGTATGGAGTTGTAATTACATCCATCTATTGTACACTTGGTAGTCACTACCAAACCTTTCAAAAAACAAAAATTGAGTTCTAACCACTAACTACAAAGTACACAACTACTATTTTATGAGGGAGGCTAAACTGTATAAAAATTTCTAAAAATGAAAAATCCAATTAAATTTCAATATTTACTATTAGAAGTTTTAAAATTATGAAGGTGACTTAGCCACCCCTAAACAAACAAAGGGTTGGAGCAAGGTAGACACATCAAAAGACAAAACAAGAGTTATTTTAAAAAAAAAAAAAAAAAATTATCCTCTTTGGGCTTGCACCAAAATGAGGCTAAGGCAATTATGACAGAAGAAATTTGCTATGCTGGATTAGAGATAACCTCATTGGAACGTACCCTGTTTCATTCTAACCATACCACCCAAAGTGTTGCTACCCTAATGAGTTCGATTAACATATGGTTTTTTAGGGGTATACAAGTATCTATGAACCACATGTTATCTAGAGTTTCACAATTATATACAAAGCCGTTATGATTAGTAATTCATGATGACTATATAGTGGAAATGTATGGACAAGATACAAACAGATATGAGACAGTTTAAGGTTGGTTGCAAAAAAGACAGCTTACATCACCTGTCCACCCCTTTTGCTAAGATCAACTTTGGCAAGTATTTTTTTTGTTTAATTTTCTAACTAATTAACCACAAAAATATTTTGATTTTAAAGGGTATCTTGGAGGCCCAAATGGAATCAGAAATATTGTTGGTAATGCTTCCATATTCAAGAAATAAAATCAGAATTAGTAGATATATATAAGAGAGGAAGAGAAGGAATGAAAAGGGAGAGTTGATGTCATTTTTGTAAATAAAGACCAGTTAATTGTCTAATAAAGTTTAAGACAAACACCTCAATTAATTATCAATCTTACAGCTAGCTATTGAGAACCGACACGGTGGTAAAGACGTACAATATCCTTCGTATATATTAGTTGATCGACAAAAATATGTAGAGACAATATTTGTTTTTTAGCTTACTGGGATTTTAACTTTGAGAGATAAAATTATAAACAAAATACAGTAAATCGATCAATTGCGAGGGTGTACTTGAAATTCTGCTAAAAACATTTATTCTGTATCAATTAAGTTTCAATTAAAAATAGAAAAATAGTAATGTGATAATGTGGACATATGTTACTGATATAGACATTTTTTGCTGATATGTGCTAAGCAAGCCGTGTCAACATTTTGTTAATTAGTTCTCTTTTGCTGATGAGAATCTAACGGACTATAACATTTGACTTTATTAATTTATTTTACCACACATTAAATTATACTAGTTTTCAAAGACAAATTAAACTGCACGGGCCTCTCACGTGCAGGGTAGTTCTGAGTTTTGACGGTATCAAGATTCAAGAGGGCATTTTCGACAAAGTCCTCTATTTTAATTTTCGACCCAAGTAAGATCCATATAAATATGAAGAGCAAGCAGCCTATCTAACTCACCTCTACCCTTAATTCCATCCCCAGCTTTCTCAACTCTTTCTTCTTCACTAAAAAGAAAAGAATATAAAATAAATCAAAGAAGGAAAAACAAACAAAGATACAATCTATAGTCTCTGATCATCATATCCTAGCATATATAGGAATGACAAAAGTATACCCAAATCTGAACCAACAAGATATTATACAGTCTGACGAAGAGGAGTTCAACTGTGGCAAAGGAGGCGGCGAGGCCGAGGTGGTGTTGACGGTGTGGAGGAAATCACTGCTGTTTAACGGGCACGGGTTCACAGTTTTTGACCCGAAAGGGAATCTCTTGTTTCGGGTCGACAATTATGCTTCAGAGAGTAGAGGAGAGATTGTATTGATGGATGCCAACGGCAAGCCTCTTCTCACCATCAAGCGAAAGGTGCGATCCATATATAATTCTATTAATCATCTTTATATAAACTATTAATATGACTTTTAATCTTTTATGTCTTCAATAATAGTGCTATGATAAACATATGTTCTACTAATTTGCTAATTTTAATTTTATCTTTTTATTGTATATGTACAGAGGTTGAGTCTAAGTGAACACTGGCTCGTGTACACCGGGGAGTGCACAACCGGGCAGCCCCTCTTTTCTGTGAGAAAGAACATAGCACCATTACATAAGAAACGTTTACTCGAGATAACAACAACAGGCCGTGCGTCTCGTCTCCATGTTGAGGGATCCTATACGCGCCGGTGTTGTTCTGTATTAGACGACACGTGTCGAGAAGTAGCCACAGTCAAGTGCAAGGAGTTGCCCTCTGGCAGTGGGGCCGCCTTTGGCCGTGATGTTTTCAGGTTGGTGGTCGAGCCGGGATTCGATCCGGCACGTGCCATGGCCATAGTTATCCTCTTAGATCAGATGTTCAAAAGATGAAAATTTTAATAAGAAAAGGAAAACTATATGAGAGTAGAGAGTTTCTTGCACAGTTCGATCAATTGGCGTGCGTCTGAAATGTATGTATCATTTTACAGTTTTACCCCTTAAGAGTTTTTATTTGCATTAATGGACTAGGGAAGTTTTTATTTGCTAGATGAATTAGGGATTTTTTTTAAGGTTTTTTTTTTCTAGAAGAACCTGTTGATTCCTAATTTTTGCTTGCTTCCCTTTTTTTTCCCTCCTGAAAAATATAGGAAGGAGGTCACTTTGGACAGCAAATAATAAGTTTTACTGGGTAATTTTGCAAAATGGAAATTAGAAGGGTGTTAGATAAATTTGTCAGATAAATAAAATTTCCTCTGTGTATATTTTTTATGCTTCCACTTTATATGTAATATTGGGATGGTTATTGATGAAGCATTTGTGTTCATTTTGAAAGTCTTTAATTGCTTGTGATATCTGAATTCATAAAAGATGAATAATCCTCCAGTAACTATATTGGTGATTTCTAAAGAACAATACAACTATTATTTTGTTCAAGAAAGTGGGATTCTTGTCCTTAATAAAATTTTATTTAATCAAGAAAGAAACTATTTTATTACATACTCATGTTCAACGAAAGAGAAATACCAGTACTATGACTTTCTTCCCAACATGTAAAATAACACTGAAATTGGAATTTTGTACTGTCATTAATTCAAACAGCTGTTTTTTTGGTGTTGCAAATTCCATAAATATCTAAGAAAACGAACGGAGAAACGATCAATTTGAGTTGTCCAATAACAGTCTGAACTGATCCTAAATGGCAGCGCAAAACCAGCCGCAAAATTCTATGAAAACCCTAAACCAAACAGGATGTGGCAATATTATTATTATAACACCAAAATCTAGAGTGATGATACGGTAATATGCATGTTTCGGAATTCGGATAGAGCTGTATTATTGATTCATATGTTTATTTAAATTTAAAGTTCAAACAGTTGCAGGAGTTGATCCGTAATATACATATTAGAATAGCCTCACTTCCAAATTGTAAGCAATTTGTAAAAACAGGGGAGCAGGAAGCCATTAGAATTGTTTAACCGGAATACACTCCACGGGGCGAAATTGAACAAGCATTGTCCTAATATTAATGGATGTACCAGATGTACACCATATCCTTTAGAACTGAATCAAGCTCCAGAAAAATCAATGCCAAAATGACTGGACGCAAATTACCAAATACCAGTAAAAATACGAATCTTGATGCAAGTGAATAGACATGATTTGGTAGGCAGCGATCAGACCTGAGATGATAAGGTTGACGTGTAGGTTTGACATCTCCAGGCTCCAGGCTAAGTTGCGCTTCTCTGTAAGACAATTTTTTTTATTTATAGAAACTTTTATTAAATAATATAGAATTTTAAAACGAGTGGGGTGGAAATTAGATGGCCTAGACGGATTGGAAAAAAGATCCGAAAAAAGTTACATATCCAATCTTTAAAGCAGATTTTTTTTTTTTTTTTTTTCGAATTGTTTTGTATCTAAAAGCTTACAATTTGGTGCAGCCTGTTGCGTTGTTGTGGCCATCAGATTTGGATAATATTGGATCCGGAATAAAAATTCAGCTCCAAAGTTTGGATCTGAAATTGTTTCGGATCCATCTAAGCTTAAAAAAAACCCAGTCATTCATTATATTTTTCTCTATTATATGTAATAAATCAAGTGGTATCAAGCTCTTGCAATTATTGTGTACAAAGATCCCTTCCTTTTTTTTCCAAGAAAGCTACTCCAGATTGTAATTTTGTAGCATATATTACAATTTTAGCGATTTCTAGTCAACAGGGCTTCTGTCAAGAAAGAATGTGGACATAATAATTCTGTTGAATCAAGGTCTCTGTGCACAAACACCAATCACAAAATTTAATTTTAAAGTTTACGAACTATGATTGGGATAGAAGAATAAGTTCCGAAAGAAAACATGACCAAGTCATTCTATAATAAACATTTTAAAGTACAAGATAGGATAGAGCAATAGTCTGCATCAGTTGCATCATATAGAAACAATTATTGCTTCAACATATTATACGCAACTTATTGTCAGCATCAGCAGAATACAACATACTTCTCTAATAATAATTATTTTTGCACTAAACTCGCTAAACTAAAGCATATCTATACATCTATTCTACTCAAATTTTAAACATGACAAATTTAAAAATGAAAATACAAAAAATGGCATGCCAAAGAACAAGAGCTTTACAATTTTACATGTGTTAATCTTTTAGATCACACGTTACTGATCTCAGTATTCCTGAAACAGGTCTCTGTTAACTCTGGTAATCTAAGATTAGCTATCTAGTCTACAACTAATCTTTCACTTTTGGTTGTCCTGTCATTTGAATTTAAAACCAGTCCAATTTATGTTTTCTATCTTCTATTGGTAAAACCGTAAAGTTAAAACTCCGTGAACAACAAATTTACATGAAGGGGCCGAGCAAGAAGTCTCCAACAATTGGTAAAAATTAAATCCATGACAAAGCCTCGACCACAGCTGACATGGCACCGGAACCTGCCTGTTCAAGTAGTGCAAGTGCAAGCTCGGACTCATTCCACCGCTTAAGCCCCCTCGCCAGCTTTGTCAGAGTCTCCAGACTTAAAACCGGGACCCATGTCGGTGCGAATCTAACAACCAAACCAACAAAGCACTTCACAAAAGCCTTCCATGCTCCAGGCTGGCAGTTGGGCTGTACGTTTCGGTCCACAATCTTCGCCACAAAATCCATGTGTCGACCGAAAACCCGGTCCCGCTTCGATGAGTACACCCATGTGTATGCCGGTGGGGCCTCTGAGACACCCCACACAAACACCCCAGAATAAAATAAAAGGTACGCAACGGCATACCCACTCAATATACCATGCATGGGACTTTTAGAATCTGCTTCACCCAATAAGAGAAGAGTTGGGAAGGTCTCCTCATACAATACCTGCACTAACTTGGGCCCACCAGTTATAATCAGCAAGCTTGCGCCAAGTGACACTGACTGACGCACCCTCGACAATGCAGAAGCGAGAGAGGCCGCACCAGAATCAGACCTGACTCTGGCCCGCCCTGCCATGCCATTACTCTTTACACATTCATCAGCTAATGTGCGGGCCCAATCCAAAATCAGCCTGAACACCACCTCACTGACATAATGAATGTCGTGAAAATTACGACATGAGTGAACATAAAGAAAACCGGGGGCCACTGGAATGCGAGGCCCGCGGTCAACTTGGATGTGACCAAAAAGGCCACTGGACCCACGCCTCTCAACAAAGTGGGACCCATCAGTAAGTGACGAGGTGCCAAGGAAGCACGTGAAGCAGCTCTTGATGAGCTGGGCCGTTGCATTCTTGTCTCGGCTGAAGGGGGAGCGGGTGCAAGATAAGACAACAAAATTGTGCCACCTACGCATCTTTTGGGTCCACAAGGCACCGACAATTGGCATGCTCGGCCAGGAGCTGCTACTTGCACAGTTCTCCAGTGCATGCCCGATGATGCCGTGCATATGGTCAGCATTTTTATCAAGTTTAAATGTGATCGTCAGGCTCACTAAGACTGCGATTGGCAAGGGGAGCATTGGAAGTGACCCACCTGTCAGGAAGAAAAGATTATTATTGTAAAAAGTTAATCGGTGTTAAGTAAGATCGTTCTTGTCAGCAATGAGCCATGAAGAGTTCTAAATAAAAGGGGGAATTTCATTTATATCCCTCAAAAATTTTGAAATTACGTATTCCCCCCTCTAAACTTTGAAAAATCTCAGTCTTCTAATTGGTCAGTTTTCAAAAGGCAAATGAGTCATTTCTCTACTTGTGACACTTACACAAGCATATACATAAATGTCACCGTTTATGTGTCAAAAGTAGAGAAATTAGAAGACTGACATTTTTCTTAAGCTTGCTACATATTTTTTTATTATTCTTAATAAAGGAAAAATGGGGTACTTTATAAATTTAAAATGAGGTTTAATAGAAAAGACAATAAAATGGGTAATTTTTTTTAGTTATTAAATTTAGAAGGGTAAATATGATATTATGAATTTTAGAGGGGAAAATAAGTAATTTCGAAGTTTTGAAGGGTATACATGAAATTCCCCCTAAATAAAAAGAATCTGAAGGATGGGAAGTTTACGTGGGTAACTGCAGGGGACATCAACTCCGGCAGAAGCAAGGATATCTTTTATCTCTAGATCAACTGATAAAAGGTTTGCTGCCGGGCTAGGCCAGTCGATACCATTTAGGTGAACCGGTTTCCAAATTCCACGGGTGATTTCTGCTGAGAAATAGGTAACAATTACTGCCAGTGAAGCTGGCAAGAAGTCAGCGATATGTCTGAGTCCTACAAAATAAAATAGACTGTCATTCATGTAGTTAATTTAGAAAGTTTAGGGTTCTTCATTAACATACCACTAGTAGAGAAATGAAACAAATTTATTATTATTTTTCATGTTTTGGACAATTTTCATAGTGAATTTTGATGATGTGCTGGATAGGTCAGATACTGGTTATTACAAATTGATAACTGATGACGAATGCTAGGGTTATTAACTGGATCTTACTTTTAACACAATCTAGTGTTAAACTAAGTCAAATTCAGGACTGATCCCAAAAAAAACACTGAAGGTGTTGATAGGATTAGTTATGGTGGATACTGCTATCTAGTATCTAGTTTTGATCTATCACCATATCCTCACTCAAAGTAAGAGTGAGGCTGTAGTAATATGCATATTACATATCGGCTCGCGCTATAAACTCATATCTCCATTTCTGAAGCCCTAACAGTCAATCGGAACCATTCAACATGATCTTCATATGAAAATGTACTTGCAAACCAAATTTTCTATTTTTCTATTTTTTTAGATAGAAAATCACTTGATTTGAAAATTCTGGACCATCCAAAGGCAGTGATTTTCTACCTATCTAAAAAGATGGTAAAAAAAATTCTAAAAAATGTAAATTTGCTCTCTAAGTACATTTAATATGGAGATCATGTTTAACGGTTCAAATTGACTGTTTGAACTTTGAAAATAGAGATATGAATCCATACCACAGGTCGACCCGTAATATGCATATTACCATAGCCTCACTCAAAAAGTAAAATAGTGCAGAAGTGCTACTAACCTGTAGTCAGATCCCTTGAAGAAAGTTGACCGTAAGCGCAAGCAGTCAAAGCTGCCTCAAGAACAAATGGAATAGCCTCCAAAATCTCCCAAGCTGGAAGAGTCGGCCTCTGGCAGGACTCCTCTGTAGTACCACTCCCACTTACGGGTGGGACCCCATTTATGCTCCCGCTACTACTAGAATTTGAGAAACAATTAACCGATCCACTAGAGCCTGACCCTGTCCATACCATATTCAAAATCATGTTTGCAACCTGGTGCACCGGGTTCTTGTTAGACAATCCTGAGACAGTTGACGATATGCATGCCTGGTTGTGAAAGTACCATGCACGCAATTTCGGGAAGAATTCAAAGTAAACAGGTTTTGCATTAGGGTCCTGGAGGGAAACACGGCCGTTTCGCAAGAGAAGAAGATAGTCAAGAGTGAGTTCGCGCCTGGCCTGGGCCCCGCGGGTCGGTAGGCAATGTTCTTGGGGGGGCTGGTAAAATTTCCAAAGGCGCAAGAGGAGAAGGAAGGCATACGAGAAGACTGAGTAGACCGAGGTCTCCTCTGGGAGGCAGGACTTGTGATTGGATGGAGGGGGTAGTGAACCAAAGGCCTCACATATGGGCATCAGGGCTGCTGCGACTTCGGGTATCTTCAAGGGAAGAAAAGTCCAGTATCAGAGAAAAATATTTTCATGAATTCAGAGGGAAAAAAAAAAAGTGAAGGTGATTTGAGTTGCTTAGTAAGGAAATACAGTTGTTTAAACCAAGGCACTCCACCAGTAATTGTAAAGATTATAACATTCTACTGTTGTTTATTTCCTGAATTAAGAAGAACAATGTGTACTGATACTTAGTACTAGCAACATCTGGTAAATATCCCAGGATTACACGAACATATTATCCACATAAAACAGCTTCAATTTGAACAAGTATAAGATGAAATGGCCCAGTGAAATATGTATTTTGTTGTATATTTAGCCAAATAAAAATTTGTATTGCAATTAGGAGGAATATTAGACTAGAGAATATTTGCTCACCAAACCGTATAAAGAAAGAATATGAACTGTATCAACCGAAGCCATGCCCAATAATAAAGATTTAAGCATCCTCATGTGGCTAATATAACGATTTTCAATTTCAATCTCTGAGGAATCAAGTGACAACGAAGGGGATAATAGCTTAACCATAATATCAACCGCATGTTCCTGAAATAAATAATAACAAAAAGTATTTAAACAAAAAGTATTAAAATTTAACCCAGCAATGTTGGATCAGAACAATGCTGTATCTCTGGAAGTTTTAGAGCATCTGCATTGGGATACCTTTTTTATTTCTTTTTTTTAGGGTTAGCGGTTTAGCCGCTAACAAATGTATTGATAAAAAAAATTCATTTACAAGCCCTATAGTATCCTCTCCTCAGATCTATTTACTAAAGCAATAGCAAATTGTACCAGATTAAATTTTACGTAGTTTCTACACAGCCTGTCCCAAGCCAGGAAAAAGGAGGAGGGTTCATGATAGGCTTGGCGAGCCAGCGGTAAAAAAACAGCCTCTTTATGGAAATGAAACCCTCACGAATTGAGCATAGTACTAGGATGGGTGACCTCCTCGGAAGTCCCTGTGTTTCTGATTGCTGGTTGGGTTTCATTTCTAGCCTACCCCAACTTGTTTGGGAATAAAGGCTTTGAAGAAGTTCTGCTAAGAGAAACAGAAACGTGTTTACTCTGTCTTCCCACCCTAATACCCCTGATTTGCTAGCAGAATAGCATCCAGTTATGTACATCGACTGTCATGGCATTGATCAGTAGGTGCACCGGCTTGTTTTCCTAAGAGAAAATCCTCCTATTCCTCTCCTTCTAGATTGCCCATGAGCCAGCCGCTCATGCCGTGTCCCAAAGCGATCTCATTTGCTGTGACTTGTTGGTTCGTCCATTCAACCAAATTTGCAGTAGATTGCATCCTGTGACCGGCGGTATGTTGAGCTCCACGCATAGACCCGTCCAGAATATGGTAGCATATGGACAGTCCCACATTAAGTGCTGCTGTGATTCCAATGCCCATCATGACAAAGGATACACCCTTGCACCACCACACACCCCCTTACCACGAGTACCTCCTGCGTGAGGATTTTGTTGTCGAACAATAGCCACATGAAGATTTTTTAACTTTCATTGGTATCTTGAGGTTCCACAATGTTTTATTATGAATGGACGAGACTGCTCTATTGTTCATGATTTTGTATGCTGATGAACATGAAAAGTTCTCCGAGCTATTCCATCGCCAACGCAGATCACCCGATGTGGTACTCTCTTTAGGAACCTATTTAGAGAGTCTGCTACCAGGATGAATAACATTGGGGAAAGAGAATCTGCCTTTAGGAATCTGTTAAGAGAGTCCGCTATCAGGATGAATAACATTGGAGAAAGAGGATCTCCCTGATGAAGGCCCCGCCCGTGTTGAAAAAATCTCGCGAGGGAGCCATTTATCCTGATAGCCGAAGTTGCAGAGCGTAGAATGATCAGTACTGAGGAGACCCACTTTGGTGGGAATCCCCTCTCGATGAGCAAATTGATTAGGAAGCACCAATCAACCGTATCGAAGGCATTTTCAAAGTTTACCTTGTACAGGACTGTTGGTAGTTTATTCCCACTGCAGAATGATAGGGACTCTCTCGCTACCAAGATGGATTCCATCATCGATCTACCCTTTACAAATGTCGTTTGGTTGGTGGTTATAAGCTTGGGAAGGTGATCCTGTAGTCTATTAGCTAGGATTTTAGTAATTGTCTTGACTATTGTGTTGATGACATTGATTGGCCTATAGTCCGAGATTGAAACCGAAGCTTCGATCTTGGGAAGGAGTGTTATGGAGGCCCTGTTCAAGCATTGATTTCTAAAAGCACGCGTGGCATTTCCTATTCTAATTTCTGGGATGTAACGTAATTTCTAATTTGGAAAGTTTTCTTTCAAAGAAACCACTTTCTAATTGTTTCTATTGGCTCTTGTTCTCTTTCATAGTAATAATTGCTGACGTGACCACTAAAAGTTAATTGCACAAGTATAAAGATTTAGAAACTAAAATTAACTTAATTTCTATTTAGTGCTCGACAGCTAGTTTTAACTTTTTAATTTTACTGATGTAGATGCCCTAAAATCTAATTTTCTTTTGTTAGATAGTACCTGAAAATTCCATCCACGGGTAAGTGACGAGCCGCATAAAATCCTTGCAGCCATTGGTCTTTCCTCTTCAGATCCATTGAGTGCAATAATGTACAATTTCTCCAGTTCTGCAACACTGAATCAACAATATTAAACAATGAGTGCTAACGTGCATAGAAACGAAAGATAAAAAATGACAAATTTGATTTTTTTTTTTTCTGATACCTTGGAGCAGCGGTTATAGTTAAAACCTTCTCAAGAGAAGCAGTGAGAGGGGCTCCGCCCATGAACGCTGCCCAAGGAGTATCCCTTGTTAGATGGGGTTCTTTTGGAAGTTGTGCAGACGGGACCACATACCCCGGCCAAAAGTACGCTGATGTGTCAATCAGGTTTCTTGCAATGCACGCCTCAACTATGAGATGCAGTATGTTGCCAACTGCAATAACAAATTAAGAAAAAAAAAAAAAGATAAATATGTTAGATGGGTGAAAACTCCTGGGTAGAAAAAAAAAACACAAACAAAGACAGTTAAAGATTGTATTTTATTAGACCACTGGAACATACTATTTAGGCCAGCATAAGGCAAAAACAATTAACTACACATTAAGCACATGAAAGATAACAAAACATATTACTTGCTTTGATATTAGGATTAGCATTGGAAATGAAAACAGCAGCTTTTGTTGCAGCCTCATTCGCCAGAGTGACAAATGCAGGGAGAGGCGTGAGAAGAGCTGAAAACTGCCCCAGTACTTGCAGGGATGTCACCAAGCCGAGCCTTCTGATAAGATCATTGTTCACAAGTGGAACAATTGATAAAGGCACAATAGCTAACAAGATACTTAACCGTGCATCGAGGAGCGGTATAGGTCCTTCGACTTGATCTCTTCCCTTTTTTCAATCAATGAGAATATAACAGATTATTTAAATTATTCTTAAAATGTACTGGATTAATTATAGAATGAGCCAGTTCGAGCCTTATTAAGAAAAACAAGAGCCGGCTAGGTGGTATGCCAAAACTTATCGGACAGGTTTCAAACGATGAATTCAAATTGTTCAGACCGATCTACTTTACGAGTGATACGATACAAAATTTATATTTTTTTGACTTCGTTTAGTATCAAGTCAAGCGGTCAAAAAATGATGAAAATTAACTTAAAATAATTCCCACATTTGACCGCTTGACTTGATACTAAATAAGTTTGGAAAATTATAAATTTTGCATGTAAACGCACTACTCATGAAGTAGATCGGTTTGAACAGTTTAGATTCGTCGTTTGAAGCCGATTAATAGGTTTTGGAGTTAGTGGTATTTAGGCTGAAATACCACCAATGTCACGATAGCCGGACTCGAAAATAAATCCTACATAAAGATAAAGTTTATAAATCATAACCCTCCAAAGGAAATCTATTTTCCTTAAAAGGGTAGTATTGTATCTGGATCTCATGTAAAAACTAATTTACACATGAACCATAGCCAGGTCAGGCATACCATATGTGCCAGTCATGACCGGAAGTTTACAAGTCAAGTAACAAAGACACTATTATTTTTAATTGGTCCTATTAATTTATTAGCTCAATTGTTCTCCTATAG